>QTSX02002226.1:0-302777 GCA_014839935.2 Entomophthora muscae
AAAGGGGGCTGTCTAGCCAGCAACTGTGGTAAGTTCAACTCCCTGGTGATTGACTCCCTTAAACTCAAATCCCTGGTAGTCGACACTATAGTAAAGTGAGAATTCAGCTTTTGTCCTGATGAACAACTGGAAATTGACACTTTTTTAATTAACGGATCTTGATGTACTGAAAAATTTTAATATAAAGAATTAGGTCTTACAGCTATGTTATACTAAAGTGACCATAGAAAACTCAGAAATGCAATAAAAACAGTACTTATATTAATAGAAATAAGGAGAAATAAGCAACTATTTCTCATTTTACTATGCAATTTACACTCTTCAATATAAAAAATATTTTTTATTACCATAAAAAATTAAAATTCCAATAAGACAGCAATAAACACAAACACAACAATATAGTTATGCAAAATATGAAGAAATATTAATGTTTATTTGATATAGTTCATATAAGCACACCTGTGAATATCATATGTTTTATTTGGAAATTAACAAAATTAAGATATTTCTCTTACTTTCAACTATAAATATTCATCTCAAACTTACCATGCATACATAGAACAATCACTGCTATCTAATTAAGTTAAAAAAAACTTAAAAATCAAAACTAAAAACTAAATGATCAAAGCTAATAAGTAAAAATTAAAGTTAAAAAGTTAAAAGTTAAAAGTTAAAATCATATAACTGAGCAAGCAAGCAAGTTTATTCCTCATCATTCTTTCCCTGTTTCATTTTGGCCCCTTCCAGGAGGGCAGTGGCAATAAGCTCAAGCTGCTGCTTAAGCTCAGAGGCCTTGTATTTGTGCTTGGCCACACCCTGGATGGCCTTGGTGAAGAGGGTACAGCGGGTGGTTGGCTTGGTGGGGGGGACGCGGTTGGAGAGATCACACAGCTTGGAGATGGTTTTCTCCTGCTCGTGCTGCAAGAGGGAAAAGAACTTATTGAATTTTTGGTGAAGCCCAAAGTTGGCCTTGAGTTGTTTGTGGTAATCCTCTAGCGCTGAGGTGGTCTTGAGCTCACCATTCACTGCCGCCCGGTACACATTCCAGCTGGCCTTGGCACAGGCCTTGCCTTGCCTCTGCGTGACAACCTTCCCAATCCACTGGGACTCAAAGTACTTGAGGAAAGGCTTGAACTCTGGGTGCTTCACTATGTAGGGATCCTTTGAGAGCACCTCAAACACCATTGCAGTGTGCTCTGGCTTTAAAAAAGCCAAGGCACTAAATTTTGCCAGCACAAATCTGCAGGTGTCCAAAGTATCCCTCCAGCTCAACCTACCAAGCTTGGCGTGGGCCTGCACATTACAAGCAACTTCTTGGCGGAAGTGGAAGTGGCACCCCTGCACCTCCCTGCTAAACAGATGCACAAATGCATTGAACTGAGCAGGCCCAAAGTCCATAATGCACACACGAGGCCCAAGAGCTCTTAGCCTTGCCTTTTCCTCTGAGTCCAGGGTGGCCTGGTCCTTGTCAGAGGCAGGTGATTTGGCGCAGGTGTGGGGGGAGTCTTCCTGGATTCATCATTGTTGGCAGGAGTAAGGAGGGCAATTGCTTGGCGGAGGATGGAGAACACGCAGGTATAGATGGCCTCAGTGGCCCCAGGAAGAAGAATTAACACAAGTGGAATCACCTGGATGTCAATCTGGGCATGAACCATCCAGAGCTGCTTGAACATCTGGGGGCAAGTGGCAAAGGTACCATCAACTAGTCAGGTTGACGCCCTTTTCAACTCCATCAGGTTCTGCTGAGTTGAGTAGCAGATTATGCAGTCCTTGGCTGCAGGTCCGTCATCATGAAGCAGGAAGCGCTTCCCACTTGGAAGCTGCTTAAGCTCATGAGTGAGTGTGAGCTCAGAGAGGACGTCAGAAGCCTTGGGGGGAGGGGGATTAGCAACAATATGCTTATTGCTGATAAATTTGACCAACTGCTCCTGTGTTGGTACCAACTTGAGATTGTTGGGTTTGAGATGTTGGAGGGCCTTGAAGACCAGATCTGATGCGCAGAGATGAGAGGATGTGCGTATTACTTGCACAAGGTACCACTTTAACATTTGAGTGTTTTAGATGATTGGGGGGCTCACAAGTATGCTCCCCCTTCTCTAATGTTACTTGCTCCCAGCCCTTGGTGTTCAACCGGGGCCCGCAAGTCTTATCCTTGCAGACAAAGTGCTTGCTTTTGGTCTGCCGCTTTTGGTTGTTGCAATTAAAGATATAATTGTTGGCAACGTAACCAGGGCTGCCCTTTACAGACATGATTAGGAAGTAACAGAGGAAACGCTTGGGAACTTTAAACTCTCTGTCCACATTGCAAATGTTATGGATGGCCAGTGGATCCCATGCCACATGACCAGAAGCTTAAAACTTCTTGGAGTAATCCTCTGGCTTATCTTGGGGGTCAGATGAAGAAGGAGGGGAAGAGCCATTGGGAGGGAGAGGGGGAGGGGAAGTGTTCTTCAAGGCCTGCTTAAATGCCTCCTTTTTCTTACCAGAAGAAGAGGTAGTCTTTTTGGCAGCCTTTGACTTCTTGGTATGCTGCTCCTTGGTGGGCTCGGAGTTGGCCTCTGAGTGATAAAATTGTTGCAACTGAACCAATGAGAGTTCAGTACTTGGAATTGGGGAAGACAACAGTCCAATAGGAAAGGACAGAGTAGTAAGAATAAGGTATTGTTTATTGTAGAATATTGTGATTAATATACTATATGGGGAAGCCATAAGGCCACAAGGGGGTGGCATAGTGGGGAGTTCCATGTAGGGTTTGGAGCTGAGGAATAACTTGTGCGGGGATCAGCAGGTTGAATTGGCAACACTCCTAATTAGGATGAAGTACCCGCCATTTGATGCTGCCATCAGATTAATCCATAACATTAGATACGTTAAGAGGCAGCTCATCAAGCGCCCCCTGTGTATCATAAGATACGTTAGCGGGCGAGTCTAGAAACTTGGTTGCAACAAAATGAGTGGTCGGTAAGATCACCATCAGATTTATTGGGAGAGGATTTTGGGGGTAAGGTAAAGGGGATGTAGAAGGTGAGGGTGGAGGGGGAGAGGAGTAGGAGGAGATGAGGTTGGAGACTTTGCCTTTGCAGGCTTCTTGGCACGCTTGGGAGTGGAGGCAGTTTCCTTGGAGCCCTTGGAGACTTGTCGCTTGGGCTGTTGGCTGTTCTTGTTTGATTTTGTCTAAAGAAAAGTTTAGCAGTTTAAATAATAGAATTATGAAAGATATAAATACAGAGGTAAAACAAATCAAAAGTTAAATGAAAAGTATGCAAATAAAGTTTTATTTATCTTGAAAAAAAAACATAAAAAAGTAAATAGAAGCAAAATAAAAACTAAAAGTATAGATATAAAGGTTAAAACAGAAAATAAATGAATTTATGATGAAGCATCAAAGATTTTAGGTTCAGCATAACATCTTAGTGCTAAATCAATGTAAAAGTTTAATTGAAAATCAAAAAATATGAAAATTATATGAAGAGCAGCAGAAAAAGTAGTAGATTATAATAGCAAAAAAAATAAAAAAAATATATTATGTGGATTTTTTTATTGAGAGTTGAAAATTCAAAATATAGTAAAGTGTTGAGTTTGGCACTGTTGATCAGCAGGAAAAAGCTGAATTCTCACTGTTGAGTATGCCAGAGTTGAGCAGAAACATCAAATTTACTATGTTTTTTACATATAAAACTTGCTTAAATTTAAACTGGGTATGAAAGTTAACCCAAAAGCAAGGCAGTTTTGTATGCTCAAAAATAAAAAATACAACATAAGTTAAAAAGGTAAATGAATGGGAATTTGTTTATTAGTGTTTAAGTTATGCTGGGAGGAGCTGGGAGTGAATTATTTACCTTGGTGTTGGTTAAAATATTAAGAAGCTCTCTGTACTAATCTCCAAATTAAAGTGTCAAGTGGTGCTCATAGTGTGTCACATATTAATTTAGCCTTAATTCTGAGCCTTTGATTAGTTAAATCCAAAACTGATTAGGTGTCAAGTGGATAGAGTCAAACAAAGAAAGTGTCAAGTTTCAGTTTTTTATAAATTACATATGAAATCTCTTAATAAATTGGGCTTAATTTATGTGGCACCACTTAATCCAAAAACCTGGGAATGACATAATGTAAAACAAGTGGGGTATTTGATTAATGTCTATGCCACTAAATCCAGTATAGTGGTGCTTGGGAGCCTAATTGACAACTATGGACACTAATAATAAAAACATAATAGTAAATAATAAATTTTATATAAGTGCATATGTATTTTATTAATAAAATTAAAATTTGGCTTAAAAAGTGTCAAACTGGTCACTTTTAGGTTTAGAGTGTCAAACACAGGTTTTTTCATTTCTATTAGTAAATTTACTTATAAAATGCCCCTTAAGTTGGTATTTTAACTAACTGATTTATTAAACAGAGTCAAGTTCAAGTAAATTTAACCTTGTTTTTTGGTTTGAACCCCTAAATTACTAGTAAAAATTAGCTTAAAATTGGTTAAGCCAAAAATACTAATAGATTCACATATGCAGCACTTGACTCCCTGGTACTTGACAAAGTGTTGAGTACCAGGGAGTCAAACTTAACACAGTTGCCATCTAGCCCATAGCTGACAAACACTCTCTTCAAAGGTAGTCAGGGTCTCAACAGCGCAGGCACCTGCATTGAAAGCTTGAGTGGTCTGTTGTGCAGTAGTGTCTAAGTGTTGACCTTGGGTGGTTGCTATGGTGGAGAGCTCAGCCAGTTGAGAAGTAAGGTATGGCCCTACTAAGAGGCAAGGGGCAAACCCCTCATTCACAGAGTCAATCATGGCATTCATCTCTTGTACATCTCTATCCAGTTCAGTATGGTCCTGTTTCAATTGATCCACCTCATTGGCTAGAGCAATCAGTTCTCTAGCGCATTGAATTTGAGGAGCTCCTGGTAAGCCAAGGCAGCAAACATCTTTATCAACAACCCCAACTGGACTAGCAGCAGTAGTCATCATTTCACGCAGGGCGGCAAGTTCTTGCTGTAGCTCTGCAACTTGAGCAGTCAATTCAAGCACCTGGGGGTCAGGTTGAAGAGCTTCAGAAGGACGTCCTTGACTGCAAGTAGCTGTATGTAGCTCTTGAATAGTTTCCCATATTCTTTGCTCTCAATCTTCCAAATCATCAGAAGGGGGAGAAGGCAGAACATCTGGCTTGGGGGTAACTAATTCATTAAATGACTCTGGAGTTTGGCTATAGCAGCAGCAGTGGCAGCTCTCGCTTGATCAAGCGCCGTGCTGAGTTCATTAAGGCTGTTAGCAGCAAATTTTGCTGCCTGCTGTAGTTGCTCAAATGACTACATGCTGAATGCATTGAGCTGCTGCACAAGTTGTTTGAAGTTGGTGAGATAAGCATTTAAAGTGGAATCTACTTGAGTTTGACAGGGTTGTTCTAGCTGTTGAAACTTGTGTAGACACTCTCTCACATATTCAGGGATGGACTGGCACATTTTTTCAATAGAATTAACCAAACAGGTCTGGGAGGTGACAGAGTCCCGTTGATTGTCAGATTCCAATGAAAACAGGGAATGGATCCACTGTTAGTAGGCAGCAAACTGGTCCCAGTGATGAGTAACCGCTGCTTGTAGAGACAAGATTTCTTGGACGTGGAGCCTCAACACCATTTGATGGTGGGTCAAGGCAGGCTGCACAAAGGACAATAGTAAGTGCTCAGCAGAGCCAGCCGCTGAGAGGAGATGCTGTGGAATTTGAGGAGCCACAATCAATTCATAGTATTCCACTTGACTGAACTGCAGCTGAAGGCAAGGGATGGCTCCTTCACGGGCTATCCCAAGGGCTACCGCCATGACTTGTTCTAAGTCAGGGGTACCCATGGGGTAAGCAACTAGGCGGGGACAATTCCCAAGGTTCAGTACAGTAAGGGTAATAGACTGGATGGCAATATTGTCAAAACCGCAGGCTTGACCCGCCAGCAAGGTTCCAACCAAGAGGATTTGTGACCCACAATCTGATTACCCAGCCACTTGAAGCCAGACCCAGAAGTCAGCTCGGATTACCAAATCAATCAACATGAACAACTAATGATCCCTCACGGTGGATACCTCAATTTGGTGCTTGACTCATTAGCAGGATCAGGCCACCCCCTCTTCCATCCAGCTGTGTGATCACCAATCATGTTCCTTCTATCCATTGATTCACAGTAGCTATATAATCACTATCTCACAATAAAGATTATTATCAATTCTCTAAATATTTTTCCCCTTGTAACTCTGCTAAAACAGCACAGTTACAACATTGGTAGCACAGCTAGGCTCTCCATCCTACCTTATCTTGAAAAATTCCGCCTGTTGCCCGCACACACCACGGCCAACAAATCCACAACAGAATTATGTCTGGCCTCCCACCCAAATGGACTCTGTATACTCCTGGTACCGTGATACCTGATGGTTTTGTCCTCTACCAAAATACGGTGATCCCGTTACCCGCCTTCAACGCCATGTCTGCACAAGGTTTCTTCCAGGCACCTCCCTTGATGCCGCAACCAGCTGACAAGACCACCATGCCCGCCTATGTAGCACAAAGACTTTGCAGCGCCGCCTTGAAACCCTTTGCAGGGGCCAACAACAACAAAGCTGCCGCATGGATTCAGTCCGCCCAAAGCAAGTTGGCTCAGATGGAGTGCCCACAGCGGTTTTGGATTGCAGAGATTCTATTTGTCTGACCCATGACGCTGGCACTTGGTGCAACAAGTGGCACAAAGAGCACACCAACAAGAACTGGGATACTTTCAAACAGGACTTCTTGGCAAGATTTGTGCTTAAGAATACGGCACTAATGATCATACACCAAGTAAAGAACCTAACCCAGAAAGGCACTGTCAAAGAACTTACCCGCGCCTACGAGGAACTCTGTCTCTGCGCCCCATCCGACATGGCCTTTGACACTCCAGCAACACACCTCATGTACTACGACGCTCTCAAGTCACACATAATGAGACATGTGAACCTGGACCAAGTTACTAACCTACAAATCCTGTACTGTGAAGCAGAAAAAGTGGAGCAAACATCCAACGCTCTGCACAAGGCACAGACTGGGAAACAAGAGAGACCCAAGGACTCACATTCAAGTGGGCGTTCCTCCCAACCACCTCCTGGAGGTAATGGTAACAACAACAACCACAAACCCACTTGATCAACTGGGAATGGAAACAGAAATAACGGCCAATCAAATTGTACCCATTTCCATGTCACCACCACCCAAGGCAACCAAGATGAGAGAAAAGCCATGAGAGAGCACTAAGCAAGCCAAGCTCTTCCCACGCAACTCCTGACTCGCCCAACAATGAATACCAACCCAAGGTTGTGGACCAATGCCCAATGATCCAAGTGCCCTCAGAAGACCCGGTGCTATACACTATCACCAGACATACCAATAAATTGATGTCTTACCCTTTCCGCTTTTGCAGTTACACAGGCTCAGCTCTCTTGGACTCAGGCGCAGATTGAACCTTAGTCAACAGCAGCTTTGTGGATAAATTCAAGCTGGCCACTAATCCTTTGCAGATTAAAAACGTGGTCCTGGCTGATGAACATCACATTCCCGTGACAAAAGAAACTGCCCCCTTCTCTGTCATGCTTGAGAATCTCCACTCCACCATCCAAGGTCCCGTCATTGACTTCCCTAAGCTTGACATTGTACTGGGACTAGACTGGTTACAGAAAAACAACCCCCACGTGGACTGGGCAACCTCAGTGTTGACCATCAAGCGTGAAGGTGTCAACCACCAGATCTACCCAGACTCTGTAGACCAACTCCTACAAGACCATGTCTTTGTACGCATCACGGAGACCTCAGATGAGAAGGAAAACCTGAAAGCTATTGCCTGGGACTCCTGCCAGTATGGAATCATACAATTCAAGGATCATCAGGACTTCTCCACACTGCAAGATTGCAACATTGTGGCCTGTACCCAGAAATCTTTAAGGAAGCGTTACCTGGTCTACCCCCTGAGAAGCACATCCAACACTCTATCCAACTCAAGGGGGCCGTACCCAAGGCACTCCCCATTTACAGGCTGACCCCAAACAAGGACAACACCCTGCGCGCCTATCTCAAGGAAGCACTGGAAAAAGGACTTATACACCCCTCACTGTCTCCCTTTGGGGCCGCTGTATTCTTTATGGTCAAGAAGGACGGTACCTTACACCTGGTCACAGACTACCACGCCTTGAACAAAGTCATCATTGAGAATTGTTACCCCTTACCACTAATTGACAATCTCTTTGACGCCATGGGAGGAGCCTCTGTCTTCTCCAAGATTGACCTAACTGCAGGGTACAATCAGATTTGTATCAAGGAGGAAGACATCCCCAAGACAGCCTTCTGCACCAAGTACGGTCCCTACAAATGCGTGGTACTCAACTTTGGCATGACCAATGCCCCGTCCACCTTTGTAACCTTCATGAACAAAGTGTTTGCACCACACATAGGCAGACATGTCCTTGTGTACCTGGATGATATCATTGTCTACAGCCCCTCAGCAGAACAGCATTACAAGGACCTGGAAGAAGTCTTTGCGACCCTGGCACAACACAAACTGCTGGCCAAGCCCTCTAAATGCCAGTTCTTCCAGGAGCAACTACCCTTCTTGGGACACATAGTCTCAAAGGACGGCATCAAACCCAACAGTCAGAAGATACAAGCCATTTGCAAGATGTCACCCCCAAGGACAAGTCAGAACTAGGCACCTTCTTGGGAATGGTGGCCTATGTACACCGCTTCATACCTGACTGTGGCGCTCTGACTGCCCCCTTATTTGCCATAACAGGCGCCAAATCCAAGTTTGTATGGACCTCCCAACATGACCTCTGTTTTAGACGCCTCAAGGAAAAACTCACGACAGCTCTCATCTTACAATACCCCAAGCAGGATGGAGAATACCAGATGGAAACCGACACTTCAGATGCATCCATTGGGGGAGTTCTGCAAATTAAGAATAGTGATGGTGACTTCCTGCCCGTAGCCTATGAGTTGCGCAAGCTGAAAGGTGGCAAGTGTAGATACCTTATCCACAACAAAGAACTACTGGCCATTGTACACTGCCTAGTCAAATGGCGCTGTTACCTAGAACGGCAGGAAGAATTCACAGCATTAACCAATCATAATTTGCTCATCTATTTCAAGACACAGGCAAACTTGTCACGCTGCCAAGCGCGGTGGATGGAAATCTTAGAAAGGTTTAACATGCTCATCCAATATAAGCCTGGGGCCAAACTTGCTATGGCAGACACCCTGTCCTGCCTGTATGTCCGTGCTTCTAGGGGAGAGAATGGGCTCAACCCAGACTGGCCTCTCCTAGTACTCTGTACAAAAGATGAAGGGTTCCCCGCAGGCACAACCAATGTCACCAAAGAAACAGTCATCAATAATGAACACCTCTTTGCTGACATATATGGGACTCTGCACAGAAAATTTTTAGATGGCACAACCATCCCCTACATCCCCACACATCAACGAGTTGATACCATTCTTTGCTACCACAGAGATCTTGGACATACCAAGAGCCAAAATCTATATGAATTCCTAAAACATAAAGCCTGGTGGCCAACCTTATACTGCAATGTCCAAGAAGTGTTAGAACAGTGAGAGGTCTGCAAAAAGTTTGCCAGAAGCAAAACTCCGCCTAAATCTGTACTCCCCATTCAAACCCAACTACTGTTCAAGGTATGGGCTCTGGACATTTTGGGCCCCATGCCAGGAAAGCATAACAACAAATAATACATCATTACAGCCATCAATTTTGCAACAAGGTGGCCAGTAGCCCAAGCGGTAAAATTGCACACCTGTAACAACGTCCAACAATTCATTGGCAAAGAAATCATCAGTAAGTTTGGAAAGCCAGAACTCCTGATAACCAATGGGGTCAAAGAATTGACCTCCAAAAACACCAACATTTACCTCGCCAAAAATGGGGTCAAACACACTGTCACTACACCATACCATCCCCAGGCCAATGGACGCGTAGAGCAGCTTAATGGTAGCCTTGTGCAAGCCCTAGCCAAACTCACCGCCGGGGGACCTGAAGACTGGTATAAGCAGCTACCAACTGTGTTACTTGTGTGCCAAACCCAAGTGAACAGATCCACAGGGAAAAGCCCGTTTGAACTGGTATACAGCACACAGCCTAATATCATTCAAGCATTGACAGGACCCAAACTGGAAATCCCAAGTCAAGTCCCCCCTTGCTCTGATCCTCAAGTAATAGAGGCCAACAGCAAACAAGCAGTCAAAGAAAAGGAACGCTTACAAAAGACCTTCATTCCCATCTGTCAGACATGAAGTTGGGGACAAAGTCTGGGTCATGAATGTTGACAAGAGCAAACTAAAACCCGAAAAAGTAGGGCCAGCAATAATCCTAAAGTTAAACAATAATAACACTTACCTCGTGCAAGGGCTTGGGAAATGCAGGCAAGATAAGACACTACACCACAACCGCCTACAACCTTGCAAAGCAAGACAGAAGCAACAAGAAACCGCCCTGCCTGCCACCAAACAACAACTGGTTCAATATGGCACCCAGGCTCCTGACAACCTCCCCAACAACCTGCCTCATAAGGAGGCCAACTTTCAGCCGGGGGGTGTCAAAACTGCAGGCTCAACCCGCCAGCAAGGTTCCAACCAAGTGGGTTTGTGACCCGCAATCCAATTACCCGGCCACTTGAAGCCAGACCCAGAAGTCAACTTGGATTACCAAATCAATCAACATGAGCAAATGATGATCCCTCATGGTGGATACCTCAATTTGGTGCTTGACTCATTAGCAGGATCAAGCCACCCCCTCTTCCATCCAGCCGTGTGATCACCAATCAAGTTCCTTTTATCCATTGATTCACAATAGCTATATAATCACTATCTCACAATAAAGATTATTATCAATCCTCTAAATATTTTTCCCCTTGTAACTCTGCTAAAACAGCATAGTTATGACAATATCTTCCTCAATAGGAGGGCTAGTAATTTCAGGTGAAGTTGACTCTTGTATAGGCGGAGGCAAAGGACCTGAAAACGTGGATGCAAAAGGAATAACCAAGGGGCTTGCAGCCCCTGTAGTGAGCATCATTTTTGTTGTGTTCTGAGGCGCAGCACAGACATACAGTGGGAAATCCTAACCTTAGGATTGGATTTGTACTAAGTCTTGGTTAGATGACAGGAAAGGCAACATGATTACCTTGTGGCCCTGGAAGAATCATCTCTACTAGTAGTGGCTAGAGAGAGGTGCGGAAGTACAGAAGACACAAAGACAAAAATGTAAATAAAACTTAAATTTATTGGTGAATAGAATAATGGAATATATAGTGGTTAACAATACCACAAAACACTACCAGGACGGTAGGATCACTTGCCACAAGCATAAGTGGGGTGAGTGAGTTGCGCAGAGTCAAGAACCTGAACAATTGTATTTCCAAATTCAGCTATTGACTCATTTTGAGAGGCAAAAGCAAAAGCAAGAGATTTGTCCTCAAAATGACCCACCAAAGGCAAAATCAAAATACAGTGAATAGCGGGATTCACGACACAGGCAAATCTTCCCCACCCACTAGCCCCGCCTGGTGGCTAGGAGCAGGTTTGATTCCTTCCCAGGGCCTCAAAATTGTTACTTTTATAACACTGCTGCCTATCTAGTCCCCATGAAACCACCCCTGAAACCCAAACTGTCTGTCTCAACCTTTTCCCACTTATGATGCCACTGGCCAGAGTAGTCAATTCCTGGGAGTGCTTTACCTGGCGCTCACAGGATTGATTGATTCTGCCTTGCCAGCGGCTGGTCCCTGGACTGAGGCTGGCAAGGCCCTTTCCTAGCTGATAAAGTTAGGTCCCATCATCTGGTGAGCCATGCCAGTACCTGCTTTGACTCCTCCTGTGACAGAAATTGCAGGATAGTATGAAGCCATTTCTAAGTGATAGGGAATTACCACCCAAACCACATAGAATTAATAATCAACCACTAACATGGCTTCAAATATCTTTTTGTAAAATTTCCAATTGTAATACCAGAATTAAGTAGAACAATTAGTCCTAACCAAAGTAGTCCAAGTTAAATGACCTGAGAAAGCATCAATGCATCTTCAGCGTAAAATTATGGGCATTGGGAAGTAGCACAATTTTCAGTTTCTAGAATGGGGGGAGCTCTAAGATTGGCTGGCATGAAATTGACATTAGGCGGCACCAACAACAAAGTTCCAACTGCAGGACCCCATCTTACAGAAATGATTTGGTTCAGAATCAGATTATACAGAATATACCGTAACAACCTAACCACAGGATGAATTTTAAAAAGGAAATTAGAACTAGGGATAAGTGATTTTTATTGAGTAAAATTTTGTTAGAACTCAACTATTAGAGTTGAAACACTGAAAATTATTCAATATATATCAGAAAATTGACTAAGCAATACCACCTGAATCTTGGCCTCCTATTTCTTCCGCATTGTCAAGTAATTATCTGATCCAGGTTGCAAAGAACCCTTGTGTGACCAATTTCTGACAGCCATGCTGATTAACAAGCTTTTATTGGGTGACCCTCAAATTACACTAATTTATCAACGTCAATTTGCAAGGAAGAACCAGTTTCAGCTGACAGACTGGAGCAGCCGTAACCCATTTCCAATTGACTGTTTGATTTAAATCCGTTAACTTGGTCAATTTTGATGAAGGTTTCTTGGCCTTTTGAGCCTTCTTGCTTGGGCAGTTATTCCTGGCATGATGAAACCTACTGTGACACCTCCCTCACCTGCTGGAGCTCCACAGTACTTCTGGTATCCTGACATAAATACAATCATTTTTCTTCTTATCTGACAGGATTCTTGTCAGCAAGCCAGTCATAGATAGAGGCATTGGGCGGCTCAGGATGAGGTGCTGTCAGGCACCCACTCACTAGGGAGTAAACCCCCTAGGTGGTGAATGATTTCAGAGGGATTTAATCCCGTTACCAGGGATCCCACAAGTAAGGAGACCATCCCCAGATGAAATAACTCTCCCAGTAGTCATTACCTGCCTAGGAGGGGATTAAAGCGGCCTAGGAAGAAGTACGCGCCAAGATAACTTAACAAAAAGGCCAAAGTCAAAGGAAAAAACACTTGAGGTTTGTTTGTCAAAGAAGAGGAACCATAAACCTTGGTTTCTTCACGCACAGGAGGATTGTTGGAAATGGGACTTGCTGTATACCAGACCCCCGGGATCACACAGCACCAGGAGCTATCCAGAAACTGGGAATTTGCTGTTGTGCCTGAGTCAGCGTGGGAACCTGTAGAGACACTGGCAAACACCATTGAAAACAGAACCATCCCAAGTAACCATTTATACCCAAGCCACTCCCCATGAGGAGTCTTGGGCAATTTCATGGCCTTGGAAATTTAGAGGTTGTATAAAAATAAAAGATTAACAAACAGTCACTTGGGTGAATGTAGACTTTATTGATTGAACAAGTAATAGATCATAACCTACCAGCCTTATATAGCATGGTAGCAAGATTGATTAACTGGAGGAAACATAAAGGGGATCAGAATCATGGAGATGAAGATGGAGGAATTTGGAGATCCTGGGGAATTGTCATTTAAAACTATGATTATTTGACTGATGGAAATCCTTGTACTAACCTCCAGTGATTTTAAAACAATATTTGCTTTAAAATATCCTAACAAGAGAAAAGAAAAGACAGGATACCAGCAGCTATTCCCCAGTCAAAGCTGGGGAAGGAGAGCAGTTGCTAGCTACAACAGAAACCAAAGGGCAAAGAATAACAGTTTCAAAGTGCAAGAAGTTATCAACATCACTGGCCAGCTTAAATCTATCCAGAAACAGGCTCGTTGAAACAGCTGATTGGCTGGAATTGCTGATTAAAGGTAATGATTCTCTTTTTGATAAACTAACAGTTTCTTCAAATTGAGCGTAACCACTGACAAGAGAGGACCCAGGTTTAAATCCCGTCGCTGAAACCCCACTGTCTGGAGCAATTATCAAATCAACATTTTCAGGTAAAATTATACAGTTGCTACCAGCTAACCCAAAATTTTAGAGAACCCAATTGGCACCAAGGAAGGAAATATATCTGCTGGAGTATCAAGATATAAAAGATTGTCAGTATGATCTGGAAGAGCATTCCTGACAGGTGCGGCTGAGCTGGCGGGTAAGGCCCACCATAGAATGGGTGCTAACTTGATAATGTAAGATACAGATTGCCTGAGCAAGGACAAGGGTCCGGAGTTGAGGACCATGAAATCCCCTAATCCTGTCAAAGTAATATAGAGTACTCCAAACAGTTGGGTAGAGGTGGTCTCAGCTGCAGCGGTGGGTTCCAGTGGGTGGTCCAGTTTAGGGGTTAAGGGCGGAGTCATGGGAACAAAGTACACGGTAGGTAGTTGAACTTGTCTTTGAATAATAAGGGCAGTATCTCAATCCGCTTTCCTTTGTGTCCTCTGTATTTGGTACTTCTAGTCCTTGCCAAGGGGTCAGCAAGAAGGATGGTTTCCAAGTTGTAGTACAAATAGGCCAGGTTGGGCGGGTATTCAGTAAATTGCACAGGTCTAAAGGGGGCTCCCAGGGGACAGTATAATGCCTGGGGCAATTCAGCAGGTTGGTCTCTGGAGGGCCCAGCGGCCTGGTTGTCTACTTGACCAGAATTAAGATGGAAGATCACTAAGACTAGATAGGGTAGGATTTGTTTGAACCAAAGGTTCATAAAACTTTATTATCAAAAATGACAATGTGGTTTTCATCATACCACTGGGGTTTTTATACCATGGGATTTCACTTCTTTGATTTTCACAGGGTTCAGGTTTGCAGACAAGGCACTAGCGGGGCATGAATCTTGGCTTAGAGTCTTGAGGGCGGCATATCCAGGTTGTGCCTGTTCTGGCAAATTGGAAAGGCAATGCTTTGTTTTGCCGCCACTATTCACTATATCACCTGAGTAGTCCAATGGCACTACCTATTCTGAATGGAAGTCTGGAAGTTGCTGGTAGTCATTGGCAGAGTTAATAATAGGTTTTGTTTTAACCTCCTTAAGGCAAGCTATAACCTCTGCATAGGTCTGGATCTTGGGTGGCTCAAGGTTGGCATCAATCTGGTGACTATTTGGGGAATTGTCCTTGGGTAACTGGTGGGTCTCGGAGTAACTTGTCAACTCAGGTTTGCAATTTAACAAGTGGGTGGTTTTCTGTTTACTTTGTGTGACTTGGGTAGTCTTTGGAGGGCCAGGGTTCAATCTCAGGGTTTACAATGTTGATTTCAAAACTCTAGTATTGGCGCTTGGCAGGTTGGCAGAAGGTTTTTTCACAACCTCTGTTAGTCAGGTTACATCTTCTTTGCAGGTATGTGTCACAAGTGACAAACTCTTATCAACTATGCTTATCAAAAAGCCCCAACTACTAAACTCAAACTCTGGCATCTCGCAGGCTGCCAGCCCGCAGGGCCAGCCGCCCGGCTGCCCGCAGTTTTTTGGGCTCAAATCAGAACAGGATTCAACTTCGGAAAATCCTTTTAAGCTTGATGAACCAAATGTACCTACGCCAATACTCTCAACACTGGGGGTTCCTGATAAGACAGCCAATCAACAGGCCAGGTTAGCCACTGATTCTGAAATAACTTGGGCCCGCACAGAAGGGGAAACAGAGAATTTTCCCATAGAACGCAGGCCACCCAGAGGCAACCAATCCCACAACCTGACTAGGGAAATTTGAGCTTCCTCAGTTCAAACCAGCCAATGAAATAACCCCTGCAATTGATGCCACCAAAGACTGGGAAGACCTGGCAATCAGGAAAACCCAGGCCAACAGAATTTGTGAAAGTTTTACCATGACAGATGGGCATACTTATACCCTGGGCCGCCAGGAAAATGCTCATTGCCATCCTTGCAATAAAATGACATGAATCTTTGGTTCAACCAGGTTATTCCACATTTGATTTTAGTTTTACTTCATCTACAGTCTACTCCTTGCAGCTCTGCTCCCTGTGCTTGCCTACCCCAAGAAACCACAGACCAGCCACCTGAACTTTACCATCCACCAGGAGCTCCCTTTGGCCCAGTACATTTTACCAAGTACCCACCCAACCCAGCGTATTTGGAGTTTACTCTGGAGGAGATCCTAATCCACAACCCTGAAGCTAGAACTAGAGAGACAGAAGTCTTTTACAGAGAAGGCATTAAAATTATCTGGCCCCCTATGCTATTCTGAGACAAGTATAATTTCCTGCCCGCATATTTGGTTCCAATGACGCCGCCCCACACCCCGCGGCCCAACTGCCCACAAGAATCTGTTGCCACTGATGAATCCACTTCCACCCAAGTATTTGGGGTGATGTATATCACCCTCACTGGATTGATTGATTCCATGGTGCCTAAAAGCGGACCTTGGGCAGTCCTTGGAAAATTGTTATCTTATATTGTAAAGTTAGCCCCAACCCTGTGGTGGGCTCTCCCTGCTGGGCGCGCAGGCTGTCCGCCCGCAAGTTCTCAGGAACCCCCCACGGGTTGGATCCCTGACATTATGGCAATCTACCTCAAACACGGTAACCTGGGCCCCAAGATGTTGTTAACTCTTGGGGCATCTTGTATGCTATTTTTATTGATTTTAGCTTACTATGTGTACAAGTTAGCTACCAACCTGATCACCTCAGTGATCTAACACCAAACCAACCCCAAACAGAAAGACACACTGCCTGGCAAGGAGAAGACCAAGACCCCAAACTTGCAGGTGCAGAATGTCATAGTAAACTAGACCACAACCCGGGTGGATATGCCCCAGATGGGGAAGCTCACCCTAGAAGAAGCCAGAAGAGCGATGTCATTCCTCTGCCTCTATTTTCAAGCCAACACAACCTCATACTCCAACAACACTGAGAAAGTCCTTGGAGTGGCCTTCATGATCTCTGGTGATGCCCTGGACTGGTTTGGGAAAGCAACCGCCAAGGACGTCAAGTTCTGCCTAGACTATTCCCAATTTGAGAGCAAACTGATGGCCACAGGCAACGACCAAGACACCTGTCAACACGCCCTGATCAGCTTACTGGATATCTGACAAGGACCACGCTTGCTGCAAGCTTACACTGACAAGTTCCTGAAATTGAAAGCAAGAACCCAACTTGAGGACAAGCTATTAGCCATCCTGTATCGCCGAGGAGCCTGCCCTGCCCTGAAGGAGCTCCTCAAGCACCACCACCCTACACTTGGCCTGGATGAACTACTCCTCTTGTGCAGAGGTTTGAGCCTCAACCAAGAAGGCACCCTGTTTTCCACCCAGCGCACAAGCCAAGCCCCAACACCTGGAAGACCAGGAATGTCCCCCAATAAACTATAGCGCCACTACTGTGAAGGCTTATGTTTCTATTGCCACAAACCCGGGCACCTCACCAAGGCTTGCCCCAAGAAGAGTAACCCCTCAGTTTCCTTGGCACAAATAAACACCTCTACTCAATTGTACAAATTTATCCAAGTTGAAGCAAGAGCATTCACAACATCCCAGACTGTTGGAGCTTTCATTGATACCAGAGCAGAGGAGAGTTTTATCAATGCCACCATTGCCAAGGACCTTGGACTGGAGGCCACCAACAAAAGCATTAAAGTAATCATGGGAAACAGCTCCTATGACTTGAGTTTCAGGTGCGCGACCAAATTGTCCATGAAAATTGGGCAGAACTTGTACCCAGTGTTCCCCATCATCCTGAAAGGGCTTCCTTGCCCCCTGATCCTAGAGGACTCCTGGTCTCAGAGACACGGTGCTATTCTGAACTTCCATAATCAAACAGTTGTCTTGAAGGGAGACAATTTGTTTGATGTGGTATTGTTCCAGTTGGGCCCAACCAGTAAGAAACCCAATACAATCCTGACCCTGAGAATGGAACACAGTGTGGGTAGTCTTCCTGCCCCCTTGGAGAAGTGGAGCCACGTCTTCAGTGAGAAAGCAGCCACCCAGCCCCCCAGTCACTCAATCTATGACCACGCCATTGACCTGTTACCTGGAACCCAACCCCACCATAGCCCCATATACAGCTGCAATCACCGCAAGCAAGCAGCACTGAAGACATACTTGTATGACATGACAAAAAAGGGTTCATCCAGGTGTCAAAAAGCCCTTGCTCCTTGCCCATGCTGTTTGTAGAAAAAAAAGATGGTGGAATGCGTCCCTGCGTAAACTACCAAAAACTGAACAATATCACTGTAAAGAACCACTACCCCATCCCCAACGCTGACAACCTATGTGAGGTATTGACAGGAGCCCAGGTATACTCAAAAATTGACCTGAGAGACGCCTTCAACCAGATCAGAATCAAAGAAGAGGACAAATACAAGACAGCCTTCAAAACTAGATATGGGTTGTACAAGTACTTGGTCATGCTGTTTGGGTTATGTAATGCCCCCAGCACTTTCCAAAGGATGATCAACTCCGTTCTTGGTGAGTACCTTGACCATTTCTGTGTGGTGTATTTGGATGACATCCTCATATACAGCAAAACACACGAGGAACACCTCCAACACCTTGACCAAATACTGGAGAAACTCTCACAGGCCAACCTACACTCCAAGCTGAAGAAATGTGAATTCTTTCAATCTGAAGTTGAATTTCTGGGATATGTGATGAAGACTGGTGGGTTTGCAATGGCACAGGACAAAGTAGAAGCTATAACAGCCTGGCCAGTACCCAAATGCAGAAAGGACATGAGAAGCTTTTTGGGCCTGGCAAATTATTGCAGGGATTTCATCCCAAATTTTTCTCACATCACCCTGCCCCTGACCCGCCTGTGCTCTGACAAGGTTGCCTTTGTCTGGACCCCGGAGTGCACCGCTGCCTTTGAGACCCTGAAGCTTGCCTTCACCTCTGCCCCAGTTCTTGCCATGCCTGACCCTGCTAAACCTTTTGTGCTGGAGACAGATGTGTCCAACTTTGCGGTGGGTGGGGTCCTTCTTTGGGAAGGAGGGGATGGTATGCTACATCCTGTAGCATATTACTCCAAGAAGATGCTACCAGCTGAAGAAAACTACCCAATATACTATTGTGTTTGGCTCCAGGGGACAACATCCTGGAGGACACGGTGGGAAATCTTTATTACAAAAGATTTGAGGTTTGAAGCTAGCCTTGGGTTAGCCTTCAGGGCAAAATTAAGGGCACATACCTTAATGTCCTGGAAAATGATATGTAAAAGTCCTTTTGGCAGAAAGGTCAGGAAAAGCTTGAAGATTATAAAAGCCAATACAAATGTGGATAAACTTAATCTTTATTTGGAATGAAGATTCTACTTTAAATAGTAGACAAAGGACAGTGATTACTCAATAGGAAGACAGAGTGGCTGAGGGGTCACGTTGGGATGAGGTCATACCAGGATCAAACACAGACAGGTACAATAATCCGGAATGGGTGAATATTGAACTAGACCCATTTGTGGAAGGCAAGGAATTTCTGAACTCAAAAGCAAACCCAGTCAAATCTTTGCAACTATCAATATTCAAAGGGCAAATTAAAATAGCATTAATAGCGCAATTTACAACATCTCCCCCCTCAAGATTGGACGGAGGGAGTTGATATTTGCAGAGAAATTTGGAGTGAACACGGGCAAAAGGACGTCCAGAAGACAGTATTTTTACAGTATACTCAACGTTCTTCTTAAAGGTGACCTCACAGGGCCCAATCTAGAGGGAATCCAGCTTGTGGGCTCTACCACCTGTACAATTCTGGTAGTAGAAAACTAGATTGCCTACTTGATAATTGGGGAGGGGGGCTCTAGCAGCATTGGATAGAGAGAGCTCCAAAGGCTTAACTTTATAAGCAGTGGGGTAGGTGGTTGCCTGGATGTCAATGATACGGTTGGTTAGGTCTTTCATGTGGGTCTCAGGATTTGCAGATGTATCATACTCAATCAGAGGAGGTCCCAGGATTGAGGGGGGTAGTGGCCTCACGTCCATAAAGCATGGCCAAAGGGGATTGACCAGTCACCCAATGTCTACTAAGGCGGTAGGCAAAGAGGGCAGCAGGGAGGAACATGTCCCAATTGGCAGTGTCAGAGAGCATGAGTTTTCTCATGATGGATACTAGGGTGGAGTTTGCTTGTTTGAAAGTTCCATTGATAGAGGGGTTATATGGCGCAGAGAACAACTGGTGAGTCCCCATGGCTTTAACAATAGAGGTGATAAGGCAAGCATTAAAGTTGGTGCCATTGTCTGAGAGCAGGACTTGAGGGCAGCTGTGTCAATAGAAGATGTCTTGCAGCAAGAAAGTAGCCGTGGTTCTAGCCATTATATCTTTTGTTACTCTGGCTTCAACCCATTTGCTAAAGTGGTCTATAGCAACCAAAATAAACCGCATCCCAACCTAGAACAGGGGAAGGGCCCAACAGCATCAATACTCACCGTATGGAAGGCATGTTTTGGAGGGATGAGTTGGAACTGATATTGGGAAGGACAAGGACGTTGGAGTTGACAAGAATGGCAGGAAGCAAGGACATCAGGGATCAAGAGGCGCATGTTTTCCCAGTAGAAGTTTTTGCACAACCAGTCATGAGTCTTGGCTATACCTCCATGGTCAGTATCAATGTGAGCTTGGAGGATGATGGCTATTCTCATGCTAGGGCAAATGTAGGGTAGGTAGGCATTGTTAACCTTCTTGAAGAGTTGTCTATCACAAATTATGGTGTCCTTGGATAGGGTCTGTAGAGCTAGGCGGATATCTTTGGGCTCAGTGGTCCAAGAATCAAGATACCCTATTAGCTCATATAATTGATCAGCATCAGCGGGGTGGATAGCCAGGATTGGCATCCTTGACAGGCCATCAGCATTCTGGTGTTGGGCCCCAGGATGGAATACCACTGTGAAATCATACCCTTGCAGACGTAGAGCCCAACGTGCTAACTGGCCTTTGGGTTCCTTTAGCTGTTGTAACCACTTGAGAGAGGTGTGATCAGTGACTACTGTGAAATGGGTTTCATAGATGTAATGCCAAAACTGCTTCACAGCATGTAGCACAGCCAAACATTCCTTCTTGGTAACACTGTAGTGCTTTTTGTGCTTATTAAGGACCCTTGATGAGTAAGCTACAGGTTGATCTACTCCTTCATTGTCAAGTTGGGCAAGGATAGCACCACAGCTACACCACTAGCGTTGGTATACAAGATGAACTCTTTATCATAATCAGGATAGACTAAGATAGGAGACTCCTTGAGCTTGGCCTTCAGCGCTTCAAATGCTTGTTGTTGGCTATCAGTTCATTCAAAGGGAAAATTGTGAAGCAGTTGGACAAGGGGTTCACTCAGTTCAGCAAAATTAGGTAGGAACTGTTGGTAGTAGCTCATCATACTAATGAACACTTGAACCTCTCAAATGTTTGTGGGAGGTAGCACCTTGTCAATGGCTTCCAGCTTGTTATTTATAGGGCGGATTCCAGTCTAAGTGACTTCATGTCCTAGGAACTCAAGATGTTTCTTAAAGAAGGAGCATTTGAAGGGTTTGAGTTTCAAGCCAGCCTCAAAAATCTTGATGAGGATAGCCTTGAGATGCTCCAAGTGGTCAAAAAGGTAGCGCTGAATACATTGATGTCATCAAGATACACGAGGACACAAGAGAGTTTTAGGTCCCGTAAGATGGAGTCCATAGCTTGCTGAAATGTGGCAGGGGCATTGCATAATCTCTGGGGCATACAAGTGGGTTCAAAGAGGCCCTCTGATGTGATGAGCACAGCTTTTTCTTGATCCTCAGGTGATAGGTCAACCTGCCAATACCCCAAAGCCAGATCCATGGCAGAGAAAAACTTGGAACCACCCAGCTGTCTGAGAGCATTGGCAATTCTGGGCAAGGGGTATGAATCTTTATTAGTGAGAGAGTTCAGGCGGCAATAATTCATTACAATGTGGTGTCTCCATCTTTCTTCTTGAGGATTAGTAACAGGGAAGCCCAAGGACTTTGGGAAAGAGCCAGTAACCCAGCGTCCAGAAGTTGCTTGAGTTCTTTAGACACCTGAGCATCTTTCACTCTACTACAGTGGTATGGTTTAGCACAAAAAGGAGGCACATTCCCAGTATCAATCTGATGGATGACTCCTTTAGCTAGGCCATAGTCTGTAGGTCCAGAGGCAAAAATGTCACTGAACTAGTTGAGTAGGTCCAACATGTCTTTTTGTTGAACCGGAGACAATTGGGGGAAATCAGCAGCAGTGAACAAGGAGAGAACTTGCGGACCATCTTCAGGTAGCTTGAAATCACTGAAAGGCCGAAGGGGTAGAGGGAGGATACTTGTTCTGCTCCAAGTACACAACCATGACCTACAACCTGGCCTCTGGTTACTTGCATTGGCAGGGCCGTAAGGTTAGCAAGCAGTAATTGCACAGGCTCTTTGTGGGTCTGGTCTAAAATCCCCGGACATAGGCGAGGCTTGGTGCAACTCAAGGATTCAGGTGAGTAAAGCTCCAAGAAGGACTTTTCAGGAAGCTCATAGGAAATCTAGGAGTCAATCATCACTTGAGAGCCTGGGGGGATGGTGATAGCGGCTGGCGCTAGCAGAGGTACCCCTTCTTCCGCAGGACAGGAAGGAGGAGGGGTACACATGTTGAAGGAGTGAGTCCTATACTTGAGAGAGAAGATACCTGTAGGGTACTCAAGCACACAAGTTTTAAGACGTTTGCCTGGAAGGCGCGGAGATTCCTCAAAAATCAAAGGAACTTCATATCCCAAGAGCAAAAGGTATCCATCTCCTAAGTTTACAATCCTGTTATATTCTCGGAGGAACTGAGTACCAACCAAGAGGTCATAGCTTTTGTTCTCTAGGACCACAGCGGGGGAAGCAATAAGGAGTTTTCCAAACCTCATGGGTAGAGCAGAGTAGGCACCAATGGCTCAAGTTTGGGCCATGCCAGCTATGCCATACAACTGTGTGTAGTTGAGGTCAGGGGCCAACTTAAGTTTCTTCATTAGCTTGGAAGATACCATGTTGACAGGGAAACCGTGTCCAAGATGGCCTTGATTTTGACCTTTTGGATTGATACCTCCACATGGTTTGTATCTTTTCCAAAGAGAGAAAAGACTGCCAACACATCTTGCACAACCTCTAGCTCCTTTTCCCATTTGGCCAGCATACACCGTAACACAGGGATTTCCTTATACACAGTCTGTAGTGGAAGAGATACAGCTACGTGTGGAAAAGAGCTTCGGCTAACTCTGCTGCTTCTTCAGAGGAGTCAACCAAGACGGGAGGCTGATGGGCTTGAGCTAGGTAAGGGCAAGCCACCATGGACTTAGCTTCACTTGAAGGTACTCGGGAAGTGGTGGTAGTCTTCCCAGTGCAAAGCTTGTAGGGTACAGGGATAGTTTCTGGAACAGCCAGGACGGAGTAGCCATAACTATCAGAGTCTTCACTATCAGAATTGTCAGGCTCTGAATCACTGAAGAGGTTGTGAAAAAGATGAAGGATAGTTGGGCCAGAGGAAGAGGGAGCTTCCTCATCAGACAGAGGATCAGGGGAAGACGGGGGAGATTGGTCAGCAGAGAGCGTCTCCATGTCTAAGCTGACCTCTCTTTTCCTGCCTGCTCCTTGGGATCACAACCTTCCACTCAAGGATTAGTGCAAGTGCGCAAGTGGTGTCCAATATGGCCACAGTCATGACAGCCCTGTCTCTTAGCCTTCCCACCAGTACCCAGAGTCATAATGCGCGGCGTACAAGAGGTGGTCCCAGCATTACTGGCTTTGTTCTCACGCACCACCATACCTCCATGTGTCAAATGCATGTCTTGTAAGAGCGTCTTAATACTCTTCATGGAAGTGAATGAAGCCTTGTGTGCCTTAAAGTGTAGGCATAGAAGCTGGTTCACCTTCAAAGCATTTGAACAAGCCGTGTAGGCTTCCTGGGGAGTTAACTGTTGACTAGTAATTAACTGCTGGCCTTCAATGTAGAAACAATCTGCAAACTCAGCCAGGGTCTCTTTGGGTTTTAAAGAAATATGCATAAATTCATCTTTATTGACTTTTAAACTGAGGTCTCCTCCAAACTCTTCAGTAAGGAGGCGCTTCATATCCTTCCAGGTGACAATAGAAGGGAGCTTGGGGACCATAACCTCTTGGCAAGTGGGATGAAGGCAGGTAAGGATGTGTTCATTCTTGAGTTTGTCAGTAGCCCTACGCATTGCAGTTTCATAAATGGTCAGAAAGCAGCAATGGTAGAGGTCTTGGGATCAAATATCTGCTTGAAAGTTGGCTTATAATTTGGGTTAATGGATGAAGACAAGGACTGGCTGTTTTCACCAGGGTTGAGGACGTTAATGTGAGGGTTGCCTTCAAATTTGGATTCAGCAGTAGGTTGTCTAGCCCAGAGAAGTCAAAGGCTTTCCTCTGAAGTGTCCAAGGTAGAGCTATTCTGCCCACTAATGTCTCAGGCAGTTGTGGCAGCAGTCCCAAATTCATCAATCTTGATTTGTTGTACTGCCAAGGTGCCAGCAATCCCATTAACACGAGTAGCCAGGGAGGTGGCCTGAGTGACCAAGGGGGCAACTTGTCCATTTAGAGTCTCTGTAAAGCGGGAGAGGTTTTGGACCTCTCTTTCTAAAGCATCTTGCCTATCAGCTACATCATTTGTCACTGTGACAAGTTAAACTAGAGCACATTCACATAAGACCCGGGGTTGACCTTCTAAGCCAGGGCAACAACCATGATTGTCATGAGCAGGAGTACTAACAACTTCACCTTCCTCTTCATCTTCAGATTTAGATGACAAACCTTCAGAATTAGAGAGGCGCTGTCTTAAGTACTCAATTTCACCTTTTAAGGTAGCCACCTGATCAGTGAGGGAGGCAATACAAGGGTCAGGCATAAGTTCAACTGGAGGGGGAGGATGCACAGAAGTTTGGCATCTAGTGGTAGCCTTGAGCTTGGCAATGGCCTCCCATACTTTGATTTCAAAATCAGAAGGGGTCCCGACAGGAGGAGCAGGAGGAGTCACCTCAATAGAAGCCACCCAGTTGTCCACGTAAGTTTGCACTTGGTATAGAGTGTTGCCTAGTGCAGCCTTATCCAGACCATATTGATGCTGCAGGTGACAGCCCCAAGTATCAACATGAGCTCCTATCAATTTGAGTTGCAAGTTGACATGCTCCCTGAATTGATTGAGTTCACTAACCAGAGTCTCAAAATCTTACCAATGAAAAAGCAGAAAAGCCTTAATTTGCTCACGCCAGGCTGCCTGATGTTCATCCAATTCACATAGTTGGTCCTTTATGTATCCAGGGAGCAAAGAGTAAAGGGAATTCAGGGAGGTGGTTAAATACTTCTGTGACGCCAACAAATTGTGCTGGTTGTCAGAAATGCAATCAAAGAGACTCTTTGACCATTCTTGGTAGGCCATATTTTGAGCGTGGTTATTTGAGACGGCGGAGACTATAGCATCTAGCAGTTGGTTCTGGGATCCCAAGGCGAGTTGGTGGTAGACTAGGGCAGGTTTAATGAACTGGTTAACCAACACACCAATAGTATCCATGAATTCCATTAACGCAGGAGGGAGACCAAAGTCCAAAAGGAAGGAGTACAGGTCTTCCAAGGTGTACCTGGGACAGAGGCCAGCAATAGAGTGCATGGCTACCATGCCAGAATGAAGAAGGGAGCAGGCGGCAGCACAAGCTTGCTCATAGTTGAGAGAGAAAGCAGAAAGGGGGCCCACAAGGGCCTAGGAGACAGAACCAATACCATAGGATTTGCAGGAGCGTTGGTAATGTCTTCTTCTAGGGAAGGACTAGAAACTTTGGGTTGATCTGGTACTTTGGAAACAAAGGGAGAGGGACCAGAGAATGCGCGTGGGAACGGGGTAACTGAGGGGCTTGCAGCCCCTGTAGTGAGCACCATTTTGTCATGTTTGGCTCCAGGGGACAACATCCTGGAGGACACAACGGGAAACCTTTATTACAAAAGATTTGAGGTTCAAAGCTAGCCTTGGGTTAGCCTTCAGGGCAAAATTAAGGGCACATACCTTAATTTCCTGGAAAACGAGATATAAAAGTCCTTTTGGCTGAAAGGACAGGAAAAGCTTGAACTTTATAAAAGCCAATGCAAATGTGGATAAACTTAATCTTTATTGGGAATGAAGATTCTACTTTAAATAGTAGACAAAGGACGGTGATTGCTCAATAGGAAGACAGAGTGGCTGAGGGGGTCACATTATGATGAGGTCATACTAGGATCAACCACAGACAGGTACAATAATCCGGAATGGGTGAATATTGAACTAGACCCATTTGCAGAAGGCAAGGAATTTCTGAACTCAAAAGCAAACCCAGTCAAATCTTTGCAACTATCAATATTCAAAGGGCAAATTGAAATAGCATTAATAGCGCGATTTACAACATATACAATAAGGAGATGTTAGCCATAATGATGATATTGAAGCACTGGCGCAGGTATTTGTGTGGTGCTGAACATCCGGTGAAGGTTCTGACAGATCACAAGAACTTAGTCTACTTCTTCAAACCACACCATCTGAACCAACGTCAAGTGAGATGGGCCTTGGAACTAGCCAACTATACCTTGACCATAGACTACAAGCCAGGAAAGGTTAACGTAGTACCAGACGCCTTGAGAAGGAGAGCCAACTTGACCCCCTCCTCTTTGGAAATCAAGGACTGCAACACCCACACACTATTAGACCCTGCCAGCCTAGGGATACATCTGAAGTACTTAAAGATTGCTGCCAGAAAACCTAATGTGATAAAATCCCAGAAACAGGAAGCCTACTCAGTCGAGTTAGTCAAAGCCCTGACAAAGGACCCAGAATGCCACCACTCAAAGAAAGGGTACTCCCTGAAAGGTATTACCCTAATGCTCCATAACAGAATCTATGTACCCAAAGGCCCAACCCGAACAAATGTATTTATTGACCACCACAATTCAGAGATGGCTGGCCACCCAGGTAGACACAAATCCCTCTCAAGTATCAAGTGGAACTATGCATGGCCAGGCATGGACAAAGAAGTAGCTGCCTACATCAACGGTTGCAAAACCTGGGGAAGAACCAAGACACATTGCTCTAAGCCAGAAGGGTTACTGAGACCTCTGGACATCCCTGCTGGCCCCTGGAAGTCAGTGTCAATGGACTACATGGTAGAGCTCCCCCCTTCAAAATCCTTTGACGCAATCCTGGTCATGGTCAACTGTTTCACCAAAATGGCCTACTTTGTTCCAACTTCTACCCACTGCACAGCAACTGAAATGGCCAGACACTTCCACGACTGCATCTTGACACAATATGGCACCCCAGAAGAAATCATCACTGATAGAGGACCCCAGTTTACCTCCCACTACTGGACCCAAGTGATGAAGGACCTCGGAATAAACTGTTGCGTGTCAACCTCCTACCACCCGCAGACAGATGGACAAACTGAAAGGGTCAACCAAATCCTGGAACAATACCTCCAATGCCAATGCCAACCAGGACAATTGGGCTGAGATGCTTCTCATGGCCCAGTTTGCATACAACAGTAAAGACCACACCTCTACTGGGATGTCTCTGTTCAAGGCCAATTACGGGTTTGATCCATCATGGGACCCTAGCATTGGCAGTAAGGAACAGAACACAGCAGGACAATCTTGGATTGAACAAATACAATCCACCCAGGAAACCTGTCTAAGGAACTTGACCTGTGCTGTTAAGACCTACAAAGTGTTTGCCGACAAGAAAAGAACCCCTGGAAAACCTCTGGAAATAGGCAATGAAGTTTACCTCAACTCACGGAATGTTCCCCTAAATGTACCCAGCAGAAAGCTAGCCCACTGCTGCTGTGGCCCTTACAAGATTGTAAAGCAAATAGGAGAAGTGGAGTACAAACTAGAGCTTATGCCTACTTGGAAAATTCACAATGTCTTCCACCAATCACTGCTATTCAAGAAAGAAGGAACCTCCCTCCCCCACCAGAAGATAAAGACCAACCCTCCACCCATCTAAGAGGGGCGCTCAACCAAATACAAAGTAGATTACATCCATGGACACTGCCTCCACTACAAGACCCCACAGTACTACGTCAAATGGGTAGGTTACCCCCCCCCCCAAAGTAAGCACCTGGGAACCAGTCTCCAACCTACCTAACGCACAAGAAGCCATACAACAATACCTGGAAAAGGGGACCTGGAAGAGGGAGGGCACCGGGAGAGAAAGGGATGATGTCACAAGTGACAAACTCTTATCAACTATGCTTATCAAAAAGCATCAACTACAAAACTTGAACTCCAGCATCTTGCAGGCTGCCAGCCCACAGTTTTTTGGGCTCAAATCAGAACAGGATTCAACTACCTAAAATCCTTTTAAGCTTGATAAACCAAATGTACCTACGCCAATACTCTCCACACTGGGAGATCCTGATAAGACAGCCAATTAACAGGCAGGCTCAGCCACTGATTCCAAAATAACTTGGGCCCGCACGGAAGGGGAAACAGAGAATTTTCCCATAGAACGCGGGCCACCCAAAGGTGACCAATCCCACAACCTGACTAGGGAATTTGAGCTTCCTCAGTTCAAACCAGCCAATAAAATAACCCTCGCAATTGATGCCACCAAAGACTGGGAAGACCTGGAAATCAGGAAAACCCAAGCTAACAGAATTTGTGAAAGTTTTACCATGACAGATGGGCATACTTATACCCTGGGCCGCCAGGAAAATGCCCATCACCATCCTTGCAATAAAGTGACATGAACCTTTGGTTCAACCAGATCATACCATAATTGTTATTAGTTTTACTTCATCTACAGTCTACTCCTTGCGGCTCTGCTCCCCGTGCTTGCCTACCCCAAGAAACTGCGGACCAGCCACCTGAACTTTACCATCCACCAGGAGCTCCCTTTGGCCCAGTACATTTTACTGAGTACCCATCCAACCCAGCCTATTCAGAGTTTACTCTGGAGGAGATCCTAATCCACAACCCTGAAGCTAGAACTAGAGAGACAGAAGTCCTTTACAGAGAAGGTACCAAAATTATCCAGCCCCCTCTGCTATTCTGAGACAAGTATAATTTCCTGCCCGCATATTTGGTTCCAATGACGCCGCCCCACACCCTGCGGCCCAACTGCCCGCAAGAATCTGTTGTCACTGATGAATCCACTTCCACCCAAGTATTTGGGGTGATGTATATCACCCTCACTGGATTGATTGATTCCATGGTGCCTAAAAGCGGACCTTGGGCAGTCCTGGAAAATTGCTATCTTATATTGTAAAGTTAGCCCCAATCCTGTGGTGGGCTCTCCCTGCTGGGCCCGCAGGCTGTCTGCCCGCAAGTTCTCAGGAACCTCCCACGGGTTGGATCCCTGACAGTATGGGGTCTTCATTGGCACCAGCTTGGTGGCAGACTGGCAACTATTCAGGGAATCCTCCGTAGTAGGCCAGCAGGTTGCAAAGTAATTTAAAAATTCAAGGCTGTGACTTAACAAAACAGCGGGTCCTGGACTGTCCTGGAGGGTTTGATCCGCCTTCAGGGAACTGGGGTTTAACTCTTGGATTTTTAATACAAGTATTGAAATATCATTCATGACATCATCCCCTTCCTTCCCAGGGGGCCCTTCTTTCCTGGCCTTCTTCTCAAGGTATTGTTGGATTGCTAGTTGGGCGTTGGGTAGGTTGCTTAATGGTTCCCAGGTGCTTTCCTTGGGTGGATATCCCTTCCACTTGACGTAGTACTAGAGGGTTTTATAGTGGGTACGGTCCTCATGAACATATTCAACTTCCTATTCTTCAGAGCGTCCTACTTGGATGGGAGGGGGTCAGTCTTGAGTTTCTGGTGGGGAAGGGAGTCTCCTTCTTTCTTGAATAACAGCGTGCAGTGGAAGACATTATGTATTTTCCACAAGGGGTAATTCTAGTTCAAATGCTACTTCACCTACTAGCTTGTTGATCCTGTAGGGGCCACTTCTTCTGTGGGCTAACTTCCGACAGGGAACAGTCAGAGGCACGTTTTGAGAGTCCAGATAGACTTTGTCTACTACTTTCAACGGTTTTCCAGGAGTCCTCTTTTTGTCCGCAAAGGCCTTATAAGTCTGGACAGCACAGGTCAAATTCTTAAGACAGGTTTTTTGGGTGTTGTGTATCTGTTCAATCCAGGTTTGTCCTGACAGGTTTATTTCCTTACTAGCAATACTGGGGTTCCAGGATGGGTCAAAGCCATAATTGGCTTTCAAGAGGGACATTCTGGTAGATGTGTGGTCTTTGCTGTTGTAAGCATACTGTGTCATGAGTAGCATCTCTGCCCAGTTATCTTGGTTGGTGTTGGCGTAGCATTGTAGGTATTGTTCAAGTATTTGGTTCACTTGTTCAGTCTGGCTGTTGGTCTGTGGGTGGTAGGAGGTTGATACAAAGCGCTTCACCCCCAATTCTTTCATCACCTGAGTCTAGTATTTGGAGATGAATTGGGGTCCTCTATCAGTGATGATTTTCCCCAGAGTACCATGTTGAGTTAGGATGTGGTCATGGAAGTGTCTAGCTGTCTCTGCAGCAGTGCAGTGGGTGGTGGTAGGGATGAAATAGGACATTTTAGTAAACTTATCTACCATGACCAGGATGGCATTGAACGAATTGGAGAGGGGTAGTTCTATAATATAATCCATTGAAACAGACTGTCAGGGATCCAACCTGTGGGGGGTTTCTGGGAACTTGAGGGCGGACGGCCTGCAGGCCCTGCAGGAAGAGCCCATCACAAGATTGGGGCTAACTTCACAATGTAAGATAATGATTTTCCAAGGACTGCCCAAGGTCTACTTGTAGGCACCATAGAGTCAATCAACCCCGTGAGGATGATATACATCACCCCAAATATCTGGGTGGAAGTGGTTTCATTAATGGCAACAGATTCTTGTGGGTGGTTGGGCCGTGGGGTGAGGGGCGGTGTCATTGGAACCAAATATGCGGGCCGGAAATTATACTTATCTCGGAATAACAGAGGGGACCGGATAATTTTGGTGCCTTCTCTGTAAAGGACTTCTGTCTCTCTAGTTTGAGCTTCAGGGTCGTGGATTAGGATCTCCTCCAAGGTAAACTCTGAATACACTGGGTTGGGTGAGTGCTCAGTGAAATGTACTGGGCCAAAGAGAGCTCCTGGTGGACAGTAAAAGTCAGGTGGCTGGTCCACGGTTTCTTGGGGTAGGTGAGCATGGGATGTGGAGCCACAAGGAGTAGACTGTAAATGAAGTAAAACTAATAACAAGTATGGTATGATCTGGTTGAACCAAAGTTTCATGTCACTTTATTGAAAGAATGGCAATGAGCATCTTCCTGGCAGCCCAGGGTATAAGTATGCCCATCTGTCATGGTAAGACTTTCATAGATTTCCTTGGCCTGGGTCTTCCTGTTTACCAGGTTTTCACAGTCCTCGGTGGCATCAATTGCAGGGGTTATCTCATTGGCTGGCTCAAACTGAGAACACTTGAATTCCCTATTCAGGTTGTGGGATGAGTTATCTCTGGGTGGCCCGCGTTTTATGGGAAGCTTCTTTGTTTCTTCTTCTGTGGTGGCCCGGGTTATTTTGGGGTCTGTGGCTAACCTGGTCTGTTGATTGGTTGGTTTAACAGGAACCTTTAGCGTGGGGGCATTGTTGTAGACAAATTTGGCTCATCAAACTTCAAAAGATTCTCCAAAGTCAAATCCTGCTTTGGTTCAAACCCCAAAATCTGCGGGCAGCTGGGCAGCTGGCCCTGCAGGCTGGCGGCCCGCGGGGTGTCAGGGTTTGATTCACATGGCTGAGGCTTTCTGATTAGCATAACTGATAGAAGTTTGTCACTTGTGACACGGACTGCCAGGGTCCTGCTGGTATGTCTAGTGGTCTTAGCAGGCCTTCAGGTTTGGATCTACGGGTTTTGGTTCTTTCACATGTCTCACAGCCTTTGATGTAGGTGACCACGTCTTTGTTCATTCAGGGCCAAGTGTAATTCTTCTTGATTCCTCAGAGTGTCTTGAGTCTACCAGGGTGGCCGGCCATCTCTGAGTCATGATAATTAATGAGTACTTTGGTCCTTGTTTCACCTTCTGGTACATAGATCCAGTTGTGTAATAGCAGGGTGGATCCTTTCAGCAAAAATCCTTTCTTGTGGTGGCGGCTCTCTGGGTCTGAGGTCAAGTTGCCAACAAGTTCCGCTGAGTATTTGTCTTGTTTCTGCACCTCAATTATGTCAGGTTTTTGGGCCATGATCTTCATGTACATTAATTGGATGCCTAGGCTGGCAGGGTCAAGGAGTGCATGTGTGTTGTGGCCTTTGGTTTCTGGTGAGAAAGGAATCAGATCAGCTCTTCTACTCAGGGCGTCAGGTACCACGTTCACCTTCCCAGGATTGTAGTCATTGGTCAAGGTATAGTCAGCCAGTTCCAAGGCCCATCTGGCCTGCCTCTGGTTTAGCTGTCTGGGTTTAAAGAAGTAAACCAAGTTCTTGTGGTTGGTTAGGACTTTTACTGAAAACTCAGCGCCACATAGGTACCAGCGCCAATCTTTTAAAGTCTTCATTATAGTGAGCATCTCCTTGTTGTAGATTGGGTAGTTTCCTTCAGCAGGCAGCATCTTCTTGGAGTAATATGCTACAGGATGTAGCATACTATCCCCTTCTTCCTGAAGAAGGACCCTGTCCACCGCAAAGTCGGATGCATTGGTTTCCAGTATGAATGGCTTAGAAGGGTTGGGCATGGCCAGGATGGGGGCAGAGGTGAAGGCAAGTTTCAGGGTCTCAAATGCAGTGGTGCATTCCAGAGTCCAGGCAAAGGTGATCTTTTCAGAGCACAGGCAGGTCAGGGGCAGGGTGATGTGAGAAAAATTTTGGATGAAATCCCTGCAATAATTTGCCAGGCCCAAAAAACTTCTCACATCTTTCCTACATTTGGGCATCAGCCAGGAGGTTATTGCTTCTACTTTGTCCTGTGCCATTGCAAACCCGCTGGTCTTTACTATGTATCCCAGGAATTCAACTTCATACTGGAAGAATTCACATTTCTTAAGCTTGGCGTGTAAGTTTGCTTGGAAGAGTTTTCAAGTATAAGGTCCAGGTGGTGCAGGTGTTCCTCATGAGTTTTGCTGTAGATGAGGATGTTGTCTAAGTACACAACACAAAAGCAGTCAAGATATTCCCCTAGGACAGTGTTAATCATCCTTTGGAAAGTGCTGGGGGCGTTGCATAGGTCAAATGACATTACTAGGTATTTGTACAACCCATATCTGGGTTTGAAAGCTGTCTTGTATTTATCCCCCTCCTTGATTCTGATCTGGTTGAAAGCGTCTTTCAGGTCAATTTTTGAGTATATCTGGGCTCTAGTTAGTACGTCGCAAAGGTCATTGGCGTTAGGGATGGGATAGCGGTTCTTCACAGTAATGTCATTCAGCTTCTGATAGTTCACGCAGGGACGCATTCTGCCATCTTTCTTCCCTAAAAACAGCATTGGTGATGAGCAGGGGGCCTTTGACACTTGGATGAAGCCCTTTTTGTCATATCCTCCAGGTAAGCTTTCAAGGCCACTTGCTCATGGTGGTTGCAACTATAGATGGGGCTGTGATGTGGTTGGGTACCTAGTAGTAAATCTATAGTGTGGTCATAGATTGAGTGGCTGGGTAATTTTGTGGCCTCTTCTTTGCTAAATACATGGCCCCATTTCTGAAAGGCAGTGGGTAGTGTCCTAAAACTGGATTCCATCTTTATGGTTAGGAGTTTGTTGGTAGGGGTTTGGCCATAGCTCATGCAAAAGGGGATGGTGTTGCAAGATTCAGGTCAGCCCAACGTGGCGGTTTGTTTGCAATAGTTCAGGATCAGGCCATGTTTGTTGGACCAGGAGTTGCCCAGTATAACGGGATGGGGCAGTCCGGGTAGGAGGATCAGGGACAACAGGTACACATTATGTCCAATTTTCAACAGGATTTCTTGTTCACACTCATAGCCAGTGTCCAGGGATCTTTTCCCATGGTTACTTGTAGGCTGCGCTCTGAAGCTGTTAATCCTAGTTCCTTTGCCAGGTTGGCATCAATGAAGCTTTCATTGGCTCCTGTGTCAATAAAGGCCTCAATCTTGTGCTTGATTCCCACACAGTTTATGGTCACTTGGATGAATTTATAAGATTGCGCAGAGGTGTTTATTTGTGCCAAGGATGCAGGAGGTGTATTCTTCTTAGGGCATGCTCTGGTTAAGTGTCCAGCCTTGTGGCAGTAAAAGCACAACCCATCTCAATAGTGGCATTGTAACTTGTCAGGGGTCATTTCAGGTCAATTGGGTGTCATGGCCCTGCTGGCTTGGGCAGGCTACAAGTTCTATCCTTCTTGGTTTAGACTCAGGCCTTTGCATAGGGGTAGTAGTTCCTCCAGGCTCAGTGTAGGCGGGTGGTGCTTCAACAGGTCTTTCATGGCTGAGTTAACTCCCTTTCTGAAGATAATGGCAGATAATTCACCTTCAAGTTGGATGCACGTCTTAAGTTTAAGGAACTCATCAATATAGGCTTGGATAGGGTGGTTTAATTGTTGGATCTCTAACATAGAGTTCAGCGCATAGTATCTGGTGTCTTGGTCATTGCCAGTGCTTATGAGTTTGGCCTCAAATTTTGAATAGTCAAGGCAAAATTCAATATTTTCAGTGATGGCTTTCCTGAATCAATTGAGTGCGTCTCCTGATAGCATGACGGCCACTCTCAAGACTTTCTCAGTGTCACTGGGGTAGGCGTTGGTGTTGGTTTGGAAGTAGAGGCAGAGGACTGGCATGGCTCAGCAAGCTTCTTCTAAGGTGAGTTTGCTCATCTGGAACATATCCACCTTGGTTGTGGTCTGGTTCACTATCACATTTTGCACTTGTGACGTGGCTGGGTTCTGGGGCTCTTCACCAGGTGCAGGGTCTTTCAATTCTTTGGCAGGTTGGTTCTTCATCCATGAGAGTATCAGGGAGGTAAAATTCCTTATGAGTGTAATAAGTGATTATCGCAAAAAAGCATATAAGTTGCCCCAAGTGTTAACAACATCTTGGGGCCCAGGTTACCGTATTTGTAAAAAATTGTCATAATGTCAGGAAGCCAGTCATAGGTAGGGGCATTGGGCGGCTTGGGGTGAGGTGCGGCCGAGCCGGCGGGTAAGGCCCACCATAGAATGGGTGCTAACTTGATAATGTAAGATACAGATTGCCCAAGCAAGGACAAGGGTCCGGAGTTGGGAACCATGGAATCCACCAATCCTGTCAAAGTAATATAGAGTACTCCAAACAGTTGGGTAGAGGTGGTCTCAGCTGCAGCGGTGGGTTCCAGTGGGTGGTCCAGTTTAGGGGTTAAGGGCGGAGTCATGGGAACAAAGTACACGGTAGGTAGTTGAACTTGTCTTTGAATAATAAGGGCAGTATCTCAATCCGCTTTCCTTTGTGTCCTATGTATTTGGTACTTCTAGTCCTTGCCAAGGGGTTGCCAAGAAGGATGGTTCCCAAGTTGTACTCCAAATAGGCCAGGTTGGGCGGGTATTCATTAAAGTGCACAGGTCAAAAGGGAGCTCCCAGTGAACGGTATAATGCCTGGCGTGATTTGGCAGGTTGGTCTCTGGAGGGGGGCGGCCTGGTTGTCTGCTTGACCAGAATTAAGATGGAAGATCACTAAGACTAGATAGGGTAAGATTTTTTCAAACCAAAGGTTCATAAAACTGTATTATCAAAAATGACAATGTTGTTTTCACCATACCACCGGGGTTTTTATACCATGGGGTTTCACTTCTTCAATTTCCACAGGGTTCAGGTTTTCAGACAAGGCACTAGCAGAGCATGGATCTTGGCTTAGAGTCATGAGGGTGGCAGATCCAGGTTGTGTCTGCTCTGGTAAATAGAAGTGGCAATGCTTCATTCTGCCGCCACTGTTCACTATGTCACCTGAGTAGTTCAATTGTACTACCCATTCTAGATGAAAGACTGGCAGCTGCTGGCAGTCATTGGTAAAGTTAATAATAGGCTTTGTTTTAACCTCCTTAAGGCAAACTGCAACCTCTTCATAGGTCTGGATCTTTGGCTGCTCAAGGTTGGCATCAATCTGGTGACCATTCAGGGAATTGTCCTTGGGAGACTGGCGGGTCTCAGAGTAAATTGTCAACTTGGGGTTGCAATTTAACAAGTGGGCGGTTTCCTGTCCACTTTGTGTGACTCAAGTAGTCTTTGAAGGGTCAGGGTTCAATTTCAGGGTTTCCAATGTTGATTTTGAAACTCCAGTATTGGCGCTTGGCAGGTTGGCAGTAGGTCCTTCCCCAACCTCTGTTACCCAGGTTTCATCTCCTTTGCAGGTATGGGGTCTTCATTGGCATCAGTTTGGCGGTAGACTGGCAACTATTCAGGGAATCCTCCATAGTAAACCGGCGGGTTGCAGAGTAATTTAACAATTCAAACCTGTGACTTAATGGATTTGCAGGTTCTGGACTGTCCTGGAGGGTTTGATCTGCCTTCAGGGAACTGGGGTTCAACTCTTGGGTTTTCAATACAAGTATTGAAATGACATTCATGAAAATTTCCTTTATTGTTCTGCTAATATGAACCTTCAACCATTTTCTTTTTATTAATTCCTAAGCTTTAATAAACCAGCAATTATTCTCTAGTCTTTTCCTTATTTTTTCCCTCTTTTTACAGCCTAATTAACCTAAATTAATGGTTAAAATCACCTTTGAAGTTATCTTTTGCTACAGACAATTCTCAAACCTGGAACCTAATCTCAAGGTTAATCTTTATAAAGTCCAAATAAATTATCTTTTTTGCTTGCTTTACGTAAGCAGCCTTGGACTGAGTTTTCCTGTTTTCCTGCTGCTTTTGTTCTATTTTGAGTTAGTATAAAACTCAACTGCTGCTCTCACCTCACTTTCTTTACCTTTTGAACTTAACCTTTTAAGTTTAATTTTCAAACAATCATGTTCTCAGGTTCTCCCTATAAAATAAGCCACTTAGCCTATTTAGTTAGTTGTTTCTTCCTCTTTAAGTTACCTTAAATTCAAGCTAAAAAAGGCTTGAGTTTTACTCAGTCTCAACTTAAGTTGGCATTGTTTGATTTTCACCCCAAAAGATACTTGTTAGGTTTTGTGGCTTGTGTTTTCTTTAAATCTTTATTATCTTTTATCTTTTCTTTTTTTGAAATCCTAGTTTATTTATGATTTCTTTTGATTATATCTTCCATCAGTTAGGCAATTTTTATAGTAGAACACACACTTTAATTGTTGACAGCTTTAATCCACCAGCTAATGCTGATCATTATGCTGACCTAAAAATCAACTTCTTAACCCAGTCTTCAGTCATTGAGACTGATCTTTATTTCATTTTCTTAGGCTTGATCAACCTTCTTAGTCCCTACTTTACATCCTATAAACTTTTAGGAGCTTTAGTACAGTTATTATTGCAAACGTTATCCAACTTTTTATATTTGACCAACATTTATATTCTTGGGTTGAAGACTTTAGTTTACAATAATTTACCCCAGCCCTCAGACCTTACATTATCAAATACAAATAGATTTTTCTTTTGATTTAAAGACAAGCTTTTATTTTTTCAAATCTTTCTGCTAAAAATTCTGACAAGCTGCTTGAAATCTTGTATATTGCTTCCTGGTGTACTTAATACTATTGTCAAGGGTCTGGATGTACAAGTATTCTGGCTATTGCTGTCACACCTAACATCCAGTTTTTGCCCAATTTGATGCCCTGCCTTATACCATTTGACATACCAGAAATGGCAACAAACCAATATCACATGACCGTCCAGGTATCCAGCAACTTGAACCCATCCAGCACATGACCAGTCCCTGGGTTTGGTCCAACTAATATCCCCGCCACAGCTAAATCTATATAATTCTAAAGTATTATCCAATAAAATATACTTCTTCTCTTCCTACTTATATATTTGAAGCTTCCCCAAAAGGCACTCCTTATCACTATAATTCTAGCAGCTAATTCATGGTCTTGAGCTAGTTACTCTGCCTTTTACTTTTTCAAGTTAGCACTCATTCTCTGATAGGTTTTGCCTGCTGTTGTGTTTGGCTCCAAGGGACGACATCCTGGAGGACACAGCAGGAAATATTTATAACAAAAGATTTGAGGTTCAAAGCTAGCCTTGGGTTAGCCTTCAGGGCAAAATTAAGGATTCATACCTTAACTTCCTGGAAAACAAGATGTAAAAGTCCTTTTGGCAGAAAGTACAGGAAAAAGCTTGAAGATTATTAAAGCCAACACAAATGTAGATGACTTTCTTTATTAGGAGATTTGATTCTACTTAAATAGTAGACAAGGGACAATGATCACTCATTAGGAAGACAGAGTGGCTGAGGGGGTCACGTTGGGATGAGGTCATACCAGGATCAATCACAGACAGGTACAATAATCCAGAATGGGTGAATATTGAACCAGACCCATTTACAGAAGGCAAGAAATATCCAAAATTGAAAGCAAACCCAGCCAAATCTTTGCAGGTACCAATATTCAAAGGCCATATCAAAATAGCATTAATTGTGCAATTTACAACAACACCTATCTAGATAAATTCCAAGGTGCCAAAACACCAATTAACAAAAAAATACCATAGAACCTGTCTCTGCCTCAGTAAAGGAGAGCACTCAACCAGACTGGTTCCAACTAGTAAACAGCTCCAGGAGCATCAGGTGGCAGCCATGAAAATAAAGCCCCCTCCTGATGCACCAGAGTGACTCCTTAAGGGGGGTGTCAAGGGTCTGGATGTACAAGCATTCTGGCTGCTGCCAACCTACTTAACATCCAGCCATTTCCCAATTTGGTCCCCTTCCAATATACTGTTTGACATACTGAGAATGATAACCAAGCAATATCACCCAACTGTCCAAGTATCCAGTGGCTCAAACTCATCCCGCACATGACCAACCCCTGGGTTCCATCCAACTAAATCCCCGCCACAACCAAGTCTATATAAGTCTAAAGTATTATCCAATAAAATATACTTCTCTTCTTTCTTAATTCCATATTTGAAGCTTCCCCAAAAGGCGCTCCTTATCACATTCATGAAGACTGCTTGCATTACAAGACCCAAAGGTACTATATCAAATGGGTAGGCTATCCCTCTGAATAGAGCACCTGCAAACCCATTTTCAACTTGCCTAACATGCACTAAGCCATAAAGCAGTACTTGAAAAAGAAGGAAAGTAAGGAGGTGAGTGCCAGGGAGGAAGGGGATGATGTCACAAGTGACAAATTTTTGCTATCAATTGTTAAAAAAATCCCAATTTTGATATTTTAACCCCCTCCTGCGGGCCGCCAGCTTGTGGGCCCAGCTGCCCACGTTTTTTGGTCTTGAATTGGAAATAGATTTGACATGAGAGAAACCTCCAAAACTCACCAGCCTAGCACCTTCTACACTCAAACCCTACTCCATGGAAAAACTCCTGAGCCCAGCCAATGGGAGCAACAGCCCAAAAGACATCCCTGCAATTTCCAAGGCAGCTGCCAATTAAGTGTTAGGTAAATTACCCCAATCCTGAGGCCCACAGGTTGCTGAAAAATCCTTTGTCTCAAAAAAGGATTTTGAGGCTCCCTCTCCTGATGCAGCCAATGAAAAACCAACAATTCTAAGCTTTCCCAGGGTTAGGCAAACCCTGGAAAACACCACCACTCACCCCACAAAAATTTGCAAAAGTTTTCAAAGTTTTAATGAGAATACTTATACCCAAGGAATGATGGGAAGATGGTCATTGCTGTTGTGTTTGGCTCCAGGAGACAACATCCTGGAGGACACAGCAGGAAATCTTTATTACAAAAGATTTGAGGTTTGAAGCTAGCCTTGGGTTAGCCTTCAGGGCACTATTAAGGGCATGTACCTTAATTTCCTGGAAAATGAGATGTAAAAGTCCTTTTGGAAAAAAGGACAGGGAAAGCTTGAAGATTATAAAAGCCAACACAAATGTGGATAAACTTGTCTTTATTAGGAGTAATGATTCTACTTTAAATAGTCAACAAGAGGCGGGATCACTCAATAGGAAGACAGAGTGGCTGAGGGAGTCACGCTGGGATGAGATCATACCAGGATCAACCACAGACAGGTACAAGAATCCGGAATGGGTAGATATTGAACCAGACCCATTTGCAGAAGGCAAGTGATTTCCGAACTTGAAGGCAAAACCAGTCAAATCTTTGCAACTATCAATATTCAAAGGGCAAATCAAAATAGCATTAATAGCGCAATTTACGACACCTTCCCTCTCAAGATTGGATGGAGGGAGTTGATACTTGCAAAGGAATTTGGAGTATACGCGGGCAAAGGGACAGCCAGACAATAGTAGCTTCACAGTGTACTCAAAGCCCTTCTTGAAGGTAACCTCACAGGGCCCAATCTAGAGGGAATCCAGCTTGTGGGCTCTACCACCTGTACAATTCTGGTAGTAGAAAACTAGATTGCCTACTTGGTATTTGGGGAGGGGGGCTCTAGAAGCATTGAATGAAGAGAGCTCCAAAGCCTTAACCTTATAAGCAGTGGAGTAGATGGTTGCCTGGATGTCAATGATATGGTTAGTTAGGTCTTTCATGTGGGTCTCAGGATTTGCAGATGTATCAAACTTGATCAAAGGAGGTCCCAAGATTGAGGGGGTAGTGGCCTCTTGTCCATAAAGCATGACAAAAGGGGATTGACCAGTCACCTGGTGTCTAATAAGGCAGTAAGCAAAGAGGGCAGCAGGGAGGAACATGTCCCAATTGACAGCGTCAGAGAGTGTGAGTTTTCTTATGATGGATACTAGGGTTTAGTTTGCTTGTTTGACAGTTCCATTGGTGGAGGGATTATATGGCACAGAGAACAACTGGTGAGTCCCCATAGCTTTGACAATAGAGGTGATGAGGCGAGCATTAAAATTGGTACCATTATCAGAGAGTAGAACTTGAGGGCAGCCATGTTGATAAAAGATGTCTTGCAGCAAGAAAGTAGATGTGGTCCTAGCCGCTATATATTTTGTTGCTCTGACTTCAACCCACTTGCTAAAGTGATCTATAGCAGCCAAAATAAATTGACATCCTAACCTAGAATGGGGGAAGGGCCCAACAGCATCAATACTCACTGTATGGAAGGCATGCTTTGGAGGGATGAGTTAGAACTGGTGTTGGGAAGGACGAGGACGTTGAAGTTGACAAGAATGGCAGGAAGCAAGGACATCAGGGATCAAGAGGCGCATGTTTTCCCAGTAGAAGTTTTTGCACAACCAGTCATGAGTCTTGGCTATGCCTCCATGGCCAGTTTCAATGTGAGCTTGGAGGATGATGGCTATCCTCATACTAGGGCGAATGTAGGGTAGGTAGGCATTGTTAACCTTTTTGAAGAGTTGTCTATCACAAATTACAGTGTCCTTGAAGGGGGTCTGTAGTGCCAAGCGGATGTCTTTGGGCTCAGTGGTCCAGGAATCAGGATATCCTATTAGCTTGTATAGTCAATCAGCATCAGCAGGATGGATAGCTAGGATTGGCATTCTAGACAGGCTATCAGTGTTCTGGTGTTGGGCTCCGGGACGGTGTACCACAGTGAAATCATACCCTTGTAGACGCAGAGCCCAACGCGCTAGTCAACCTTCAGGTTCCTTTAGCTGTTGTAGCCATTTTTGGGAGGAGTGATTGGTGACTACCGTGAAATGGGTTCCATAGATGTAATGCCAAAACTGCTTCACTGCATGTAGCACAGCCAAAAATTCCTTCTTGGTAACACTGTAGTTCTTTTTGTGCTTATTAAGGACCCTTGATGAGTAGGCTACAGGTCAGTCTACTCCTTCATTGTCAAGTTGGGCAAGGATAGCACCTACAGCTACTCCACTAGCGTCGGTATACAAGATGAACTCTTTATCATAATCAGGATAGACTAAGATAGGAGACTCCTTGAGCTTGGCCTTCAGCGCTTCAAATGCTTGTTGTTGGCTATCAGTTCATTCAAAGGGAAAATTGTGAAGCAGTTGGACAAGGGGTTCACTCAGTTCAGCAAAATTAGGTAGGAACTGTTGGTAGTAGCTCATCATACTAATGAACACTTGAACCTCTCAAATGTTTGTGGGAGGTAGCACCTTGTCAATGGCTTCCAGCTTGTTATTTATAGGGCGGATTCCAGTCTAAGTGACTTCATGTCCTAGGAACTCAAGATGTTTCTTAAAGAAGGAGCATTTGAAGGGTTTGAGTTTCAAGCCAGCCTCAAAAATCTTGATGAGGATAGCCTTGAGATGCTCCAAGTGGTCAAAAAGGTAGCGCTGAATACATTGATGTCATCAAGATACACGAGGACACAAGAGAGTATTAGGTCTTGTAAGATGGAGTCCATAGCTTGCTGAAATGTGGCTGGGGCATTGCATAATCCCTGGGGCAATCAAGTGGGTTCAAAGAGGCCCTCTGAAGTGATGAGCGCAGCCTTTTCTTGATCTTCAGGTGATAAGTCAACCTGCCAGTACCCCAAAGCTAGATTCATGGCAGAGAAAAACTTGGAACCACCCAGCTGTCTGAGAGCATTGTCAATTCTGGGCAAGGGGTATGAATCTTTCTTAGTGAGAGAGTTCAGACGGTGATAATCCATTACAATGTGGTGTCCCCCGTCTTTCTTCTTGAGGATCAGTAATGGGAAAGCCCAAGGACTTTGGGAAAGGGTCAGTAACCCAGCGTCAAGAAGTTGCTTGAGTTTTTTAGACACTTGCGCATCTTCCACCCTACTACGGTGGTATGGTTTAGCACAAAAGGAGGGCACACCCCCAGTATCATCCTGATGAATGACTCCCTTAGCTAGGCCATAGTCCGTAGGTCCAGAGGCAAAGATGTCACTGAACTGATTGAGTAGGTCCAATATGTCTTTTTGTTGAACAGGAGACAATTGGGGAAATCAGCAGCAGTGAACAAGGAGAGGACTTGAGGATCATCTTCAGGTAGGTTGAAATCACTGAAATTTCCAAAGGGGTGGAGGGAAGATACTTGTTCTGCTCCAAGTACACGACCATGACCCACAACCTGGCCTCTGGTTACTTGCATGAGCAGGGCTGTCAGGTTAGCAAGCAGTAATTGTACAGGCTCTTTGTGGGTTTGATCTAAAAACCCAGGACACAGGCGAGGCTCGATATGACTTAAGGATTTGGGGGAGTAAAGCTCCAAGAAGGACTTTTCAGGTAGCTCATAGGAAATCTGGGAATTAATCACCACTTGAGACCTGGGAGATGATGATAGCAGCTGGCGCTAGCAGGGGTACCACTTTCTTCCGCAGGGCAGGAAGGAGGAGGGGTACGCATGTTAGAAGAGTGAGTCCTATACTTGAGTGAGAAGATACCCGTAGGGTACTCAAGCATGCAAGTTTTAAGACGCTTGCCTGGAAGGCGTGGAGGTTCCTCAAAAATCAAAGGAACTTCATATCCCAAGAGCAAAAGGTATACATCTCTTAAATTTATAATTCCGTTATATTTGCGGAGGAGCTGAGTACCAACCAAGAGGTCATAGCTTTTGTTCTCTAGGACCACAGCAGGGGAAGCAATAAGGAGTTTCCCAAACCTCATAGATAAAGCAGAGTAAGCACCAATGGCTCAAGTTTGGGCCATGCCAGCTGTGCCATATGACTGCGTGTAGTTGAGGCCAGGGGCCAACTTAAGTTTCTTCATTAGCTTGGAAGATACCATGTTGACAGGGGAACCTGTGTCCAAGATGGTCTTGATTTTGACCTTTTGGATTGATACCTCCACGCGGGTTGTATCTTTCCCAAAGAGAGGCAAGACTGCCAACACATCTTGCGCAACCTCTAGCTCCTTTTCCCATTTGGCCAGCATACACCGTAACACAGGGATTTCCTTATACACAGTCTGTAGTGAAAGAGATATGGTTATGTTGTGAAAAAGAGCTTCGGCTAACTTGGCGGCTTCCTCAGAAGAGTCAACCAAGACGGGAAGTTGATGGGCTTGAGCTAGGTAAGGGCGAGCCACCATGGACTTAGCTTCACTTGTAGGTACTTGGGAAGTGGTGGTAGTCTTCCCAGTGCAAAGCTTGTAGGGTACGGGGATAGTTTCCAGAACAGCCAGGACAGAGTAGCCATAACTATCAGAGTCTTCACTATCAGAATTGTCAGGCTCTGAATCACTGGAGAGGTTATTAAACAGATGAAGGATAGTTGGGCCAGAGGAAGAGGGAGCTTCCTCATCAGACGGAGGATCAGGGGGAGATGGGGGAGATTGGTCAGCAGAGAGCGTCTCTGTTTCTAAGCTGACCTCTCTTTTCCCGCCTGTTCCTTGGGATCACAACCTTTCACTCAAGGATTAGTGCAAGTGCGTGAGTGGTGTCCAATCTGGCCACAGTTATGACAGCCTTGTCTCTTAGCCTGTCCACTAGTACCCAGAGTCACAATGTGCTGCGTACAAGAGGTGGTCCCAGCATTATTGGCCTTGTTCTCACGCACCACTGTACCTCCATGTGTCAAATGCATGTCTTTTAAGAGTGTCTTAATGCTCTTCATGTAAGTGAGTGAAGCCTTGTGTTCCTTAAAGTGTAGACATAGAAGCTGGTTCACCTTCAAAGCGTTTGAAAAAGCCATATAGGCTTCCCAAGGAGTTAACTGTCAACTAGTAATCAACTGTGGCCCTCAATGTAGAAACAATCTGCAAACTCAGCCAGGGGTTCCTTGGGTTTGAAAGTGATGTGCGTAAATGCATCTTTCTTGACTTTCAAGCTGAGGTCTCCTCCAAACTCTTCAATAAGGAGACGCTTCATATCCTCCCAGGTGACAATAGAAGGGAGCTCAGGGACCACAACTTCTTGGCAAGTGGGATGGAGGCAGGTAAGGATGTGTTCCTTCTTGAGCTTGTCAGTAGCCCTACGCATTGCAGTTTTGTAAATGGTCAGAAAAGCAGCAATGGTTGAGGCTTTAGGATCAAATATCTGTTTGAAGGTTGGCTTATAATTTGGGTCGGTGGATGAGGACAAGGATTGGCTATTTTCACCAGGATTGAGGACGTTAATGTGTGGGTTGCCCTCAAACTCAGATTCAGCAGCAGGTTGTCTAGCCCAGAGGAGTCAAAGGCTTTCTTCTAAAGTGTCCAAGGTAGAGCTATTTTGCCCACTAATGTCTCGGGCAGTGGCAGCAGCAGTCCCAAACTTGTCAATCTTGATTTGTTTTACTGCCAAGGTGCCAGCAATCCCATTGACACAGGTAGCCAAGGAGGTGTTCTGAGCAACCAAGGGGGCAACTTGTCCATTTAGAGTCTCTGTAAAGCGGGAGAGGTTTTGGACCTCTCTCTAACGCGTCTTGCCTATCAGCTACATCATTTGTCACTTCTGCAAGCTGATCTAGCGCTCGTGCGCAGTTGACCCAGGGTTGACCTTCCAGACCAGGGCAACAACCATGATTGTCATGAGCGGGAGTATTAACAACTTTATCTTCCTCTTCATCTTCAGATTCAGATGACAAACCTTCAGAATTAGTGAGGCACTGTCTTAAGTACTTGACTTTGCCTTGCAAGGTAGCCACCTGATCAGTGTGGGAGGCAATACAAGGGTCAGGCATAGGTTTAACTGGAGGGGGAGGCTGCACAGAAGCTTGGCGTCTAGTGGTAGCCCTTGAACTTGGCAATGGCCTCCCATACTTTGGTTTTGAAATCAGAAGGGGTCTTGAGAGGAGGAGCGGGAGGAGTTACCTCAATAGAGGCTACCCTGTCATCTACATAAGTTTTAACTTAGTATAAAGTGTTGCCTAGAGCATCCTTATCTAGACCGTATTGATGCTGCAGGTGGCGGCCCCAAGTATTGACATGAGCTCCTATAAATTCAAGTTGCAAGTTGACATGCTCCCTGAATTGATTGAGTTCACTAACCAGAGTCTCACAATCCTGCCAATGGTTAAGCAGAAAAGCCTCAATTTGCTCACGCCAGGCTGCCTGATGTTCATCCAATTCTCATAGTCAATCCTTTATGTATCCAGGGAGCGAGGAATGAAGGGAACTCAGGAAGGTGGTTAAATTTTTCTGTGACACCAACGAGTCACGCTGTTTGTCAGAGATACAGGCAAAGAGGCTGTGTGACCATTCTTGGTAGGCCATATTTTGAGCATGGTTATTTGAGACGGCAGAGGCTACAGCATCTAGCAGTTGATTCTGGGATCCCAAGGCGAGTTGGCGGTGAACTAAGGAAGGTTGGATGAATTGGTTGACCAACACGCCAATTGTATCCATGGATTTCATCAACGCGGGGGAGACCAAAGTCCAAAAGGAAGGAGTACAGGTCTTTGGAGGCGTACCCGGGACGGAGGCCAGGGATAGAGTGCATGGCTACCGTGCCAGAATGAAGAAGGGAGTGGGCGGCAGCACAGGCTTGCTCATAGTTGAGAGAGAAAGCAGTAAGAGGGCCCACAAGGGTCCGGAAGACAGAACCAATATCATAGGATTTGCAGGAGCATTGGTAATGTCTTCTTCTAGAGGGGGACTAGAAACTTTAGGTTGATCTGGTACTTCAGAAACAAAGGGAGAGGGACCAGAGAATGCGCGTGGAAACGTGATAACCAAGGGGCTTTCAGCCCCTGTAGTGAGCACCATTTTGTTGTGTTTGGCTCCAGGGGACAACATCTTGGAGGACACAGCGGGAAATCTTTATTACAAAAGATTTGAGGTTCAAAGCTAGCCTTGGGTTAGCCTTCAGGGCAAAATTAAGGGTACATACCTTAACTTCCTGGAAAACAAGATGTAAAAGTCCTTTTGGCAGAAAGGACAGGAAAAGCTTGAAGATTATAAAAGCCAGCGCAAATGTGGATAAACTTAAGCTTTATTTGGAGGAATGATTCTACTTTAAATAGTTGACAAGAGGCGGGATCACTCAATAGGAAGACAGAGTGGCTGAGGGAGTCACGCTGGGATGAGATCATACCAGGATCAATCACAGACAGGTACAAGAATCCAGAATGGGTGGATATTGAACCAGACCCATTTGCGGAAGGCAAGGGATTTCTGAACTTGAAGGCAAAACCAGTCAAATCTTTGCAACTATCAATATTCAAAGGGCAAATTGAAATAGCATTAATAGCGCTATTTACAACAATTGCCATCTTTAAAATAAAGTTTTATGAACCTTTGGTTCACGCAGGTCTTAACCTACCTCCTTTTAGTGCTTTATTATTTTTAATTTGATCTTCCTGGTTCTGTCCTTGCTTTTCACCAAGCCTAAGAAAACGCGGACCAACCACTCAAATTTTTCTGTCTCCCAGGAGCTTCCTACAGCCTGGTTCATTTTATAGAGTATCATCTAAACCCAGATTATTTGTAGTTTACCTTATAGAAGATTCTGATTTACAACCCAGAAGCCCGTACCAGAGAAACAGAGTTTATTGGTTGTGAAGTAACTTAAATTACCAAACAACTTTTTGCTATTTTATGACAAATATAACTACTTTCACATGTCCTTGGTACTTATTACCCCTCCTTTGACCCTGCGGCCCAACCACCCACAAGAATCTGTTGCTACTAGTGAGTCCATCTTCACCCAGATATTTGGAGTCATATACATCACCCTCACTGGCTTAATTGATTCTATGGTGCCCTCCAGCAGACCCTTAAACATTCTGGTAAATCACTATCCTACATTGTAAACTTAGCCCCCATCCTGTGGTAGGCCCTTCCTTCTGGGCCTGTGGGCTGTCTGCCCATAAGTTCTCAGGAATCTACCACAGGATGCATCCCTGACAGCTGGGAGCAGGGTTATGTGCATTAAAGACAGGTTTATTAATTTTAGTTGAGTCGGGTGTTCTGTTTGATTTTGTATATTTGAATTTTTTCAAATTTCCTTTCCTCAAGAAATGCACTCATATCCTCTCATATCATTGATTGATTTTTTTGGAACACCCAACCTCTTACTTCAAATCTATCTCCTCTCGTAAATGATTGCAAGAGTTTTAAAAGACCTTGCTTCATTATTCTCTAATCTAATAAATTTCAAAATTTGTTAGTAGTTCTGGCTATTTGGTTCTTGTCTGTTGCTTTTAGTGTTCAGTTAATTTCTTCCCCGCTTTGGCCTCCCAGGAATTGTTAGTGACAAACTTTTGGTTGTTGCCAAAACCACAATTTTTTGTGGTTGAGAGCTAGGCTTTATTTCTTTATAAATCTGCCCCCCCAATTCTCACACCCCCTGCTCCCTCCAGAATCCTGACATCAGCCTTCCCAAGCTCAAGAAACTTGACCAGACAATAAAGCCTGGAAGAGCAGTATAAGTACCAAACAGGCCAAGATCAAACCCCATTGTCATTTTGAAATAAAGCTCATGAGATATTGATTCTCCCAAATATTACCATATTTTATCTTAGTCATCTGCAAGTTAAGCCCAAAATCATCTGATGCTCCTGCCAACCCGCCAGCTACCTATTTTCTGCCAGGTTCTTCATTTGGTCCTGTCAAAACAGCAGGCTTGACCCGCCAGCAAGGTTTCAAGTAAGCAGGTTTGTGACCTGCAATCTGACTATCCAGTCACTTGGAGCCAGACTAGGAAGTCAACTCAAATTTACAAATCCAAAAATATGAACAAATGATGATTCCTTAAAGTGGATACCTTGTTTTGGCGCTTGACTCATTACCAGGATCAAACCATCTCCTTCACTATCCTATTGTGTGATCAACCCTATCATGTTCCTGTTATCCATGACTCATATTAGCTATGTAATCATTATCTCTCAATAAAGAATATTATCTAGTTTCTAAATATTCCCCCTTGTAACTCTGCTAAAACAGCACAGTTACAACATTAGTAGCACAGGTAGGTTTTTCATCCTACTTTATTTCCCAAAATTCTGCTTGTTGCCTGTACTTGCCACGGCCAACAAATCCTCAATAGAATCATGTCTGGCCTCCCAGCAGACTGGACACTGTTTGCACCTGGTGCCAAGATACCTGATAGGTTTGTCCTCTACCAAAATATGGTAATACCTCTTTTTGCGTTCAATGCCCTGTCCGCCCAAGGGTTCTTCCAGGCTCTCTCAACCATGCTTTATGTAACAGACAAAAACACTATGTCAGCCTACTGATAAAGAGCGCCTTTTGGGAAAGCTTCAAATATGGAATTAGGAAAGAAGAGAATTATATTTTATTGGATAATACTTTAGGCTTATATAGACTTGACTGTGGCAGAGATTTAGTTGGATCAAACCTAGAGGTTGGTCATGTGCGGGATGGGGTTGAGCTACTGGATACTTGGACAGTCATGTGATATTGCTTGGTTACTATTCTCAGTATGTCAAACGGTATATTGGAAGGGGACCAAATTGGGAAATGGCTGGATGTTAAGTAGGTTGGCAGTAGCCAGAATGCTTGTACATCCAGACCCTTGACACCCCCTTAAGGGGTCACTCTGGAGCATCGGGAGGGGTCTTTGTTTTCACAACTGCCATCTGATGCTCCTGGAGCTGTTTACTAGTTGGAACCAACTGGGTTGAGTGTTCTCCTTTGCTAGGGCGGAGGCAAGATCTGTGGTACTTTTTGGTGATGGACTCTTTGGCACCCTGGAACTTAACCAGGTAGGTGTTCCTGTCTGATTGGCATCTGATGATTCTTTCTGGCCCCTGTGTACTGAGTCTAGCTTCTTTCTGTTCCCAGCTAGGACACAGATGGGGGAGTTGATGGGGAGTGGGTCCTCTGTTGAAGTTACCTTTTGAGTTTTGAGTCTCTTTATTTCTGCCAGTTTGGCTTTGAGGCGTATGTGTTGTAGATTTGGTACTTGTTCTACTGTGGGGGGTTTCCCCAGGGGGATCTTTATGTATGACTGCTTGTTGTGGGTAATTATTTCTGGTTTGTACCTGTAGGTTAGCTCAAACAGTAAATAGCCTGTTCCTTGATTGGTGCGGACTCAGGATACTAGTAATGCATGTTTTACATATAGTGGCCATTTGTCTTTGGCTTTGCCATCCATTATTTTCTCTAGGGTCCTGATAAGGCTGCCGTTTAGGAATTTCTCTCTACTGTTGGCCTGTGGCCTGTATGGAGAGGTTGTGGAGTGCTTAATGTTTTTGGATTTTAAGTTGTCATTTGCTACGTGACCTGATAACTTGGTTGCTCCATCAGTTATGATGTAGTCTGGAGTGCTGTAGTTGGCCATGATTGCTTTGTTAATAAAATAGTTGATGGTTTCTGCTTTGTAGTCTTTTGTTGCCCAGTAGATGGGCCAGTGTGTGGCAAAGTTGATAGCTACAATTAAGAAATGTTGGTTTGTTTTTGTTTCTGGGAAGGGGCCCACTATGTCTAGCCCCCAAACCTTGAATGGTTCAGGGTCTGATACTGGGTTGAGAATTGGCTAAGGAGCCTTTGTGCTGGTGTATTTCTTGCACACTGTGCACTTTTTCAGAATATCAACTATATCCTGTTTGTGTTGGGCCACTATACTATCTCTTTTAATGTGAGGTATAGGTTGTTAGCCTTTGTATGTCCTAGTAGGCGGTGATGTCTTAATATGGTGTCAACTCTTTGTGCAAGTGGAATGTACAGGGCATGTTTGTTGTTAATGATTTGGTATACAGTGCCATTTGATACATGGAAATACTTTTTGTTCCTTACTAATGTATCATGGGTCAGTTGGTGTGTTGAGGGGTCTTTCCCTTTGGTTTTTACTCAGTGTTGTACAGGTTTGGCCAGTCAGGGTCCAGGTGGTAGGGTGATCCTTTCTAGGCTGACATAGTCTAGAGAGAGCATCAGCTGTGACCAGCTCTGCTCCTTTTTGTATTAGATGTCCAAATTAAGCTGCTCTAGCAGGGACATTCATTTGGCTTGTTGCCGTGCAAGTACGTTCTGAGTTTTGAAACATATTGAGGATTTATGGTCAGTTAGTATTCAGACATTTAAATGTTCTTCCAGATAACATCTTCATAACTTGCATGTGTGATATATTGCTAGAAATTCCTTATTGTGTATTTGGTATCTCTTCTCAGTATTAGTTAATTTTCTGCTTTTGTACATACTGGCAGAAAGTCCTGCTGCCCTGGCTGGCGGATGTGCAGGACTGCGCCAATGGCGGTGTCACTAGCGTCTGACTCAAGCTTGTAGCACCTGTTGTTATTAGGATATTGCAAGATTGGTGCTTCAATCAAAGCTTGTTTTATTAGTTGGAAATTCTTGTCACATTCTGGAGTCCAGATGAATTTCTTTTTGGCATTACCTTTGGTTAGGTCATTGATTGGTGCAGTGAGTTTTCCCCAGTCTTTGATGTATTTCCTTAGGTAAGCTACCATACCAAGAAAGCATCTAACTTGTTTCACAGAGGTGGGGTGTTGCATGTTATTTATGGCTTTTATTTTATCTGGGTCTGCTTTGATGCCACCGTCAGAGACAATGTGGCCCAAGAACAGGAGTTCATTTTCCATAAATTGGCACTTACTTGGTTCTGCATAAAGTTTGTGCTTTGCAAGTCAATTGAGTGTCTTGCAGACATGCGTGAGGTGTTCCTCTTTTGTTTTTGAGAATATGATGATATTATCAAGGTAGCATAATGTATTAGAGAGACCGTTTAGTTCTTGGTTCATCATGGTGACAAATGTTGCAGGAGCGTTGGTCATCTCAAAGTTTATTACTCTAAATTTGAAGGAGCCAAATTACATATGGAACACAGTTTTTGGTATGTCTTTTTCCTTTACTTCAACTTGGTTGTACTCTGAGGTGAGGTCAATTTTGAAGAAAAATTTGGCACCTGAGAGTCTTGCAAACAGATTCTCTATAATTGGAAGAGGGTATTTTTTCTTTACTGTGCTTGTATTGAGAGCTGTATAGTCAGTTACTAGACGCAGAGTACCTTCCTTTTTCTTTACAAAGAACACTGCTGCCCCCCATGGGAATTCAGACAGGCAAATGAATCCTTTTGCTAGGTTGTCCTCAATGTGTGTTTTGTTGGTTTGGGTCTCCATAGGGGAGAGTCTGTAGAGGGGTGTAGGTTTGGGCATGGCTTTGCATAAGTTGATGCCATGTTTGACCTCCTTTTTGGGGGCAGCTTGGTGAGTTCTTCCTTGAATACATGAGTGTATTCATTTAGGAGCGCCATGAGTTCTGGGCATTGGATTTTGGTTGTTTGTATGTTATTGAAATAAGTGTACCTCATTGTGTAGAGGGTACTATCTTTGGTTAGATGTTCTGAGTCATCTTGGTTTTTGGCCTGGACAAATACTGTGTCTCTTAGAATGAGGTCATTGGGTTTTTTGAGGATGATAAAATTGACTCTGTTGTGTTTGATGGTCATGGTTTTTGTTTTCCAACATACACTGGGGTTCACTTGGGTGAACCAGTCCATGCCTGCTACAATGTCATAGTTTATGTTATTCATGGCAAGTCCTTTGATGGACGTTTGTTTGCCTTGGAGGTCAATTCTGAAGGAAGTTGTTTAACCTTTGAGTATAACCTTTGATTTGTCTGCCATTCTGGTGTATTTGAAGTTGGATTTGACAAGTGGTATTTTGTACTTGGTTACAAATGGTTTGCTTACCATAGTGTGTTATGCACCAGAGTCAAATATGATTTTATGAGTATGAGACTTATAAGTGCATGGGTAGACAAGAATTTGTGAGCAACTTTTAATTTTTAAGTTCAAAAAATGGAGGATTGCGGGACACGGGGGATGAAGGCAGAAAAGTTTGTGCCTTGGTACAATTTCTTGTCAAGTTGGGGGAGACAGGGGCACTTTAGCCTGTTCCCCTTCCTCTTTCCCTGTTCCTCTGTTTTGAGACCTTTGAGGTCAGAGAATGTGGGATCAGATTCATAGCAGGTTGCTACTTCAGCATTGTTAACTTTGGTGGTGTCCTCTTTCTTGGAACAGGAGTGGGTTGCGCTTTGGCTGCAATTGCCATTGTTGCAATTGGATTTGCCGTTGTTATGGTTGGTATTTTGGCGTTTGTTGCCATTGGAGTTTTCTCTGCCATTACTGTTTGCGGATAAATTGCTGTTGCATGCAGCATATTCTATGTTTGTGCATTTTTCTGTGTGCTTGGCTTCTGCAATAAGCGCAGGCATGGAGGTATTAGCCTCTGGGCAGATGAGGGCAGTAACAGAGGGTTTCATTCTGTTGAAGAATGAGGCTCTGGTATGTATGTTGTCAGCTTGTGCTGGGTTTTGGATTTCACAATGTATTTTCTCAAATTTGTTGGTGTAAGCTTCAATAGTGGTCTTCTGAGGAAGATCACTGAGCTGTATTGTGATGTCTTGGAGGGAATAGTGACGCGGAAATTGTGGGTGATTACCGCTTTGAACTCTTCCCAGTTGTCAAGTTGGTTGTCAGTTTGTGAGTCAACCCAGGTGGTAAACCAGTTGGCTACAGCCTTGTACAGGTGCTTGCTGGCTTCCTGGACCCATTTCTCATGCAGGATGCAGCTGGCGCAGAGTTTAGAAGCTGAGTGGTCTAGCCAGTTTATGGGATTTTCTTTGTTTTTATTAAAGAACTTGTCAATAACAATGTACTTGGTGTTGGTCACTTCACCTGTGATATGTGGTTGTGTGTTTGTTTGTGGTTGAAGAGAGCAGCTGTATTGAATAACCCTGGCAAATGCTTTGGGCATGACCAGACCTTCAAATACAGTGCATTCACTTGGTATATCTTTGTCAATGTCATGGGCGCGAAAGTACGTTTTCCAGGTCTCCTGGGATGTGGCCTGGTTAAGTATGTGAGCAAAGGTGGGCGGGCTTTGGTCAGTTGGTTTCTCTCTCATGGGTGTGGTCAAAAAACTGTAGCTGCTACCAGTGATAAGGAGCGCCTTTTTGAGGAAGCTAAAATATGGAATTAAGAAAGAATAGAAGTATATTTTATTGGATAATACTTTAGACTTATATGAATTTGGCTGTGGTGGGGATTTAGTTGGATCAAACCTAGGGGTCAGTCATGGGCTAGATGTGTTCAAGCCACTGGATACTTGGACAGTCAGGTGATATTGCTTGGTATCCATTCTCAGTATGTCAAATGGTATATTGGAAGGGGACTAAATCAGGCAATAGCTGTATGTTAAGTAGGTTGGTGGTAGCCAGAATGCTTGTACATTCAGACCCTTGACACTATGTAACCTAGAGACTTTGAAGCAAGGCCCTGGAATCCTTTGTTGGGGCCAACAACAACACTGCTGCATGAATCCAGTCTGCCCAAAGCAAACTGGCCCAAATGAAATGCCCGCAGCAATTCTGGATTGCAGAAATCTTCATCCAACTGACTCATAACACTTGCACCTGGTGCAACAAGTGGCATGAAAAACACACCAAAAAGGACTGGGATACCTTCAAACAAGACTTCTTGGCAATATTTATGCTTAAAGACACCACACTCATGATCATACATCAAGTAAAGAACTTAACCCAGACAGTCACTGTGAAGGAACTCACCCGCGCCTATGAGGAACTCTGACTACACACACCCTCTGATATGGCTTTTGACACCCCAGCTACACACCTCATGTACTACAACACACTCAAGTTACATGTAATGAGACACATAAACCTGGATCAAGTGACTGATTTACAGAGTCTGTATTGCAAAGCAGAGAAAGCAGAGCAAACGTCCAACACTCTTCACAAGGTGCAAACCAGAAAAAAAAAGAGGCCCAAAGACTCTCACCCAGCTGGGCGCTTCAGTCAACCACCCCCTGGGAACAACGGCAGCAGTAAAAACCATAAACCTGCAGGCTCAAATAGACATAGAAATGGAAACATATGCCAGTCAATTTGTACCCATTTCTGTATCACTGTCACACAAGACGACCAAGACAAAGGAAAAGCCCAGAGAGAGCATTAAGCAAGCCAAGCTCTCCCCACCCAACTCCTGACTCAGCCAATGATGAGTACCAACCAGAGGACGTGGACTAATGTCCAATGATCCAAGTGCCCTCAGAGGACCTGGTACTGTACATCATTGCCAGACATCCCAATAAACTGATGTCCTATCCTTTCTGTTTTTGCAGTTACACAGGCTCAGCACTCCTGGACTTGGGCGCAGATTAAACCTTAGTCAAAAGTAGCTTTATGGACATATTCAAGCTGGCCACTAATCCTTTGCGGATTAAAAACATGGTCTTGGCTGATAAACACCACATTGCTGTAACAAGGGAAGCCACCCCTTTCTATGTCATGCTTAAGAACCTGCACTCCACAATCCAAGACCCTGTCATTGACTTTCCAAAGTTTGACATTGTACTGGGTTTGGATTGGTTACAAAAGAACAATCCTCACGTAGACTGGGCAATCTCAGTGTTGACCATCAAGCGTAAAGGTGTCAACTAACAGATCTACCCTGACTCAGTGGATCAACTCTACACAACCACGTCTTTGTGCGCATTAAAGAGACCCTGTACAAAAAGGAAAGCCTAAGGGATTGACTGGGACTCCTGCCAGTACAAGATCATAAACTTCAAAGATCATCAGGATACCTCCACGCCTCAGGATTGCAGAAGTGTGGCCCGCCATCCAGAAATCTTCAAGGAGGCTTTGCCCAGGTTACCCTCAGAAAAACACATCCAACATTTCATTCAACTCAAGGAAGCTGTACCCAAAGAACAACATATCTACTTTCTGAACAAAAACAAATATAACACCATATGTGCTTACCTCAAGAAAGCATTGGAGAAAGGACTTATCTGCCCTTCACAATCCCTCTTTGGGGATGCTGTATTCTTTGTGGCCAAGAAGAATGGTACCCTGAGTTTAGTCACAGACTACCAAGCTCTAAAAAAGTTACCATCAATAATTGTTACCCATTACCACTTATTGACAACCTCTTTGACGCCTTGGATGGAGCCACAGTCTTCTTCAAGATTGACCTAACCGCAGGCTACAATCAGATTTGTATTAAGGATGAAGACATCCCCAAAACAGCCTTCTGTACTAAATATGGCTCATAAAAATGTATGTTACTCAACTTTGGTATGACAAACGCCCCCTCTACCTTTATGACCTTCATGAAAGAGGGGTTTGCCCCACACATAGGCAAGCATGCCCTAGTCTACCTAGAAAAAATCATTGTCTATAGCTTCTTGGTAGAGCAGCACCATAAAGACTTAGAGGCAGTCTTTGCTACCCTGGCATAACACAAGCTGCTGGCCAAACCCTCCAAATGCCAGTTCTTCTGCAAGCAGCTGCCTTTCCTGGGACACATATTCTCAAAAGACGGCATCAACCCCGACAGTCAGAAGATACAGGCCATCTGCAAAATGCCACCACCCAAAGACAAGTTGGAACTCCACATGTTCCTAGGAATGATGGCCTATGTACGCCGCTTCATACCTGACTGTGGCATTTTAACTGCCCCCTTATCTGCCATAACAGGTGCCAAGTCCAAGTGTGTGTGGATCCTCTAATGTGACATCTGTTTTAGACGTCTTAAGGAAAACTCACAACAGCATTATCCTACAATACCCCAAATGTGACAGGTAATACCAAATGAAAACCGACGCCTCAGACACACTCATTGGGGGAGTACTAAAAATCAAAAAAAAATGATGGTGACTTCCTGCCTGTAGCCTAAAAATCACAAAAACTGACAGAAAGCAAGTGTCAATACCCTATCCACAATAAAGAGTTGTTGGCCATTGTACACTGCCTAGCCAAATGGCATTGTTATCTAGAACAACAGGAAGAATTCACAACATTGACCGACCACAAGATGCTCATACATTTCAAAACCCAAGCAAAACTATCCCGTCGTCAGGCCTGCTGGGTGGAACTCCTGGAGAGATTCAATATGCTCATACAATACAAGCCAGGTCCAGAGCTTGCCATGGCGGATGCACTCTTTCACCTGTATGTCTGAGTCACAGGAGAAGAGAATGGGCTCATCCCAGACTGGCCCCTCTTGGTACTTCAGAAAGAGGACAAAGGCTTCCCCCTGGCACCATAGACATAGCCAAGGAAACAGTCATTAAGAGCAAACACTTATTTGCAGATGTGTATGGAACCTTACATCAAAAAATGTCTAACAGAACCACCATCCCTTATGTTCCCACACATCAGCGAGTTGACACCATTCTACATTATCATAGAGACCTAGAGCACACAAAAAGTTGCAACCTCTATGAATTTCTTAAACACAAAGCATGGTGGCCAACCCTGTACTAAGACGTTCAGAAAGTCTTGGAGCAATGTGAAGTATGTGAGAAATTTGCAAGAAGCAAAACCCTGCCTAAGTCAGTACTACCTATTTGCACACAACTACCCTTCAAAGTGTGGGCCCTAAACATTGTAGGCCCCATGCCAGGGAAGCATAATGAAAAGAAATGCATTATCACCACAATAGACTTTGCTACACAATAGCCAGTAGCCCAAGCAATAAAGACATACACTGACAACAACATGCGGCAATTCATAGGGGAAAATCATCAGCAAGTTTGGAAAGCCAGAACTCCTGATAACCAACAGAGGCAAAGAATTGACCTCTGATGATACCAACGTATATCTCACCAAGGATGGGGTAAAGCACACTGTGACAACATCTTACCACCCTCAGGCCAATGGACGTGTGGAACAGCTAAATGGCAGCCTTGTGCAAGCCTTGGACAAGCTCACCGCCAGGAGACCTGAGGACTGGTATAAGCAGCTATCAACTGCACTACCTGTGTGCCAAACCTGAGTGAACAGATCCACCGGGAAAAGCCCTTTTGAGTTGGTATATAGCATACAGACAAATATCATCCAAGCATTATCAGGACCCTAGCTGAAAATTCCAAGCAAGGTTCCACCTTGTTCAGATCCCCAGGTCATAGAGGTCAATGATGATCAAGCTGAAAAAGAAAACAAGCATCTACAAAAGACTTTCACCCCCATCCAAAACAGACATGAGGTCAGTGACAAAGTTTGGGTCATGAGCATTGACAAAAGTAAACTACAACCTGAGAAAGTAGGCCCAGCAATCATCTTAAAGGTAAACAAAAACAACACTTACCTTGTGCAAGAACTTGGGAAACGTAAGCAAGGCAAGGTCCTCCATCATGACTGCCTGAGACCCTGCAAGGCAAGACAGAGACGGAAGGAGACTGTCCTACCCGCCACAGAACCACAGTTAGTCCAATATGGCGCCCAGGCTCCTGACAATCTTCCTGGCAACCTGTTCTCAGATAAGGCCAACCTTCAGTCAGGGGTGTTGAAACAGCATGCTCAACCAGCCAGCAAGGTTTCAAGTAAGCGGGTTTGTGACCCACAATACAACTATCCAGTCACTTGGAGCCAGACTAGGGAATCAACTCAAATTACCAAATCCAACAACATGATCAAATGCTGATCTCCTACGGTGGATAACTTGTTTTGGCGCTTGACTTATTACCAGGATCAAGCCACCCCCTTCACCATCCCACTGTGTGATCAACACTATCATGTTCCTGTTATCCACTATTCACAGTGACTATATAATACCTATCATTCAATAAAGAATATTATCTAGTCTCTAAATATTTTCCCCTTGTAACTCTGCTAAAACAGCACAGTTACAACAGTCCTGTTCATTTTACGGAATGCCTCTTGAAGCCCAAGTATAGAGACTACACCTCTAATATGATATTATGACAGGATCTCTTGTCCTGATCTAAGGTGCTAACCAGATACAACAGAAAGGGCCCTTGGCACGTTACTGAGCCTTGTCTGTTCAGAGATAAATAAAAATTCCTCTCTGCCTACTAATTAGTTATGGAGCCTCCTGTCACCCCCAAACCAATGTCTGCTGAAGAAATTTGCACCATTCATGCTATTTTAATATAGCCTTCAAATATTGATACCTGAAAAGAATTAGTTGGGTTTGCTTTTAATTTTGAGAATTGTTCACTTTCTTTAAATGGGTTGACATCAATATTCCCCCATTCTGGATTATCCTACCTGTACCTGACTGAACCTGATACAAGTTCATCTTGGTATGACCTCATCAGCCACACTGTCTACCTAGCAAATGATCAACACTCTCTATCTACTATTTGAGTAGAATTTTTCTTCTAATAAAGATAAGTTTATCCACATTTGTGTTGGATTTTTTATTCTTAAAGTATTTTTTCCTTTTTGCCAAAAGGGATATCTCTTCTTTTGTTCCAGAAAATTAAGATATATGCTCTTAATTTTGCCTTAACTGCTAACCCAAGACTAGATTTGAACCTCAAACCTTTTATAATAAAGGTTTTCTGCCTTGTGTCACAACCTATACCAGAGTTCAACTGGACTCCACAGGGGAGGCAGACCAGGCATGGAAAGTCATGTACAAAATAGGCACAATTTTGACCAAATAGTTGACTGCAGTAGCTAGGGGACACCCTCTCCCAGTATGGGGCACAATCTGGCTGGCCAGTCCTAATAATGTGATATAGGCAAACCCCAACTTACTGAGGTCCTGAGCAGGAGGTGTGTTGGGTAGGGGGAGTAGCAGGAATCTCCTTCATAGTAGATAGAATGGTCTCTTGAGCACAACCAGGAGGGAGATCCAGATGATGGGGGTGGAAATACTTCAAGTCAAGAGCCCAGGGTGGATTGACTAAGGTACCAGAAGTATAGCCAGGAGGATATAGATAGACAAGTTTATATTGATTAGAGGATTCACAAACAGATGCAAACAGAATAATTAAATTTGAGCAAAAATAGATAATTCCTGTAAGAAGATAATGATTTCTGAGCATAAACTCATTTTATTTAAGATGTCAACAGTGAGGAGGGCTTTTCTCCCTCACTACATATACTTACTGGTAAAGATGCAACCTTTTGTGCCACCAGGGATCTGGCAGCAACATTTTTACAAACTGACAATTTTGTTTGGGAAATGCACACTAGACTTTAGGAAGGGATTATTATTGGTCAGCATAACAGAAACCTTACTTGGACTGCAGAAAGCCAAGGTGCCACAGCTATTTATAGAGCCTGCAAGCAATCAAGAGCCCAATTGCGTAATCAAACAGTTGTGCTCTCAATGTATCATTTCCAGATAAATAAGAGGCCCAATTTTGTTAATAGAATCAAAGCTAGGGATTTGAGGCTTGTGTGCCTCTCAAATCCCAGGCCACTTGTTAATTAAAAAGGGGGTTTTCTTGCCCTAGGAGACCATTGGTAAGGATTCCCAAGCTGTGGGTGGTTTGGCCTCTAGGAAGGCCAGCTGATTGTCCAGGGCATTCTGAGCCCTGACACCATCCTCTACCATAGTCAAGCTTGCAGAGCACAACTCTTTGTTCTGAGATTTGTATTCCTTCAGCAAAGTAGTGACATTCTCCAAGTTGGAATCTGGTTCCCAAGTATTCTCTTCATTTTGGTACCCTTTTCATTTGACCAGGAAATGAGGTTTTTGATATCAGAGTTTGGGTCCTAGGATGGCTTCAACCTCGTGTTCTATGAAGCTTCTTACTTTGATAGGTGAGGGAGCCGTTTTTACTATCTGGCACGAGAGAGAAGGTCATTTCTTTTTTGATAGCAGGGAGCGGTGAAATACACCATGTAACTTCCATCTGAGGGCAGTTCTAGTTGGTATGCTACAGTACCAATGTGCTGTAAGACCTTGTAAGGACCTGTTTGTTGGGAGCTCAAGCTAGTGCATGGGACAGTGGTCTTGATGTTCTTTGCACTGAGGTACACAAGGTCTCCTACTTTGATTGGGGGCCAGGGCTTTGTTTCTTGTTGGCAAAATCCTTTTATACTTGTACTGCTCTTCTCAGGCTCTGGGCATATTCTTCTTGACACATGTGAATTTTGCTGATCCAATTGCATCTTTTTGGGTTGTTGGCTTCCTCTGTGGGAGGGGCATCCTGTGTGGGGTTGAATCTGTAGTTGGCTTTGAAGGGGAACATACTGGTGGAGCTGTGGTCTTGGTTGTTGTACACAAACTGAGCCATTGGTAGGTGTATTACCCAGTCATTATATTCCAAGTTAATGTAGCATTGTAAGTACTGTTAAAGGACCTGATTTACTCTCTTTCTCTTTCTGTTGCTCTGAGGGTGATATGCAGTAAACAACTGTTGTGTTTGGCTCCTGGGGACAACATCCAGGAGGACACGGTGGGAAATCTTTATTACAAAAGATTTGAGGTTTGAAGCTAGCCTTGGGTTAGCCTTCAGGGTAAAATTAAGGATTCATACCTTAATTTCCTGGAAAACAAGATGTAAACGTCCTTTTGGCAGAAAAGATAGGAAAAAGCTTGAGGATTATTAAAGCCAACATAAATGTGGATAAACTTCTCTTTATTAGGAGAAATGATTCTACTTAAATAGTAGACAAGGAATGGTGATCACTCATTAGGAAGACAGAGTGGCTGAGGGGGTCACATTGGGATAAGGTCATACCAGGATCAGTCACAGACAGGTACAAAAATCCAGAATGGATGAATATTAGACCAGACCCATTTGCAGAAGGTAAGGAATATCCAAAATTGAAAACAAAACCAACTAAATATTTGCACATATTAATATTCAAAGACCATATCAAAATAGCATTAATGACACAATTTCCAACATCTCCCCCCTCAATATTGGACACAGGAAGTTGATATTTGCAGAGGAATTTGGAGTGAACTCAAGCAAAGGGGCGGCCAGAGGACAGCAGCTTCACATTATACTTGACACCCTTCTTGTAGGTGAATTCACAAGGCCCAACCCAGAGGGAGTCTAGCTTATGGGCACAACCTCCAGTACAATTTTGATAGTAGAGGACTAGGTCACCTACTTGGTACTCAGGAAGGGGGGCTCTGGAAGCATTGGAGGGCAAGAGTTTTAAGGCCTTGACTTTGTAAGCAGTAAAATAGGCTGTAGCTTAGATGTCAATGATACAATTAGTCAAGTCTTTGATATGAGCTTCAGGATTGGCAGAGGCATCAAATTTGATCAATGGGGGTCCCAAGATTGAGGGAGTAGTGGCTTCTTGTCCATACAGCATGGCAAAGGGGGACTGGCCAGTCACTCAATGTCTGCTGAGTCTATACGCAAAGAGAGCAGCAGGGAGGAGCATATCCCAGTTAGCGGCATCAGAGAGGGTAAACTTCCTCATGATGGACACAAGGATAGAGTTTGCTTGTTTCACAGTCCTGTTGGTTGATGGGTTATACAGTGCAGAGAAGAATTGATGTGTGCCCATAGCTTTTACAATGAACATTATGAGGCAGGCATTAAAGTTGGTCCCATTTTCAGAAAGAAGGACCTGAGGGCAAGCATGGCAATAGAATATATCTTGCAACATGAAGTTAGCAGTGGTCTTGGCAGTTATATCCTTGGTTGCTCTTGTCGTGAATACCACCATGTTTTGATTTTGTCTTTGATGGGTTATTTTGAGAACCAATCTCTCTATTTTGCTTTTGCCCCTTGAAATGAGGCTGACTCCATATTGGGAAATTCAATTGTTTGGTTTCCTGATTCTGCACAACTCACTTTCCCCACTCATACTTTGTGGCGAGTGATCCTGCCATCCATGTACTGTTATGTGGTAAAGCTACACAGTATATAATCCCATTATTTATACCCAATAAAGTTTAAGTTATATTCACATTTTTATCTTTGTGTCTCCATGTACTTTGGAGCCTCTCTAGCCATGTCTAGCAGATATTATTCAATCAGGGCCACAAGGTAATCACAGCCTTCCCTGTCATTCTAACCAAGACTTAGTACAAATCCAATCCTAAGGTTAGGATTTCCTGTTGTAGCTCTGTGCCACGCCTCAGATCACGACAAAAATGGTGCTCACTACAGGGGCTGTAAGCCTCTTGGTTATCCCTTTTGCAACAACGTTTTCAGGACCTTTGCCTTCTCCCATACAAAAGCCAACTTTGACTGAAATTACCAGTCCTTCTATTGAGAAAGACATCTTCAACCCGCCTATTGTCCCTACTGTGCTGAACCTCAGGAGTGGTCCCTGCCTAGTGGCCTACCCTTTGGGTACCCCTGACTTAGAACAAGTCATAATGGTAGCCCTTGGGATAGCCCGTGATGGAGCCATCCCTTGCCTCCAGCTTCAGTTCAGCCAAGCATAATGCTACAAATTGATTGTAGCTCCACAATCTCCACAGCATCTCCTCTTAGCAGCTGGCTCCGCTGAACACTTATTGCCATCCTTTGTACAACCTGCCTTAGCCCATCATCAAATGGTATTAGGGCTCCACGTTAAGGAGGTTTCTTCTCTACAAGCTGCTGTCACTCATCAATGGGATCAGCTCACGGCCTACCAGCAGTGGATCAACTCCCTGTTTTCCTTAGTATCAGACAATCAGCGCAACTTTGTCACCTCCCAATCCCGCTTGGTCAATTCCATCAAACAAATGTGCCAGCCCATCCCGTCTATGTCAGAGAGCGTCTACATGAGTTTCACCAGTTGGAACAGCCCTGGTGCACCCAAGTAGATTCCACTCTAAACGCCTATCTCACCAATTTTGAACAACTTGTGCAGCAACTCAACAAGTTCAGTGCTTACTACTTTGACCAATTGCAGCAAGTAGCAGTCCATGCTGCAAAAGGCCTCCACAAACTTGGCAAAGAATTTAATCAAGAAAGGGCTGCTACCTCCGCTATCATTGCCAAACTCCAGACTCAAGTAAATGAACCGTCTACCTCCAAATTAGATGCCCTGCCTTCTCCTCTATCTGATGAGTTAGCAGATAGAGAACAGAGGCTCTGGGATGCCATTCAAGAGTTAAAAGCATCCACCTGCAGTCAGTATTGCCCTATCAAAGCCCCTCAGCCTGATCCTCAAGTGCTTGTTCTGACAACTCAGGTTGCTGACTTACAATAAGAGGTTGCTATCTTGCGTGAGGTGATGGTGTCTGTTGTTAGTCCAACTGGGGTTATTTGTTAAGATGGCTGTTGCGCTGGCTTATCAGGAGCCCCCACATTCATTGTGCTAGGAAGTTGATAGCTCTAGCTAATGAGGTGGACCATTTGAAACAAGACTACTCTGAGCTTGATAAAGACATACAAGAAATGAGTGAGTTAATTGATTCAGTGAATGACAGGTTTGCCCCTTGTTTTTTGGTGGGTCCATCTCTTACATCCTGGCTGGCTGAACTGTCCTCAGTAGTAACTGCACAGGGTCAGCGCCTGGATGTTACTGAGCAGCAGACTACCCTAGCTAATAATACAGGCACCCGCACTGCTGAAACCTTGACTACCCTTGAGAAAAGTGTTTGCCAGCTGTGAGCCAGACAGCCCCCCACAAAAACCAAAGCAGAATTTTCCCCACTCATAAATGTACTTGTTAGCAACAATGGTGGCCCAACTCCAGAAGCACTTTTCAAGCCTACCTTTAAGCAAGTCTTTGGCCCCAAAACCTCAACCATTGCAGCTTTCCTAGCTATCTATGAAACCGCCATGAGAAGAGCCTTGTATGAGGTTAAGAAGGAACATATTCTAACATGTCTGCACCCAACCTGTCAAGAGGTAGTAGTGCCAGAGCTGCCCATCATTGAGAACTGGGAAGATATGAAGCAACTTCTAATTGACAAATTTGGTGGTGATCTTAGTCTGGAAGTGAAGAAGAATGCCTTCATGAACATTGCTTTCAAACCTGAGGAGACTCTAGCTGAATTCATAGATATATTCTACATGAAAGGAAAACAACTGATCACAAGCTGCCAGTTGACTGCACATGAAGCGTACATGGCTTTCGCTCAAGCCCTCAAGGTTAACCAGCTCTTGTGTCTTCACTTCAAGACCCATAAAGGCATGCTTTCTTTCATAAAGAGCATAAAGGCACTGTTGCAGGATATGCACCTTACCCATTCTGGGGCAGTTGTGCAAGAGAATTGTGCCACCTCTACCTCTGGTTTGTTTTCCTGTGGCCCTCAAATTCTTACAATGAACTTGCAAAATCCTCCTTGACACCAAGGTTGCCACAACTGTGGACAGATAGGTCATCATTCCTGAGTCTGCACCAGTCATTGAGTTAAAGGGGCTGATACTAAAGAACAGGAAGGAAAAGAACAGTCAACCTAGAGGTGGAGACACTCTTGGTTGACAATTTTTCCCAGTCTCCTTTGATTCCCCCTCCATTGCTGACTCTGAGCCTGTTGACACTGAGGCTCCTCCCATTCTGCTGCTATTCCATGACATATCTGATGGCTCTGACATAGACAATTCTGATATGGAAGATCCTGATGCCTGTGGGTATTCAGTCCTGGCTGTCCCTGAAACTATTGCAGTCTTTATAAGCTATGTTCTGGGAAAACTACAACAACTGCCAAGCCTCTGCCTGAAGCCAAAGAAGTTGTCTCTTGCCCATAACTCACTCAAGCCAAGAGATCCCCTATGCTTGTTGAGTCTTCCAAGAAAGCTGCTGAGGTTGCTGATGCTGTATTCAAAAATGTCTCAGTTTTGCTTCCTCTCCAGACAGTCTATAAGGAGTTCCTGGGCCTAAGATGCATGATTGAAAAAATGGGACAAAGAACTGGCAGAAGCACAAGACATTCTGGCTGTCCTCCCTCTCTTTGGTTGCACTACCACTTGTGTGAAAATATCCATCCAAAAGGTGAAAATTAAGGCTGTCTTAGACACTGGATCTCCTGTTAATGTTGTCTCCTCAAAGCTTGTTAAGAAGCTCAAGCTTGTCCCCAACCTCAACTATCACCAGTTGTATGGCACAGCTTAGCTATCCATGACTCATGCTATATGAGCTTATTCTGCTCTTCCCATGTGGTTTGGCAAGCTACTCTTGGCTGCCCCTGCTATTGTCTTGGAGAATGTTGTGTTTGGCTCCAGGGGAAGACATCCTGGAGGACACGGCAGGAAATCTTTATTACGAAAGATTTGAGGTTTGAAGCTAGCCTTGAGTTAGCTTTCAGGGCAAATTAAGGGCATGCACCTTAATTTCCTGGAAAACGAGATGTAAAAGTCCTTTTGGCAGAAAAGATAGGAAAAAGCTTGAGGATTATTAAAGCCAACATAAATGTGGATAAACTTCTCTTTATTGGGAGGAATGATTCTACTTTAAATAGTAGACAAAGGACAATGATCATTCAATAGGAAGACAGAGTGGCTGAGGGGTCACACTGGGATGAGGTCATACCAGGATCAACCACAGACAGGTACGATAATCCAGAATGGGTGGAAATTGAACCAGACCCATTTGCAGAAGGCAAGGAATTTCCAAACTCAAAGGCAAAACCAGTTAAATCTTTGCAACTATCAATATTTGAAGGGCAAATTGAAATAGCATTAATAGTGCAATTTACGACACCTCCTCCCTCAAGATTGGACAGAGAGAGTTGATACTTGCAAAGAAATTTGGAGTGGACGCAGGCAAAGGGACGGCCAGACAATAGTAGCTTCACAGTGTACTTGAAGCCCTTCTTGAAGGTAACCTCACAGGCCCAATCCAGAGGGAATCCAGCTTGTGGGCTCTACCACCTGTACAATTCTGGTAGTAGAGAACTAGATCGCCTACATGGTATTTGGGGAGGGAGGCTCTAGCAGCATTGGACGGAGAGAGCTCCAAAGCCTTAACCTTATAAGCAGTGGAGTCGGCGGTTGCCTGGATGTCAATGATATGGTTGGTTAGGTCTTTTACGTGGGTCTCAGGATTTATATATGTATCATACTTGATCAGAGGAGGTCCCAAGATTGAGGGGGTAGTGGCCTCACGTCCATAAAGCATGGCAAAGGGGATTGACCAGTCACCCAGTGTCTGCTAAGGCGGTAGGCAAAGAGGGCGGCAGGGAGGAACATGTCCCAATTGGCAGCGTCAGAGAGTGTGAGTTTTCTCATGATGGATACTAGGGTGAAGTTTGCTTGTTCAACAGTTCCATTGGTGGAGGGATTATATGGCGCAGAGAACAACTGGTGAGTCCCCATAACTTCAACAATAGAGGTGATGAGGCGAGCATTAAAATTGGTGCCATTGTCTGAGAGCAGGACTTGAGGGCAGCCATGTCAATAGAAGATATCTTGCAGCAAGAAAGTAGCTGTGGTCCTAGCCATTATATCTTTTGTTGCTCTGGCTTCAACCCATTTGCTAAAGTGATCTATAGCAACCAAAATAAACCGACATCCCGACCTAGAACAGGGGAAGGGCCCAACAGCATCAATACTCACCGTATGGAAGGCATGTTTTGGAGGGATGAGTTGGAACTGGTGTTGGGAGGAACAAGGACGTTTAAGTTGACAGGAATGGCAGGAGGCAAGGACATCAGGGATCAAGAGGCGCATGTTTTCCCAGTAGAAGTTTTTGCACAACCAGTCATGAGTCTTGGCTATGCCTCCATGGCCAGTATCAATGTGAGCTTGGAGGATGATGGCTATCCCCATACTAGGGCAAATTTAAGGTAGGTAGACATTGTTAACCTTCTTGAAGAGTTGTCTATCACAAATTATGGTGTCCTTGGATAGGGTCTGTAGAGCCAGGTGGATATCTTCGGGCTCAGTGGTCCAAGAGTCAGGATATTCTATTAGTTCGTATAGTCAATCAGCATCAGCGGGATGGATAGCCAGGATTGGCATACTTGACAAGCCATCAGCATTCTGATTTTAGGCCCCAGGACGTGTACCACTGTGAAATCATACCCTTGTAGACGTAGAGCCCAACGCGCTAGCTGACCTTCAGGTTTCTTTAGTTGTTGTAACCATTTGAGGGAGGAGTGATTGGTGACTACTGTGAAATGGGTTCCATAGATGTAATGCCAAAACTGCTTCACTGCATGTAGCACAGCCAAACATTCCTTTTCGGTGACACTGTAGTTCTTTTTGTGCTTATTAAGGACCCTTGATGAGTAGGCTACAGGTCAATCTACTCCTTCATCGTCAAGTTGGGCAAGGATAGCACCTACAGCTACTCCACTAGTGTCAGTATACAAGATGAACTCTTTATCATAATCAGGATAGACTAAGATAGGAGCCTCCTTGAGCTTGGCCTTCAGTGTTTTTTATGCTTTTTGTTGGCTGTCAGTCCATTCAAAGGGGATGTTGCAAAGCAATTGGACAAGGGGTTCACTCAGTTCAGCAAAGTCAGGGATGAATTGTCAGTAGTAGCCCATCATACCAAGGAATACTTGTACCTCTTGAAGATTTGTGGGAGGTAGCATCTTGTCAATGGCTTCCACCTTGTTATTCATGGGGTGAATTCCAGTCTGAGTGACTTCATATCCTAGAAACTTAAGATGTTCCTTGAAGAAAGAGCATTTGGAGGGTTTGAGTTTCAGGCCAGCCTCACAGATCTTGATGAAGACAGCCTTGAGATGCTCCAAGTGGTCAGTAAAGGTAGCGCTGAATATGGTGATATCATCAAGATACAAGAGGACACAAGAGAGTTTTAGGTCTTGTAAGATGGAGTCCATAGCTCGCTGAAATGTGGCAGGGGCATTGCATAATCCCTGGGGCATACAAGCGGGTTCAAAGAGGCCTTCTGAGGTGATAAGTGCAGCCTTTCCCCAATCTTCAGGTGATAAGTCAACCTGCCAGTACCCCGAAGCTAGATCCATAGCAGAGAAAAACTTGGAACCACCCAGCTGTCTGAGAGCATCGTTGATTCTGGGCAAGGGGTATAAATCTTTCTTAGTGAGAGAGTTCAGGCAGCAATAATCCATTACAATGTGGTGTCCTCCATCTTTCTTGAGGATCAGTAACAGGGAAGCCCAAAGACTTTGGGAAGGAGCCAGTAACCCAGCGTCCAGAAGTTGCTTGAGTTCTTTAGACACCTGGGCATCTTCCACCCTACTACAGCGGTATGGTTTAGCACAAAAGGGGGTGCATCCCCAGTATCAATCTGATGAATGACTCTCTTAGCTAGGCCATAGTCCGTAGGTCCAGAGGCAAAGATGTCACTGAACTGATTGAGTAGGTCCAATATGTCTTTTTGTTGAGCAGGAGACAATTGGGGGAAATCAGCAGCAGTGAACAAGGAGAGAACTTGAGGATCATCTTCAGGTAGGTTGAAGTCACTAAAAGTTCCAAAGGGGTAGAGAGAGGATACTTGTTCTGCTCCAAGTACACAACCATGACCTACAACCTGGCATCTGGTTACTTGCATGGGAGGGCTGTCAGGTTAGTAAGCAATAATTGTACGGGCTCTTTGTGGGTTTGGTCTAAAATTCCTGGACATAGGTGAGGCTCGGTACGACTCAAGGATTCAGGTGAGTAAAGCTCCAAGAAGGACTTTTCAGGCAGCTCATAGAAAATCTGGGAATCAATCACCACTTGAGAGCCTGGGGGGATGATGATAGCGGCTGGTGCTAGCAGGGGTACCCCTTCTTCCGCAGGGCAGGAAGGAGGAGGGGTACGCATGTTAGAGGAGTGAGTCCTATACTTGAGTGAGAAGATACCTGTAGGGTACTCAAGCACACAAGTTTTAAGACGTTTGCCTGGAAGGCGCGGAGGTTCCTCAAAAATCAAAGGGACTTCATATCCCAAGAGCAAAAGGTATCCATCTTGTAAGTTTACAATTCCATTATATTCTCGGAGGAATTGAGTACCAACCAAGAGGTCATAGCTTTTGTTCTCTAGGACCACAGCGGGGGAAGCAATAAGGAGTTTCCCAAACCTCATGGATAGAGCAGAGTAGGCACCAATGGCTTGAGTTTGGGCCATGCCAGCTGTGCCATATGACTGTGTGTAGTTGAGGTCAGGGGCCAACTTAAGTTTCTTTATTAGCTTGGAAGATACCACGTTGACAGGGGAACCCGTGTCCAAGATGGCCTTGATTTTGACCTTTTGGATCAATACCTCCACACAGGTTGTATCTTTCCCAAAGAGAGGCAAGACTGCCAACACATCTTGCGCAGCCTCTAGCTCCTTTTCCCATTTGGCCAGCATACACCGTAACACAGGGATTTCCTTATACACAGTCTGTAGTGGAAGAGATATGGTTATGTTGTGGAAAAGAGCTTCAGCTTACTTGGCTGCTTCCTCAGATGAGTCAACCAAGACAGGAGGTTGATGGGCTTGAGCTAGGTAAGGGCAAGCCACCATGGACTTAGCTTCACTTGGAGGTACCCAGGAAGTGGTGGTAGTCTTCCCAGAGCAAAGCTTGTAGGGTACGGGGATAGTTTCCAGAACAGTCAGGACAGAGTAGCCATAACTATCAGAGTCTTCACTATCAGAATTGTCAGGCTCTGAATCACTGGAGAGGTTGTGAAACAGATGAAGGATAGTTGGGCCAGAGGAAGAGGGAGAATCCTCATTAGATGGAGGATCAGGGGGAGACAGGGGAGATTAGTCAGCAGAGAGCATCTCTGTTTCTAAGCTGACCTCTCTTTTCCCGTCTGCTCCTTGAGATTGCAACCTTCCACTCAAGGATTAGTGCAAGTGTGCGAGTGGTGTCCAATCTGGCCGCAGTTATGACAGCCTTGTCTCTTAGTCTGTCCACTAGTACCCAGAGTCATAATGCGCAGCGTACAAGAGGTGGTCCCAGCATTATTGGCCTTGTTCTCACACACCACTGTATCTTCATGTGTCAAATGCATGTCTTGTAAGAGCTTCTTAATACTCTTCATGGAAGTGAGCAAAGCCTTGTGTGCCTTAAAGTGTAGGCATAGAAGCTTATTCACCTTCAAAGCATTTGAACAAGCCATGTAGGCTTCCCGGGGAGTTAACTGTCGACTAGTAATTAACTGCTGGCCTTCAATGTAGAAACAATCTGCAAACTCAGCCAGGGTCTGCTTGGGTTTGAAAGTGATATGAATAAATGCATCTTTCTTGACTTCTAAACTGAGGTCTCCTCCAAACTCTTCAATAAGGAGGTGTTTCATATCCTCCCAGGTGACAATAGAAGGGAGCTCGGGGACCACGACTTCCTGGCAAGTAGGATGGAGGCAGGTAAGGATGTGTTCCTTCTTGAGTTTGTCAGTAGTCCTACGCATTGCAGTTTTGTAAATGATCAGAAAAGCAGCAATGGTCAAGGTCTTGGGATTGAATATCTGCTTGAAGGTTGGCTTATAATTTGAGTTGATGGACGAGGACAAGGATGAGGACTGGCTGTTTTCACCAGGGTTGAGGACGTTAATGTGAGGGTTGCCCTCAAACTCAGATTCAGCAGTAGGTTGTCTAGCCCAGAGAAGTTGAAGGCTTTCCTCTGAAGTGTCCAAGGTAGAGCTATTCTGCCCACTAATGTCTCAGGCAGTTGTGGCAGCAGTCCCAAATTCATTAATCTTGATTTGTTGTACTGCCAAGGTGCCAGCAATCCCATTAACACGAGTAGCCAGGGAGGTGGCCTGAGTGATCAAGGGGGCGACTTGTCCATTTAGAGTCTCTGTAAAGCGGGAGAGATTTTGGACCTCTCTCTCCAACGCGTCTTGCCTATTAGCTACATCATTTGTCACTTTGGCAAGTTGATCTAGAGCACGTGCACAGTGGACCTGGGGTTGACCTTTCAGACCAGGGCAACAACCATGATTGTCATGAGCGGGAGTATTAACAACTTTATCTTCCTCTTCATCTTCAGATTAAGATGGCAAACCTTCAGAATTAGAGAGGCTCTGTCTTAAGTACTTGATTTCACCTCGTAGGATAGCCACCTGATCAGTGAGGGAGACAATACAAGGGTCAGGCATAGGTTCAACTGGAGAGAGAGGCTGCACAGAAGCTTGGCGTCTAGTGGTAGCCTTGAGCTTGGCGATGGCCTCCCATACTTTGGTTTTGAAATCAGAAGGGGTCCCAACAGGAGGAGCAGGAGGAGTCACCTCAATAGAGGCCACCTGATTGTCCACATAAGTTTGCACTTGGTATAGAGTGTGCCTAGTGCAGCCTTATCTAGACCATATTGATGTTGCAGGTGGTGGCCCCAAGTATTGACATGAGCCCCTATCAATTTGAGTTTTGAGTTAACATGCTCCCTGAATTGATTGAGTTCACTAACCAGAGTCTCAAAATCCTGCTGATGGTTAAGCAGAAAAGCCTCAATTTGCTCACGCCAGGCTGCCTGATGTTCATCCAATTTGCATAGTCAATCCTTTATTTATCCAGGGAGCAAGGAACAAAGGGAATTCAGGGAGGTGGTTAAATACTTCTGTGACGCCAATGAGTTGCGCTGGTTGTCAGAAATACAAGCAAAGAGACTATGTGACCATTCTTGGTAGGCCATATTTTGAGCATGGTTATTTGAGACAGCGGAGGCTACAGCATTTGATAGTTGATTCTGGGATCCTAAGACAAGTTGGTGGTGAACTAGGGCAGGTTGGATGAACTGGTTAACCAACACACCAATAGTATCCATGGATTTCATCAACGCAGGAGAGAGACCAAAGTCCAAAAGAAAGGAGTACAGGTCTTCAGAGGCGTACCTGGGACAGAGGCCAGGGATAAAGTGCATTGCTACCGTGCCAGAGTGAAGAAGAGAGCAGATGGCAGCACAGGCTTGTTCATAGTTGAGAGAGAAAGTAGGAAGGGGGGCCACAAGGGCCCAGGAGACAGAACCAATACCATAGGATTTGCAGGAGCATTAGTAATGTCTTCTTCTAGGGGAGGACTAGAAATTTTAGGTTGATCTGGTACTTTGAAAACAAAGGGAGAGAGACCAGAGAATGTGCGTGAAAACAGGGTAACCAAGGGGCTTGCAGCCCCTTTAGTGAGCACCATTTTGTCGTGTTTGGCTCCAGGGGACAACATCCTGGAGGACACGGCGGAAAATCTTTATTACAAAAGATTTGATGTTTGAAGCTAGCCTTAGGTTAGCCTTCAGGGCAAAAGTAAGGGCATGTACCTTAATTTTCTGGAAAACAAGATGTAAAAGTCCTTTTGGCAGAAAGGACAGGAAAAGCTTGAAGATTATTAAGCCAACACAAATGTGGATAAACTTGTCTTTATTAGGAGTAATGATTCTACTTTAAATAGTTGACAAGAGGCGGTGATCACTCAATAGGAAGACAGAGTGGCTGAGGGGATCACGCTGGGATGAGGTCATACCAGGATCAGCCACAGACAGGTACAATAATCTGGAATGGGTGGAAATCAAACCAGACCCATTTGCGGAAGGCAAGGAATTTCTGAGCTCAAATGCAAAACCAGATAAATCTTTGCAACTATCAATATTTGAAGGGCAAATCAAAATAGCATTAATAGTGCAATTTACGACAGAGAATGAGAGCTTCAACCTCTTAGCTGGTACTCAATTCCTTAGGGAATACAATGGGATTAATAACTTAAAGGACAGCTACCTCTCTATCTTAGAATATGAGGTCCCTCTGATCTTCAAGGACTAGTTAAAGTTCCCGGGAAGCGCCTCAAGACATATACCTTAGAATATCCCACTGGTGTTTTCACTCTAAAATACTGTACCCATTCCTTCAACATGAAGTGCCCCCCTATGGCCTGTCCTGCGTCTGAAGGGGTTCCTCTCTTGGCTACTTCTGCTGTAGCCATTCCTCCTGGATCTCAGGCTATCCTAGACTCACAAATATTGTATGAGCTATTTGAGTGTACGTTCCTAGAGTTATACTCTCCTCCCTCGCTAGGACACAAAAAACCCTATCTCTGCCCAGGAATATTGGATGTCTCTCATAAAGACCCTGTTCAATTGCTGGTTGCCAACTTGACTGCTCTCCCCATACATGCGTCTAGAGGGCAGGTTGTTAGCTATGACAGGTTGCTGAATGCTCCTGACGTCCTGTTGCTACATCTCTTTGGTATGTTCCAGGACTTTAATTTACCTGAAGACAAACCTTAAGTCCTATCCCTGTTCACTGCTCAAGACTTTCTGAAGCTATCTCTGGTTTAACAGAAAGAGGTGCTTGACCTACTTGATCAGTTTTTGGATATCTTTGCTAATGATAGCACTGATTAGGGTCTAGCCAAAAGCTTCATTCACTAGATTGATACTGGTGATACTCCCCCCTTTTGTGCTAAACCTTATTGCCGCAGCCGTGTAGAGGATGCTCAGGTGTCTAAAGAGCTCAAACAACTTCTAGACGCTGGACTGCTTTCTTCTTCCTAAAGTTCATGAGCCTCCTCCTTACTCATACTGAAAAAGAAAAATGGAGGTCATTGTATTGTGATGGACTACTGACAACCAAATTCCTTAACCAAAAAAGAATCCTACCCCTTACCTCACATTGCTGATGCTCTCTGCTGCCTTGTGGGCTCCAAGTTTTTCTCTGCTATGGACCTAAACTCTGGGTACTGGCAAGTTAATCTCTCCCCTGAGGATAGACAAAAGGCTGCCCTCATCACTTCTGATAGGTTGTTTTAGCCTACACAAATGACTCAAGTACTCTGCAATGCTCCAGCTACTTTCCAGCGAGCCATGGACTCCATTTTTCATGATTTGAAGCTCTCGTGTGTCCTAGTGTACTTGGATGATATAACTGTCTTTAGTGCTACCTTTACTAATCACCTGGCCCATTTCAAGGAAGTATTCATAAAAATTCAAGAAGCTGGTCTTAAGTTAAAACTATCTAAGTGTGCTTTTTTCAAGGAACGCCTTGAATTCTCGGAACATGAGGTGACTCAGTGTTGTAAATTGCACAATTAATGCTATTTCAATATGGCCTTCAAATGTTGATAGTTGTGAAGATTTGGCTGGGTTTGCCTTCAAATTCAGGAATTCCTTGCCTTCTGCAAATGGGTCTGGTTCAATATCCACTCATTCCGGATTGTTGTACCTGTCTGTGGTTGATCCTGGTATGACCTCATCCCAACGTGACCTCTCAGCCACCCTGTCTTCCTAATGAATGATCACCGCCCCTTGTCTACTATTTAAAGTAGAATCATTACTCCTAATAAAGACAAGTTTATCCACATTTGTGTTGGCTTAATAATCTTCAAGCTTTTTCCTGTCCTTTCTGCCAAAAGGACTTTCACATCTCATTTTCCAGGAAGTTAAGTTATGAATCCTTAATTTTACCCTGAAGGCTAACCCAAGGCTAGCTTTGAACCTCATATCTTTCGTAATAAAGATTTCCCGCCGTGTTCTCCAGGATGTTGTCCCCTGGAGCCAAACACAACAAGGGCAGCAACTGAATATTTATTATGTTGATAAATTATGCTCTTGTGTGCATGTTGTCAGCTTGTGCTGGGTTTTGGGTCTTGCAATGTATCTCTTCAAATTCATTGGTGTAAGCTGTGATAGTGGTCTTCTGAGCAAGGTTGCTGAGCTGTATTGCAATGTCTTGGAGGGATTCAGTGACACAAAAGTTGTGGGTGATGTCTGTTTTGAGCTCTTCCCAATTATCAAGATGTCATCAGTTTGTGAGCCAACCCAGGTGGCAAACCAGTTAGCTGCGGTCTTGTACAGGTGCTTGATGGCTTTCTGGACTCATTTTTTGTGGGGGATGCAGCTGGTGCAGAGTTTGGCAGCTGAGTAGTTCAGCCAGTTAATGATGTTTTCTTTTTTATCAAAAAACTTGTTAATACTAATGTACTTGGTGTTGGTAACTTTGCCTGTGATAGGTGGTTGTGTGTTTGTTTGTGGTTGGAGAGTGTCTGTATTGAATTATTGTGGTGAATGCTTTGGGCATGACCAGCCCTTCAAATACAGTGTATCCACTAGGTATATCTTCATCAATGTTGTGGGTGCAGAAGTATGTTTTCCAGGTCTCCTGCAATGTAGCCTATTCAGTATGTGAGCAAAGGTGGGCAGGTTCTGTTCATTCATTTTCTCTTTCATGGATGTGGTCAAAAAACCCATAGCTGCTACCAGTGATGAGGAGCAACTTTTTGGGAAGCTTTGAATATGAAATTTAGAAGAAGAGAAGTATATTTTATTGGTTAATACTTTTGACTTATATAGCTGGTGATGTGGCAGGAATTTAATTTGGACCAAAGATAAGGATGGTCATGTGCCAGATGGGTTCAAGTTGCTGAATACATGGACAGTCATGTGATATTGACTTGTTGCCATTTCCGGCATGTCAAACTGCATACTGAAAAGGCACCAAATTGGGTGATGACTGGATGTTAAGTGGGTTGGTGGTAGCCAGAATACCTGTACATCCAGCTCCTCAACACTGGTGATATTTCTAATAAGACCCAGGATCTTTTTGATGACGCTCCTCTCTCACTTGGTATTGAGACATCTGGTGGTGTGATAAGTGCTCTAATTAAGCATAACACTACTGCCTTCACCAAGAATTCTGATATCTTCTTCATCTACAATAATAACCAGCCCAGTGTTTTGATTCAAGTCCTAGAGGGTGAACATAACTGCACTAAGAATAAAAACCTTCTGGGAAAATTTGAGCTCTTATGAATCTCACCTGCTCCTAAACATACAGGATTTAAACAATCACCCTTCATCCATCAAGTCAATGTTGATAATACAAGTGAGCCCACTGCTACGGCTATCACTCATGAGAGTGAAAAGAAGAAAGTTATCAAAAATAATTCTGAGCCTGACATCAATTGTATGGAGCACACACCACATGATGATAACCTTATAATGGCTCTCATTACTGCTATTTGTTCCACTGCTACAGGCAAAGACTTCCTTCTTTTGACTTAGGGTTTTACACTGTTACTCTCTGCAGAGTCCTCTTTACACACATTATACCAAATATTGTGTAAAGAGTTAAGTAGGCTGATCATTATAAAACATGAGCCCTCACTTCTTGTATATTCAAATATTAGGTTGAATAATATTTACAATACTGTTGTAGATATGTGCATTCCAAAGCTCCTTATGGAAAGAGGCTGTGATGTTGTTGTGAATCTCAACATTGCTAAGACTCTAACTCTCTTTCTCATTATCAAAAAGGGATCCTCTTCTTACAAACAAGTGTATCAGATTCATAATCTGAGGGAGCTGCCTCTCTGCAATCCTTGGTTATTCATGTTTAATCTCACTGCCCCAAGGCTCTTGGTTTCCCAATCTGCCAATAATGACAAGGGTCTATACTCATATTATGTGGCCCTAGTAGATACTGGCTGCATTTACGCTAAAGTAGTCAATCAGGATTATTTACATTCTGTGCCTGTTACTCTTGTAGCTGCTCCTTACAAGGCACCCCAGAAGTTTGTCACTCACATCATTACCCTACAATAAAATTACCTTGCTAGTCAGCACAATAGCTGTGTTTTCTTTACTGTTGGGGAGCTTGCACTCCTAAAGTTGCAATATCTGGATATATTATGCAACTTTCTCACACTTGTCATCACTTTATCTTGCTCCATTGATACAAGATTTTCTGAAACATCATCAAAAGCCAGTGTGATTTATCTGAGCCCTAATGGTTGTGACTTGAAGACACACTCTAAAGAAGAAAATAATGGATGATATCAGATAGATAGCTACCAATAGTTCATCTTTTATGGCTTAAGCTAAATCTTGCTAGTCATGTTAATCTGTTAGTTGTTTATGGCTTTCACAAACTTTTCCTTCTTGCCGCACTTGACACAACCACTTCTAGCACCTCTCTTACTAGTAGAGTTTATGAAATAAAGACAGCCTTGGGAAAAACTATGCCAATGAACAACTCTATCACACTAGTTACTGGCCAGGCTTCACTTCAGGATGTAACTACACTAGCTCAGCACTAACTAGGCTCAACAAGGTTAGACTTTTAGACCATGATACCTTAACTCTTAGTATTAAGACTAAGGGCGGTATTTTGGTCAAGAATATTAATCACAATGATGTAATCTCCACCAAGAAGTCCTTGATCTTCTACACCACCAGCAATTCTCAACAGGTTAGCGCTATACAAATCTATCAGGGTGACCATGCTTCTACCAAAGGTCTTATTCTCATGAGAAAATTTAATCTGACTAATAATTCCTCTCCTGGTATAACCTAAATTACCTATCCCTGCAACCCTAGTTTGTACACCAAGTCTGAGGTTTAAGAACCTTGCTACCATGTTGACTTTGCCCAAGACATAAAGGGTGAGCTTACTCCTATCATAATGGATAGACCTAACATCCTCAAAGTTGAGGATTCCACAAAGCAACCTGATCTTAACAAGACTGCCTGGTTAGAAAATTACCCTATCATTCTTTCCAAAGCCACTGCATCTATTACAATTAGTACTGTCAGCACTAGAAAGAAACATGAGAAGTTTTTCTACTACAATGTCAAAATTCTTCCCTTACCCAATTCAAACCATGTTATTACTACCAATTAGATGTACAAAGAGCCCACCTTCCTCAATCCTCTGGTATTGGATCATGTAATCCTTACTCATCTTTTCAAGGTGCAATCCAAGCAATGCAAACCCTTTGTCAAATATAGAGGTAAAAATGTCACAATATTGAGCACATCACTCTAATTGCTATTGAGATAATTGGAATCAATACATTGATACAATTTGAAAATGGATTCTTTAAGTTAATTTCCTCAATCACAATTGGATTCAACTGGTGGAGCTAAAATACTCAGGCTTATTATCAACCCATATGAGTTTACCAAACACAGCTTTTAACCTTACACTTGACACATACTTTGATATTGCCTTTTATTTAGCAGTTGAAGTTGTTGTTTAATAAGCCTTAAATAGTTTAGTGATATTAGTATATTTTATATTTAGTTTAGTTAAGATAAACCTCGGTTTGTAGAATTAGCTAGTTTAGATAGCCCAAATTTACAACAACAGTGCTTTTGTAAAGACACTGAGAAAACTATCTGCTAATGATCCATGTGTAAAGTTCAAAGGGGAGCTGTTGGCTTTGAATAAAGATATTTTCTCTAGACTAACCAAAAAGACAGTCTGTGTCCAAATGCAACCTCTGCACAACATGAAAGACCTTGCACACACCATCAATGAGTGTTTTGTATTAGCTTTTGCCAATAAAAACCTTTTTTATTGTTAGAATCCCTCCTAACTATGTAGGAAACACTAGTCCAGTTAGAATTCCTGCTTTCCTGGTGCAAATCTTACCTAAAATAACTGGCAGTTTAACATAAAATGTGGCCTGCCCAAATTCACCAGGTCTGTCTGGCCTGCAGCCTGTAAAATTTGGTTGCAAGGTTCTGTACATATTAGAATCTCAGAGAATCAATTCTTTTGTCCTGGTGACCCTCAAACCACAGAAAATTGTTCCAAGGGCATCCTGGTTATGACATCAGTTTTGGCCAGTAATGAGAATGTTGCCCATGTTCCCCTAGGAGGTTCATCTAGCCAATCAGGCTGTTAATTACCTCACCTAGCCCAGTTGCTCATATTTTCTTGGGTCTGAATCACAGAAAGATTAGTCTTCCCTCTCTAATTGGTTTCTGCCTACTAGCTACCAAGCCTCCTCCCAAAAACTCCTAGTACTGACATCTTATTTGCATAAAACAAAAGCAAGTCCATCAGGCTTTTTTCTTACCAATTCTAAATTATCAAATTAAAAATTCTGATTTTGCAGAGCTTGTTTTGTGCTTTGTGTTATTTGGTTTTTGATAATAACAATTATTAATTTGACTTTTTCCCTGCCTGTTGCCTCCTGCCTCCCTTTGGTCTGCCTGCCCTGCTGCTCACCTGCGTTTTTTTGTTGAAAAGCAAATATCCAGGTGCAGGAATCACTTTCACCCTGCCAGTAGCTGTGAGGCCTGTCCTGTTCCCCAAAAGCTATGCCCACGCCTTGATGGGTTTGGCTGGGCCTGGGCAGGCTAAATTTAGCTGTCCAGAGTTCCCAGTTCAAGCCTACTCTCCATTTGGTAATATGAGGTTCCCAATTAGGAACCTCATTTTAATCATGTCCACCAGCCTCAGAAATGCCTGTCAAGCCAATCTAAAAATGATAATCAAATTGGAAATGACATCATGACACCTGCAGCCAGCCTTGCCAGTATCAATGATCAGCCAAGCAAATATAGGCCATCAGCAAGCCAAGCAGCTGTTTCTGAAGACCCCAAAAATGATTATGAAACAGCCAACCAACCAGCAGAATTTGATATACCAAACCTTGGCACCCAGACAGCACAAAAAAATGCCCAGAAGCCTCTACATGTGAATGATCATATAAATCAAAAGTATCAGAGAGATTCTGCTTTGTCTTTCTTACCAAATAAAGTTGTTATGAATCTTTGATGTAAATTTACTGCCACCCCTGGCATTGGATTGCACAATCTTCCCCTGCCGCACCAAGAAAGACCCAAAAATGTCAGCCAAACCCCTCCATTTTTTAGAGGATTTAGCACACAGTTGATGAGAGGTTTGTGCTAGCCTATCCCGCAGATCCATTGCCCTTGGTTGCTCCCTCCTGGGAAGAAACGTTGGTTAATTTAGACTACTTGTTGGCCTGGTGCTGTCCACTTTTAAAAATTATCAGAGCTAGCCAATCAAAGGTTACCACATTGATGCTCAAAAACTCAAGTAAACTCCAAATACCTGGGACCTCTTCTAGCCAATCAGATGGGACCGCGGGAATTAGGGTGAAACTTTCCTGTCCCCCTGGCCCTGCCCAGCAAAATTTCTCTTCTGGCCAATTGGATTCAGAGCCAAATGTCATGTGATTTCATCTTTTTGCAACCCACTCCTTTTAACACAGCAAGGGGACTTTCAGTCTCCTGCTTGTCTATTTTCCAATATCATTAAAGTTGGGTTTAATTGCACTTTATTTTCAAGTTGTGTTGCCTGGAGCCCCTGTTTTGGAGTTCCTACCATCTAGATTTAAAAGTGTTATTCATTCTCTTCACGTTTACCTTACCGCAACCTGCTTCAAACTCAGCCCCTTTTCTGGGATCATCTAAACAGACTCAAGTGTATAGTTGCTATTGTCTTTAATTTTGTTTTTGAAGTTCACACTTGAACTCTGAATTTAAAGTTAAAATCAATATAAAATCTACTTTTACTTTGAATTTTCTTATAATTCTTTTGTTTTCAAACCCGCTTTCCGTTTCAATCACATCCAAGCCACCCGCAATCATTGCCAAGCTCTCCCAAGACTACTCTGTTGTTCCCTGCCTGGTTTTTTGCCTGTGTGTGTCCCTGTTCAACTCACTTCTATTGTTTGCAATTTAAGAAATCCCATCATTCCTCCCCCAAATTTTGTGGAGATCACAACCATGATACTCTCTGTTTTGAAGTTTGTGGTATTTTTCTTGGCTCCATTTCTGCTGCTATTGTGGTTTACTTTGTCAGACTTGTGAGGGAAATCTTCTCTTATGCCCGGCTTGTGAGTGAAGATCTCTCTAGCCTCTGGAATCTTTTCAGTGGTCTTCTCTTTTCTGGAGAGGCTGTAGTTAAGAGTTTGATGTGCAATGACCTGGATCTGGATATCATTGATCACACCTTGCCTGCCTCTGAGAGAGATAAGACCTTAATGCCTCCCCTCCCCATCTTGGAAAAGAGCAATTTGGTACCTCTTAAGGCCCCTGATGTGTTTTCTCCCACTCCCACCTGCACCCCATGGTTGCTTGCCGGACTGATGTTGATGGGCTTGAATGCTTATCTCTCTCAACTGTCCCCTGTGTCATCTCTGTGGTCCTCTCTTTGAGCAGCTGTCCCAGTCCTCCACTGGGCTGCATCCTGGTGGTTTGTTTCACTGGATGGGAGCCAAACTTAGTTAGTTTAGCCCCCCCTCTCACATTTGGTTCACCAATCTGATTACATACCTATTTTTGATACTTTTCTGTCTTCAATCACCTAGACACCAGAACTCACCCTCAGAAGTTGAACACCAAGGGCCAGCTGAAGACCTAGAAGCGTTCAATTATTACTTCCTCCCCTGACACTCTGTTTGGCCCTGTACATTTTACAGAGTATACACCTAATTCCAATCACAACCCCTGGACTTTAGAAGACCTGCAGTGGTATACCCACCCAGACACTCTCAAAGATCCCTATCAAATTGTGTGACAGCAAAAAGATTACAATGTATCCTTTGATATTCAACAGGAAATACAACAATTCTTCTGCCTACCTGGTCCCCATGAAACCACCCTTGACACCCAAACTGACTGTCTCAACCTTTTCCCACTTATGATGCCACTGGCCAGAATAGTCAATTCCTGGAAGTGCTATACATGACACTTACTGGGTTGATTGATTCTGCCTTGCCAGCAGCTGGACCTTGAGCCGTGGCTGGGAAGGTCCTCTATTACCTGATAAAGTTAGGCCTCATCATCTGATGAGCCATGCCTGTACTTGTTCTCACCTCTTCTTCACCTGAAGAGGCATTGCGGTACTTTTGGTATCCTGACACTCATTCACTCAGAGTTTTTTATTAAACCCATCCTTTGTAACGCTATATTCTTGTCTAAAGTCAATACTGGTGATATGGGTACCAGTTTTCATTCTGCTATTGTCACAAATGACAAACTCCTACTGACCTTACTCATAGAAAAACCTCAACTACGGGATTTGAACCCTGATTTCCTGTGGGCTGGCAGCCTGCAGATTTTTGGGCTCAAACCAGAGCAGGATTCAACTTTGGAAAATCTCCTTAGGCTTGATGAACAGAAATTACTTACATTGAGGCCTGTCATGCCAAGGGTTCCTGTTAACCTGACCAATGAGAGCATGGGCCAAGCCAAAGATCCTGAAATGACTTGGGCCACTGTGGCAGGGAAAGCAAAGAAACTTCCTGCAAAATGCGGGCCATCCAAAGATGACAAATCTCACAACCTGCAAGGGAAATTTGAGGCTTCTCAATTGAAAACAGCCAATGAAATAACTCCCACTATGAACACCGCCAAGGGCTGCAAAAACCTGGTAGACAGTAGCACCAGGCCCAAAGAAATTTGCAAAAGTTTCTCCATGGCAGATGGGTATACTTATACCCTGGGCTGCCAGGTAGTTATCCATTGCCATTCTTGCAATAAAGTGTCATGAACCTTTGGTTCAACCAAGTCATCCCATATTCTATTTTAGTTCTATTTCACTTGCAGACCAACTTTCGCAGTTCTGTGCCTCTCACCTATTCACCCCAAGAAACCGTGAACCAGCCGCCTGAACTATATTGCCCACCAGGAGCTCCCTTTGGCCCAGTGCATTTCACAGAATACCCACCAAACCTGGCATATTCTGAGTTCACACTAGAGGAAATCTTAATCCACAATCCAGAAGCTAGAACTAGAGAGACAGAGACTTTTTACAGAGAAGAGATCAAAATTACCTGACCTCCTCTGCTATTCTGCAACAAGTATAACTATCTGCCCGCCCATTTAGTTTCAATGACACCACCTCTCACCCTGTGGCCTGACCACCCGCAGAAATCTGCTACAGCCAATGAATCCATCTCCACTCAGATATTTGGGGGTGATGTACATAACTCTCACTGGCCTAATTGATTCAATGGTACCTGTGAATGAACCCTGGCCCTACTGGGTAAATCAATATCTTATATTATAAAGTTAGAGCCAATCTTGTGGTGAGCCCTGCCTGCAGGACCTGCGGGCTGTCTGCCTGCCAGTTCCCTGGACCCCCTCACAGGCTGGTTCCCTGACAGCTATGGTCCACTTTCCCAGAAATATGGAGAAGACTCTTCTTAGCAGCACAAAACTCAGTAACAAATCCTGGGCTGCTCGCAAACTCCTTTCAGCATCTGACCCAGGCTCATTCATTCAGAACTATTTTGTTAAATTGGTATGGATAGGTCTATATCCTGAGAGTTTTCTCACATTTGAGAAGTTGGATGTTGAGAATTCTTTTTCCCCAACTCAGAAGGATACCAAACTTATATTTGCTAGAAATCACACCCTCTTATCTCTATCACAATCTGCCCTAAAGATATGGACTTCTGCTCCACTCAGGACTGTTCTTTTTGACTGATAGCAGGTGCCCTGGTTATGGGCTTGAATGCTCCTTTTTTACTTATGTCTTGTACTGCCTCCCCCTGGAGACCCTTTAGAGCAGTCATTTCAGTCATGCACTAAATAGCATCCTGAAGGATAGTTTCACTAGGATGGAAGCTGTACTTTGCAAGTCTAGCCCTCTCTCACACACACCTCTAGGCTGATATGCTTCCAACAGTACTAATAGTATATTCTACCTGTTTCAATTACAATACAGGCAAAAGCATATATGAACTTGTCTAGGGTACAAACCAACCATTGTTAGTGTCAAAACAATGTCAACTGTGGTAAGTTTGACTCCCTGGTGATCAACTTCCTGGTACTAAACACTTTGTCAAGTACCAGGGAGTCAAGTGCCACATATGTGAATCTATTAGTATTTTTGGCTTAACTGCTTTTAAGCTAATTTTTACTAGTAATTTAGGGGTTTGAAACCAAAAACCAAGGTTAAATTTACTTGAACTTGACTAAGTTTAATAATTTGGTTAGCTAAAATACTAATTTAAGGGGCAATTTATAAGTAAATTTACTAATAGAAATGAAAAAAAACTTGTGTTTGACACTCTAAAACAAAAAGTGGCCAGTTTGACACTTTTTAAGCCAAATTTTAATTTTATTAATAAAATACATATGCACTTATATAAAAATTGTTATTTACTATTATATTTTTATTATTAGTGTCCATAGTTGTCAATTAGGCTCCTAAGCACCACTATACTGGATTTAGTGGTATAAACATTAATCAAATATACCACTTTTTTACATTATTTTATTCCTAGGTTTGTGAATTAAGTGGTGCCACATAAATTAAGCCTTATTTATTAAGAGATTTCATATTTAATTTATAAAAAACGGAAACTTGACATCTTTTTTCAACTCTATCCACTTGCCACCCAATTGGTTTTGGGTTTAACTAATCAAAGGCTCAGAATTAAGGCTAAATTAATAAGTGACACACTATGAGCGCCACTTGACACTCACTCACTCACTCAACACTTTAACTTAGAGATTAGTACAGAGAGCCTCTTAACGTTTTAACCAACACTATGGTAAATAAGTCACTCCCAGCTCCTCACAGCACATTATTATCACTAATAAACCCCTTCCTACTCATTTACTTTTTTAACTTATGTTGTATTTTTTATTTTTGACCATATGAAACTGCCTTGCTTTTGGGTTAACTTTTGAACCTGTTTTAAATTTAAGCAAGTTTTATATGTAGAAAACATAGTAAACTTGATTTTTCTGCTTGACTCTGGCATACTTGACAGTGAGAATTCAACTTTTCCCAGCTGATTGACAGTGCTGAACTTGACACTTTACTATGTTTTGAATTTTCAACTCTCAATAAAAAAAAATTCCACATAATAATTTTTTACTATTATAATCTACTACTTTTTCTGCTACTCTCCATATAATTTTTATATATTTTTTGAATTTTTAATTATACTTTTACATTGATTTAGCACTAAGATGTTATGCTAAACCTAACATCTTTGATGCTTCATCATAAACTCACTTATTTTCTGTTTTAACCTTTATATCTATACTTTGAGTTTCTATTTTGCTTTTATTTACTTTGATATGTTTTTTTCTTGATAAATAAAACTTTATTTGCATACTTTTCATTTAACTTTTACTTTGCTTTACCTCTGTGTTTCATATCTTTCACACTGTTTTATTTACAAACCTAAACTTTTCTTTAGACAAGATCAAACAAGAACAGCCAACAGCCCAAGTGCCAAGCCTCCAAGGGCTCTAAAAAAACTGCCTCCACCCCCAAGTGTGCTGAGAAGCCTGCAAAGGCTAAGTCTCCAACCCCATCTCCTCTTACTCCTCCCCCCTCCATCCTCATTTTCCACATCCCCTTCACCTTCCCCCAAAAATTCCTCCCCCAATAAATCTGATGGTGAGCTTACCAACCACTTCTTTTACCACTCAGAGGCAGGGCAACCGCCAGAATTAACTCATTCCGCAATTTGACTTACTATATGTCAATAATCAGAATTAAAAATACTTTAATGTCAACAGCATTGAAAAGTCAAAATTAAGTTTTAACTCATGCAGACTACTAAATTTCAACACTTTTTTAATAAGCAGAAACCTGTTTTCTGAACATTTTACTTAATAAAAATCAAGCTTCAAGAAACTTTTAAGGGTAATGTGACAACATAGATTTTAAAAAGTCCATAAAAAATTATACATGAATATTAAAAAAATTCATAAAAATACACCTTTATTTTATTTTACTATGAAATTAGCTATCTTTACTATAATAAATTTTTTCCCACTTATAAAAACAAAATAAATCTAATATACAAAAAGGTACTACATAAAATTTCACGTATTATAGCAAAATATAGCAATCAGAAACAGGAATATAAAGTTTTTTCTATATTGAAAACTACAAAAAAACATATAATTTACTAGTAAAATACCAATATGGGCCATACAATACAGTCTAAAGCATCAAACTATCAATAAAAAATCAATGATTTTATAAAAATAGTACCATAAATTATTAATGATTTATTTAGAATAACTATTTATTTAAAAATATTATACTTAATATATAAGAACTATATAAAAAATTAGGCAATACTCAATAAATTTAATGAAAAACTAGACTGTAATAACCTGGTTGCCATTAAGAACTGTGGCGATCTTCTTGATGTATTCTCCAATCTCTGAAAGCTTATATTTGGCCTTGACAACATCCTTGATCTTCTCTTGATACAGTTTCTCTTTGGTGGTTCTCTTCTTCTTAGATGGGCAGTTCTCAATATCTCTGATGAATGCAGCAGTCTTCCCCTGTTGGACTTTGAGGTGCTCGTAGAAGGTGTTGTATCTGGGCTTGATTCCAAAGAAGGACTTGATATGCTTATGCCAGCCCTCCAAAGATGAAGTAGTTTTCATCTCATCCTTAAGAACTGCCTGGTAGCAGTTCCAGTTGGCTTTGGCTCTGGGCTTGCTTCGGCGCTTAGTGATCTTACGTCCAATCCACTGTGGTTCATAATATTCAATAAAAGAATAGAAGGCACCATCATGTTTCTTAGCATATGAATCCTGGCATAGGAGCTCAAAGGCTTGTCCAGCATGCTCTGGCTTTACAAAGGCTAGTGCTACAAACTGCTGAATTAAGAACTTGCACTTTCCTGATGTATCTAGACGGTGGAGCTTGCTGAGCTCAGGTAGACCCTTTAGTTGCCTGTTGACAGCCTGTCAATAATGGAAAAAACACCCCTGTACCTCTCCATCAAAGGTATTTACAAAAGCGTTATACTGGGCAGTTTCATAGTCCATGATTATAGTTTAGGGGCCAAGTGCTTTATCTTGAGCTTCTTTTTCTGCAGCAAGGGTGGCTTCATCCTTTTCATCATCATCTGGATTGGCTCTAGTGTTATGGCCAGGGGGACTCTTTCTATTACTGGGTAGGGCTTTGATGCCCTCCTGAAGGATTTTAAAGGCCCTTGTGTAGATCTTTTCTGTTGCCCTAGGAAGCAGAAAGTAGGCAAATGGGAGCACCTTGCCTTCAATAAGGGAATGTACAACCCATAGTTGGTAAAAAAGGCGGGGGCATACTGCAAAGGTACCATCACATAACCAGGTCTCTGAATCCCTCAACTGCTCCAGGTTCTGTTGTGTAGCATAGCATATAATTCTTGCCTCCGCTTTAGGACCATCATTATGTAAAAGGAATACCTCATCAACATTGAACATCTTTAACTCCTCTGTCAAGACTAACTCTCCTTGAACCATGGCTGATTTCTTATGGGGAACTAGGTCACGGTGTTTGTCACATATGTACTTCACTAACTGGTTGTGGTCAGGGATGAGCTTCAGGTTCTCATTACTTAGGTGTGTGGTGGCCTTAACTGCCAGATCAGAAGCCTTGGCATCTTTGGAGACTGGGACCATTTGGTAGAGGTACCACTTTAGAAGCTTTTCAATAAGATTTATTGGAGCATTGCATGTGTGCTCTCCTTTTTCACTAGTGACTTTATCCCATCCTTCTGTATTGATTCTGGCAGCACAGCTTCTATCTTCACATACATAATGCTTGCTTCTTCCTGCTCTCTTCTGATTGTTGCAATTAAAAACATAGCCATCACAGACTAAACTTGCACCTCCTTTGACAGACATTAGAGGGAAAACCCGAGGGAACTTCTTTGGGAGCTTAAACTCTCCTTTGACGTTTTATATATTGTGATTCTTTAGGGGATCCCATGGGCCAATTGGTGTTTGATGATAGTCAGACAGGTAATCATCAGGATCTTCTTTATTGATACTTGATGAGAAGGATGGAGGTGCAGATTTGTTGGGCAGTGGAGGGGAATTATCTGGAGTTAGATTCTTGCGCTTTCTGGACTGAGGTGAGCTTGATTCCTTGGGACTTGATTCCTTTGAGCTTGATTCATATGGGCTTGGCTGTGGTTCTGGACTCTTGGGTGTCTTCTTTCTTTTTTGCTTGTTTAGTGGAACCTCATCTCCTTCTGATTGGTACCAGCTTGGAGAAGAGGAGGGGTCAGGGGAGGGCTCTTTGCTTTCAGGGTCTGGGGTCTTCTCCTTTGTCTTCTGTTTTGTTGAGGGCTCTTTGGCTGTTTTTTTGTTGGGGTAGGGACTTTGGGCCTTTCCAGAGGCTTTGGGTACTTTCTTGGTTGACTTGGGGTTATTTTGTGGCTTCTTGGAAGATTTGTCTAACAATAATTAGAGTATAGTTCATAAAGTAAGAATAATCATGTGAGACATGAATAAAATTAAATAATAATCACTTGTTTTAAATTTTATTATTAAGTAAATAGTTTATAGAAGTATAGAAAGTAATTTTAGAGCTAGTTTATTATTAAAGAATAGAAAAAACCCATGTTTAAATAAAAGGTTGGCATTCTGGTAGTCACAGTAGTCAAAAATATTTAATTTAGTTTTTCAGCATAAAAAAACACTTTAATTTTGACGTCAACATACTGACAGTCAGCATTAAAGTGGAAAAACACTATGTAAATCACTTATAAAGCTTGGTTAATATTCTCCAAAGTTGGTTTTTTAAGTCCAAAATTGAGTATTTTTAAATTTATAAAATTTAAAGATTTGCTTATGTAACTTATTAAAACTAAATAATAGGGATTGTAGAGAGAAGTCTTAAGTACAGACCTGGGTACTTTGGCCTGAATTACCATACCATTGTATGTGTGCTTTTTGTTAAGCGGCAGTGTTTTACTAATAAATAAGTGAAGGTGTTAACATTCAGGCAGTCAGTGTTCTTTTATAGCAACTCTCCTATTAAATCTCGCTTAAATTATGTCACTTTGTTTGCTTCGCCAAACCCCTTTGTTGCAATTTAGGTGACATGTCAATTTGACACAAAGTTGAAATTATAATTACATATATAAATTCTAGTTTTAACATATGTGTGTTGGCTTAAGTGGACTTCCGGAAATAAGCTATAGTTTATCCAGTGAATTTAAAATAACAGTAAATATCTAAATAATACAAAGAATGCTCTGAAAGTTGGCATATGTCTTTGTTCAATGCTTATCTTAATATATATTTAATAAAAACATTAGTATAAAATATAAAAAGTAGTTATTTTTAGAATATTGTGTATTTTATTAAGAAATTTATGGATTTTTATTTGGGGTCAACATCCAGATATTACTTACTGTAGTTGACCTTAATGTAAAAGTACAAAGAAACTTACATTTTCATAGTAAATTATATTGGTTTTTTGGCTTAAAATTAAGCCTTTGTTTGAATGGTGTTGACATTATGTCTGTTCCTTTTTAATTTTGCAATTCTGACTTAATAATTCACTATGAAAAATTAGCTTAGTTTTGGAAATGCCCAATTCCGGCAGATAAATACCAAAATAATGTCAACTTACTGAATGAGTTAATTCTGGCGGTTGCCAGAGGCAGACTCTGAGCCCACCAAGGAGCGACATACCAAGAAGTCAAAGGCTGCCAAGGAGCCCAGCTCTTCTTCTGGTAAGGAAAAGAAGGCTTCCAAGCAGGCCTTGAAGAACTTTTCCCTTTCTCTCCCTAATGGCTCTTTCCCCCTCCCTCATCTGATCCCCAGGATGAGCCTGAGGAATATTTCAAGAAGTTCAAAGCTTCTGGTCATGTGGCTTGGGATCCACTGGCCATCCACAATATCTGTAATGTGGACAGAGAGTTCAAAGTCCCCAAGTGCTTCCCCCATTTTTCCCCGTCATGTCAGTAAAGGGCAGTCCTGACTATGACGCTGACAATTACATCTTTAACTGTAATAATCAAAAGTGTGCTACCAAGAGCAAGCACTTTGTATGTGAGGATAAGACTTGCGGGCCCCAGCTAAACACCAAGAGCTGGGAGCAAGTAACTGCTGAGAAGAGGAGCACTCTTGTGAGCCCCCAATCATCTTATAACCCAGATTTTAAAATGGTACCTTGTCCAGGTGATCCCAACATCCTCTCACCTCTGGGCATCTGATCTGGCTATACAGGCCTTGCAGCATTTAAAATCCAACAATCTTAAGTTGGTACCAACCCAGGAACAGTTGGCTAAGTTCATAAGCAATAAGTGTATTGCCACCAATTTTTCTCTCCCCAAGGCCTTGGACGTCCTCTCAGAGCTTACGCTCACCCACAAGCTCAAGCAGCTTCCAAGTGGAAAGCACTTTCTTCTTCATGATGACAGGCCCAGCAGCAATGACCGCATAATCTGCTATACCACTCAGCAGAACCTACTGGAGTTAAAAAGGGCTTCAACCTGGCTAGTTGATGGTACCTTTGCCACTTTCCCCTGAATGTTCAAGCAGCTCTGGATGATCCATGCCCAGATTGACATCCAGGTAATTCCACTTGTGTTCTTTCTTCTTCCTGGGGTCACCGAGACCATCTACACCCGTGCTTTATCCATCCTCTGCCAAGCACTTTCCCTCCTTCCTGACAACAACAATGCCAAGAAGAGCCCCCCCTCCTACACCTGCGTCAACCCTCCTGCTGCTGAATAGGACCAGGCTACCCTGGACTTGGAGGAAAAAGTAAGGCTGAGAGCTCTGGGGCCTCACATTTGCATCATAAACTTTGAGCCTGCTCAGTTCAATGCATTTAAGCAGCTGCTAAGCGGGAAGGTGCAGAGGCTCCACTTCCACTTCTGCCAAGCAGTTGCTCAGAATGTGCAGGCCCATGCTGAGCTAAGTAGGCTGAGCTGGAGGGACACTTTGGACACCAGCAAATTTGTGCTTGCATAATTTAGTGCCTTGGCTTTTTTAAAGCCAGATCACACTATGCAGGGGTTCAAGGTTCTCTCAAAGGATCCTTACATAGCAAAGCATCCAGAGTTCAAGCCTTTCCTTGAGTACTTCAAGCCCCAGTGAATTGGGAAGGTTGTCACACAGAGGCAAGGCAAGGCCCGCACCAAGGCCAGTTGGAACGTTTACCGAGCTGCCATCAACGGGGAGCTCAAGACCACCTCAGCACTAGAGGCTTATCACAAGCATCTTAAGTCCAACTTTGGGCTTTATCCAAAGTTCAATAAATTCTTTTCCCTCCTGTAGCACAAGCAGAAGAAAACCATCTCCAAGCTGTGTGATTTGGCAAACTGTGTCCCCTCACCAAGCCCACAACCCGCTCCACCCTCTTCACCAAGGCCATTCAAAATGCGGCCAAGCATAATACAAGGCCTCAGAGATCAAGCAGCAGCTTGAGCTAATTGCAACTGCCCTCCTAAAAGGGGCTAAAATGAAAAAGAGGAAGAAGGGTGAAGAATAAACTTGCTTGCTTCTATGGTTTTAACTTTTTAGCTTTAATTTTTACTTTTTAGTTTTTAGTTTTGATCAATTAGTTTTTAGTTTTAATTTTTCTATTTTTTATTTGATTAGATAGCACTGATTATTTTATGTATACATGGTAAGTTTGTGATGAATAGTTATTGTTGAAAGTGAATAAAATATCTTAATTTTTGTTAATTTCCTAATAAAACATAAGATGTTCACATTTATACTTATATGAACTATATCAAATAAATACTAATATTTCTTCATATTTTGCATAACTTTTATTATTGTGTTTTTATTTATTTTTGTCTCATTAGAATTTTAATTTTTATGGGAATAAAAAATATTTTTATAATAAAGAGTGTAAATTACATAGTAAAATGAGAAATAATTGCTTATTACTCCTTATTCTCATTATAGGATACATTTTTCATTGCATTTTTGAGCTCTCTGGGGTCACATTAGTATACCATGGCTGTATAGCTTAATTTTTTATATTAAATAGTTTTCAGTACATCAAGATCTGTTAATTTAAAAGTGAAAATTTCCAGTTGTCAATCAGGGAAAAAGCTGAATTCTCACTTTACAATAGTGTCAAGCACCAGGGAGTTGAACTTACCACAGTTGCCAAAACAACAGGGTTAATCTGCTCCCAGCAAGGTTCCAACTAAACAGGTTTGAAACCCACAATCCAACTTTTCAGTGACCCAAAGCCAAATGTGGTTGTTGACTCAAATTTTCAAACCTAGTAACATAACCAGATAGCAATTCTCACACAATGGATTCCTCAAATCAGCACTTGACTCTTTACAAGGATCAAGCCACTCTCTTAACCATCCAATTGAGTGATCACCATAATTATGTTTCCTGCATCCAGATTCACAGCAACTATAAAATAGTTATCTCTTAAAAAGAATATTATATAGCTGTTGTAAATCACACAATTAATCCTATTTTGATTCGGCCTTCAAATATTGATAGTTGTGAAGATTTGGCTGGTTTTGCCTTCAAGTTCGGGAATTCCTTGCCTTCTGCAAATGGGTCTGGTTCAATATCCACCCATTCCGGATTGTTGTACCTGTCTGTGGTTGATCCTGGTATGACCTCACCTCAACGTGACCCCTCAGCCACTCTGTCTTCCTATTGAGTGATCATTGTCCTTTGTCTACTATTTAAAGTAGAATCATTTCTCCCAATAAAGCTTAAGTTTATCCACATTTGCGCTGGCTTTTTATAATCTTCAAGCTTTTCCTGTCCTTTTGGAAGAAAGGACTTATACACCTTGTTTTCCAGGAAATTAAGGCATGTGCCCTTAATTTTGCCCTGAAGGCTAACCCAAAGCTAGCTTTGAACCTCAAATCTTTTGTAATAAAGATTTCCCGTCGTGTCCTCCAGGATGTCTTCCCCTGGAGCCAAACACAACAATAGCCTTCAAGTTTTTCCTCTTTGTAACTCTGCTAAAACAGCACAGTTACAACATTAGTATCACTCTGAGGTCACATCTATCCTTACCTAAAAGTGTACCTAGTAGTAATGCCTCACAGTACAACAAGCCAGGCAAGACCAAGAAGTCAAGAAAAAATAAATAGTGAAGATAAAAGCAATACCACTTCATGTTATAAATGGCATTTTGATTCTAATATTAAACACAAACCAAATCCAATAATGGACCCCTGGTTTACAGAAAATACAGGCCAATAGCCAAGAGGGCCAACTGCCTGTGTTTTTGGGCTCAAGTCATAAGGATGTTTGATGTCTCACCCACTAAGCCAAGAAGTTTTCTCTAATGGATCATTGATCACGGTCAAATGCACATCACAAGAATCCCTGACCTATGCTGAGATAGACGCTTGCCAAAAGCAGGTTAAGACTGAACCTAACATTAAACCCTACAATGCATGCCTTTTAACATCAGGACCTAGCGCCAAATCAATCATGTATTTGGCCTTGCCACATGATACAGTGAATAGAGGAATGGAGAAATAGAGTGTCATCACTTCTATTATTTAGCATCAGCCAACCCATAATTAGCCATCTGTGAAGTCTTTTCCAAATGGCAAAGCTCTGTTAAAAGAATGTCTGTGGACCTAAAGCTCACAGATTTTGAAGATAAATTTTAATAGTATAAGAACCCTAATATGACAAGAATGGCAGTATTGTTGTTTTGATAATAAATTTTAAATAAACCTTTTCTTCACACAAATTTTTCCTGATCTAGTTTTAGTATTTCATCATCTTCATTCTATTCACTCAGGCACACAGGCCCCACCACTCCTAATGTTAACCTTTCAGACCCATTGCCCACATTATTTCATCCACCTGGAGCACCCTTCAGACAAGTAAATTTCACGAGTACCCGCCAAACCCTGCCTACTTGAAGTACAACTTGAACCTCCTCATTGCTGATTCCTTGGCAAGAACCAGGACCTAAGAAACCTACAACTGCAAAGAAAAGTGGTACTCAGTTTAGCCCAGACTATTTCAAAATAAGTATAATTATCTACATGCTTACCTGGTACCAATGACACTAACTCCAACCCCAAAACCTGACTGCCTGCAAGAATTTACCACCACCAACAATGCCACTTTCACCCCAGATGTTTGAAGTACTCTATATTATTCTTACAGGGTTGGTGGATTGAATGCTGCCCAACTTTGGCACCTGGTCCTTTCTTGGTCAATCTCTATCCTATGTTATCAAGTTAACTCACATCCTATGTTGGACATTAACCTCTGGCCCATCAGTCACTCCCCTTGTGTCAAACAGTGTTTTTGCCAACAATTGGTATCTTGACACTCCAGGAGACATAATTCCAAGTAGAATATGAGATCTGGGTAGTCAATCATGACCTAAAAAGAAAGAACCAGGGTTAAGAGGACCCAGTGTTGTCATGGAATTCAAACCCAACAACACCTACCTTATCAAGGATATTCAGCTTGTACAGGATTAAAACTTATGCAACATGACTGACTTCACCTCTGTAAGGCAAGAAATGTCCAACATAATTCACAGCTACCTGATCCTAATGAGAAACTGGATTAATACCAAGCTTGAATCCCAGATAATAAGAAAATTCCTAAAGCTCTGCTTTTCAGCACCCCAGGGGGAGATGACCTAAATTTGCAACTACTTTCTATTTTGTGTCAGGAAGCCAGTTGTAGGTAGAGGCCTTGGGTGGCTCAGGGTGAGGTACGGCCAAGCTGGCAGGTAGGGCCCACCATAGAATGGGTGCTAACTTGATAATATAAGATACAGATCACCCGAGTAAGGACCAAGGTCCGGAGTTGGGGACCATGAAATCTACCAATCCTATCAAAGTAATGTAAAGTACTCCAAACAGTTGGGTAGAGGTGGTCTCGGCAGCAGTGGTGGGTTCTAACGGGCGGTCCGGTTGTGGTGTTAAAGGAGGAGTCATAGGAACAAAGTAGGCAGGCAGGCAGGTAATTGTACTTGTCTTTGAACAGTAAGGGCGGAATCTCAACCCTCTTTTCTTTGTGTCCTATGTACTTGGTACTTCTAGTCCTTGCCAAAGGGTTGGCAAAGAGGATGGTTTCCAAGTTGTACTCTGAATAGGCCGGGTTGGGGGGTATTCAGTAAAATGCACAGGTCCAAAGGGGGCTCCCGGGGGATGGTATAATGCCTGGGGCAATTCGGCAGGTTGGTCTTAGGGAAGGGCGGCGGCCTGGCGATCTACTTGACTGGAATTAAGATGGAAGATCACTAAGGCTAGATAGGGTAAGATTTGTTTGAACCAAAGGTTCATAAAACTTTATTATCAAAAATGACAATGTGGTCTTCACCATACCGCCGGGGTTTTTATACCATGGGGTTCTGCTCCTTCGATTTTTGCAGGATTCAGGTTTGCAGACAAGGTGCTGGTGGGACGTGGGTCTTGGCTCGGGATCCCAAGGGCGGCAGATCCAGGTTGTGCCTGTTCTGGCAAATCGGAAAGGCGATGCTTTGATTTGCCGTCACTGTTCACTATGTCACCTGAGTAGTCCAATTGTACTACCTCTTCTGGGCAGCATGCTGGCAGGTCGTTGGCAGAGTTGAGAATAGGGTTTGTTCTAACCTCTTTAAGGCAAGCTGTAACTGCTGCGTAGGTTTGGGTCTTTGGTGGCTCCAGGTTAGCATCAATCTGATGACCATTTGGGGAATTGTCCTTGGGAGATTGGCGGTTCTTGGAGTAACTCGTCAACTCAAGTACGCAATTCAGCGAGTTAGCGGTCTCCCGTCCACTTTGTGTGACTTAAGTTGTCTTTGGAGGGTCCTTTGTAGTAGGCTGGCGGAACGCGGAGTAATTCACCAATTTGAGCCCATCTCTTAACAGATTGGCGGGTCCTGGACTGGTCTGGAGGGTTGGATCTGCCTCCTGGGAACCAGGGTTTAACTCGGGTTTTCAATACAAGTATTGAAATGTCATTCATGACATTTTGGGAGAACTAAACATAAGAAATTTCCCAATTAATAGTAATTGGTACTACTCTTATCAGATGCTCATCTTATACAGGGATCAAATATTTTGAGTCCTAAATGAAACACTACCCAGACAAGCCTCATGATAACCATGATGTACATGATTAATATGTGGCTTTTCATTATAATATATAACCCTTTATATTCACATCAAATAAAGTACCATTCTCTTTTTAATTTTCCCCTTTTATTTTGTTTATTATACTTCCCAGAATTATCTACTTGACATGAGAAAGGAAAAATCATTTGTGACAGCTTAATAAAGAAATTTAGATTTTGAATTACACATAGTTTTTGCTAAATAAATTAAACCTATAAATGTTAATATAGTTTGATATAGTTAATTATTGAAAATTTGACAGAAAACCTAAAATTTCAATATTGGTCAGATGTTTTGCAAGTTAAAATACTAAAAACTCTTTTGTGATACATGGCTCAGACCGGTTTTTCAGATATTTGAAAATTTTGTAATAACAAAAAGTAAAGAAGTCCTAAAAACTACACAATAGGATATGCTTATTTATAAGCCTTTGTTAAAATAATGGTTTGAGTCAGGGGGTTAACATTGAATTTAGAAAAAACATATAGTTGTTTAGATTTAAAGATTTAGTTTATTGCTCTTTTTACTAAAAGTAATTAATATTAAAAGGTAGAATATTGCCAATTATAAAGATCCTAATATTATTATCCAATTGTAATTTCACCTTTGTGCAATTTCTTAAATTTAACAAAAAAAAGCTTGTTTAAATTATTTGCAATTAACCTTGGTTTTGAGTGTTTCACAATATTTTTTAGATAGGACACGCCATTTTGAAAACGCTATCTCAAATTAAATTTGAGATGGCGTTTTTTGTGTTAGTGATTTTTAATCACAAAAAAAATAAAATAAACAATAAAATAGTTAAAATTTACATATACCTTTATAATGTGGCATCTCAAATTAACGCCATCTTGATTCTGTCACTTTGAATCAGATTAATTAAATTTTATTTCACTAACTTTATTTACATATGAAATCACTTAGTGTGGGGTGTGTTTACGCCATCTCAACTTTACATCATTTCAAATTACGCCATTTATATTAAACTAAAATAAGCTTATACCCAAACTAAAATAAAGTCTGTTGTATAGTGCCAGAAGATGTTCCTATAGTATTAATCTAAGACACTTATAATAAGAACAACCTAAATAGACACCACTATGATAGTCCTTCTAGTGATTGTCATTGCTGGGTAAAAAAACCATTTTTGTTATATGTAATTTATAACTTTATTATACATGGATACATTGATAAGGGTTTCATCAATAAAATATTTTAATAGTGATTTTAATATAGAAGAGTTTGATTAAGCCATTTCAATTTACGTCACTTCAAATTCCACCAAGTATCACATCACCCAATTGATTCAAGGCGCACAATGGATAGGGGAAAATAAGGGGAAATTACCTATGACACAAGGCTACGCTATATTGATTCCCCCACCGCAATTCTTGCTTTCCACTTTTCAAAAGTACAGTTTCACGTCAAAACCAATATTAATAAAAAAATGTAAGAAAAAATATGAAACTTTGCAAATATATATTTTTTATCTCCTCTAAACAACTGGGTACTTTTTAACTCCAGTTGTATAAGCTATTTTTTGAGAAATTCAACCTTTACTCTTTGGCCCGGTTGAGATAGCTCCACTGTAGGTTTGTTAATTTAATATAAAAAATGGTCAAAAACACTATGTTTTTGAGCTACGACACCTCAATTACATCACTTCAAAAACGCCATTTTGAGAGCAAGTTTCAGTCAAAACTCAAAGTTTTGCATACTTGCGTTACTAATAAAAAAATTATTTTTAAAAAATAAAAAAACATTGAAATTTTGATAGTATATATTTTTTGATCTTCTCTACAATTCTATGTAAAAGAAATTGATACTTTTATATTAAAAACATCTTATTTTTCTCTTTAAAAACAACCCTCAAATTGCTCATATTTTGATACTAATTCACTTTTAGATGCCTCCCAAGTCAACTGCCAAAGCTGCGCTCAAGGCCTACAAGGCCTCAAAGTCCAAAATCACTCCGCCCAAGGCCAAAAAGGCCAAGACAACCCCAAAGAAGCAGCCTTCCAAGGCCAAAGCTCTCCCCAAGACCCCAACTCTGTCACCTGAACAAGAGGGAAACAGTCCTACCCCTCCCCATTCTCCATTTGTTTACTCCCTCTCTGATCCTCAAGAGAAGTTTTTTAACTTCAATCGCCATTCTGACCCCACTTCAGAGCCTGAGGATGAAAAGGAGCAGTAGCCTGAGCCTGGTGCTCCTGCAGATGAGCCAATTGAACTCTGGGATCTTAACTCTATTCACAATATATGCAACCGACTTGGCACCTTTGCTGTGCCAACAACATACCCTATCAGCTATCCAATTATGACAAAGAAAGGGGGTGCCGGTTTTGTCTACAAAGGCTACAGCTTCAGTTGTAATGATGAGAAGAAGCCCATCTGCCAACATTACTTCGAATGTGATAATGTTGGCTGCCCTGTGAGGCTCATCGCTTATGGGTTTACAAGATTCAAAGTCCTAACTGTTAACCACAGCTGCACCAAGCCTTTTGACCCTCTCTATCAACTTATCTGCTGGTTTCTTTGCCAGGTGATCCAAACCATAAAGGATCAAACTGCAACTGAGGTTGACAGCAATACACTCCTTAATTTAAATGATACCCAACTAGCAACTGTTGATGGCGCCTCAAAATTACAGAGATATTTTACTGATCAAAGATATGCTCTGAGCACTGAAGGCGTCAGTGCAAGCTCCATTAACCAATTGATCATTACTGAGGAGCAAAAACTATCTTGCCATGAAGAGAGATTCCTTCTTCATGATGATGGTCAACATGCCTCAGAGTGTATCATCTGCTTTACAACAAGCCAGGATCTGCACAACCTCCTCAAGTGCAAGACCTGGCTTGCAGATGGCACTTTTTCCACCTGCCCAAAGCTCTTTAGCCAGCTTTGAAATATCCATGGGCAGGTTGGAAATCTGGTTCTTCCCCTAGTCTTCTTTTTCCTCCCAAATAAGAAGCAGGAAACCTATGTCCGGGCACTCACAATTTTAAAGGCCAAACTGGATGAAATCCTTCCAACAATTGAAGAGGAGACCATGGAGACTAGAGGGCACATGAAAAAATCCATCTCCCGAGAAGAAGACACTCCCACCCCAACCAAGAAAAAGCCTAAAAGCCTTCTCTACCACAAATATCTGGTAGTGGATTTCAAACAGGCTCAGGCAAATGCCTTTATTTGTGTCTTTAAGAGCTCTCATCAGGGATGCTACTTTCACTTCAGGCAGGCACTCTGCTGCCGCCTCCAAAAGTGCTCTGAACTCTATGAGCTGGTCTACACTGAAGGCATCAAAGAAGCAAAGGACATTTTTAATTGCTTTGCTGCCCTTGCCCTTGTGCAAAAGGAGGAGACTAAAACCTTTTATGATGCCCTCCTCCGCCATCCCTATATCCAGGCCAACCAGGTAGCCTTTGCGCTCTTTATTGAGTATTTTGAGACTCAATAAGTTGGCATCTTCAAAAAGAGCACACCACATTAGAAAAGGCGGTGACTCAATCACCTGGAACTGTTTCAAGCAGGTCAAAGACGGGTTGATCAAGACCACCTCTCCCTTGAAGGGTGGCATAGCCAGTTTGCTACAAGGGTTAGGGTTCATAAGCCCAAATTCAATAAGATCATGGTCCACCTCTAAACCCAACAAGCCATCTCTGCCCGCCTCTTCAAGACTGGCATGAAGACCAAGGGTGATCCCCCAAGATGACCAAAGCGGTGAAAAATTACACTGAAATCAGCAAGGTGGTCCTTGCCTACTTTCCCAAGGATAGCAAGCTTGAGCATCTTAAAGCTATCTCAGTTGCTCTTTCCATTAATGTTTGAGCCTATTTGCAATAAAATCTTCTTTATTTGCTCTCTTATTTCCTTTAATTTTATCATTTTTAGTTTTATTTAGTATTTGGTACAATTCTATATTTATTTTAAAGTATAGTTTGTAGTTAAAATAGATGAAAATAGGTGTTTTTGGAGTTATTTTAATTTTGGGCTTTACGTAACTATGTTGCTACTAATCGACCCCATTTTTAGTGCAGATTTGGAACCTGGGGCTTTTTAAGCCTAGAAATATTTTTTTATTTTATTTTTTGGGAATTTTTTGGATAATTTTTGGAGTTCAAAAAATCTAAAATTTTAAAACCGTTTTTTCTTAGTCGAAATGTCGTAAATCAAAATGGCGTTTTTACTAGTAAATCGAGATAGCAGAATTCGAGATACCGTTTTTCGAGATAACGTTTTCGAAATGGCGTGTCCTACCATTTTTTAAACTAAAATTAAGGAGTTATTGTCTCACATTAGCGTAAAATTGGGTGAAATATTTACTAATTTTTTTCTATAGTTCTGCATAGTAAACTTGAAATGATAAAATGAAAATTGATTCAAAAATAAATTTTGTTCTGCCAACCGATTTGCCATCACTTCGACGGAAAATCAGTTTTTTTAGATATTGTCTTGTCCAAAATTCATAAAAAAATTTACTTTGTTCATTTCTTTTTTCACTTTCTGCTTTTCCTAAAAACTCTAACTTCTGCCTAATTAGACTAACAGCTCAATGAAAGATAAAAAATGTGAGATCTTATTTTTATCAAAAAAGAAATTCATTTATCATACACAAAAGTAAAGCGCTTTAGATCCAGAAAGATTTAAGAAGACAGTGCCTTACATTTTTAAAGTTTTAAAAATCATTCTTTAAAGCCTAAAATTTAGAATTTAAAAGAATGTGATGGGAAACCCCAAATTTATAGATCTCAAAACGGTATGGAAATTGACTTAAGGGTTAGTGAAGTATTAACTCAAAAACATTTATTAATATTATTTATGTAATTTAAGTTATAAAATAAAAATAACTTACTCTATAAACAAAAGATAGAGTATTTATAAAAAAGCTCTTTTCATAAAAACTAAGACAAACTTTCATATACTTTCAAAGAACTTTATAATAAATTTAAAAACCAGTTAAAATACTCAGATGTTCTATTATCAATTTCAAATTAATCGTAAAAATATTAGGTCTTAAAATGAAATAAAAAAAAGAATAGGCCTTTTACTTTGCGAAAATCCAGCTTATAACCAAATCAACATTTTCAGAAAACAATTAGAATATACATATCAAAAAGTGATTAAATGACAAAATAAATTTAATAATATTACGAATGTTGTAATTATTAAAAATAGACACTAATAAAATTCGATTTATTATTTTAAAATAGATATTAATAAAAAGCAATATAGCGTTGCCTAAGTAAAGTGTGCAATATGGCCAATGCTGGTCTGAATTTGTTAGTTTGATCAAATTTCCTTTGGCGAAGTCAACAAGAGTTTTCTGGGATAACTGGCGTAATACAGATTTAGGTAGAGCTAGAGTATAACCAAAATATTATGAAAATATGGTATATCTTTGTTGTGAAAATAATGGCTTTATATAGCCTAAGGAATATTTATAACTAGGGGAATATGGGGATTTACATGCTAAATGCATATGAGTTGCATGGCTGATCTGTAACAGTAATAACTGGAGATTGTGGGGGTTAGACCCAACAGATCGTCAGTTATCAACGAACACACCACACCAATCAAACAGACTAAAAGACCTTTTAAAATCTTTGAAAAACATGAAATAAAATCAAATGAAGTGATAAATATAATCACAAATTAATTTTACGATTTTCGACAACATACCATACACTTTTTTATCCGACTAGTTCCATTGAATGAGACGTGGATTTCAACGCACTAATTTTTCCAAATTAATTTCTCCTACTTTTCTATCTAGATAATTCTGATTAGTAAAATTAAGCTCTATTTGTTCAAAAAACAAAGCTTAAAGTAAAGCTATTTGCGGTTGTGACAAACCAAATAAGCGTAAATACAATTTAAATCTAATATATATGAAGTTTTATTTGTTCAGGTATTTAATTATTTATTCACCTTGTAAAATATATTTAGTACTAAAATTAATTAAAAGAAAATCGCTTTTGGTTGGAAATTTAAAATCATTAGTGACGTTAGATATTTGAATTTTGATTAATTTTAGTAAATAATATGCAACTTCACTTTGAATAAAAAAACATAAATTGCACGAATAAAGGTTTTAAAGACAAATTTATTAATTGTGTATTTCAAAATAATTATTTATTTAAAATAAATCTAAAAATTAACTAAACAATTATAAAAATAGAATTGTTGTTTTAGAAAGTTAAGAAATTATTATTAATATATATATATAAGTGACTATGTCTGTCTGTCTGTAATGCCGCCTCAAATGGGCTCAAGCTGTAAGGGATTTGACTGAATTGATTTTTAGTTAGATTTGATTTTAAAAGTTGATTCTTAAGCCAAAAACTCAATTTGGCTCATCCTTATGTCCAATCCCTTACATGTTTCTTTGATAATAAACAGATTGAATTCAGTGGAGTGTGGTCTAAATCATGTTGAACTGAAATATAAGCCACTCGAAACTTTAATAATTTTATATTTGATTACTTGAATTTTAAATTAATGGGTAACCCTATTCAACCAGATCAAACTGGCTTATATTTCTAGATTACCCGACTTTAGAATGGGTGATTAAAACAGGAAGAGAAACAGCAATTGTTTTATATGATTGAATGGTGTAATGTAACGTATCACATCTGGAAGATTTCAGTTAGATCAAAACTGAAACTCCTGATTATCTGATAATCATAACAATTAAACAGATCGTCTTAACTTATGGTTTATCAATTGTCCAGCACAGTTTATAAACTGGCAAATACTCAATAAATAAATCATCCAAGTTTTAAATTAACTTGTTTCCCTACACTGGTGGTTATTAGCAATATTGGGACTTATGTCTCATATTTGTATTCTGATGACGCACACATGAATTTGTAAAACCTCATATTTGTTGAACCTCAGATATGTAATGTGGCTAAACAGGACAGTTATATTACAATGGTATAGTCTGTGCTGAGGATTGAATTGACAACGAAAAGAGAGCTTGGTCAATTTAAAGTGATACAATTTAAATTAGGAAATATAAATATTATTTAAAGAAAGAGATGGTTGGTTTGGATATTTCATATTCTATTTCTTCAAGTGAAATAATATAATATTCCAATTGGATGTATCACCTGATCCAAGTGGCTGTATATTGTTCAGAGTAAACCTTGCTTGACATAGCTTCATCCCAAAAAACATTGGTGGAGTAAACTAGCTATGATAAAATTATGATTCAATATAATGATTTTCATGAGATCAGAGGACGTAAATCAGTTTTTCAGATGATTCCGATCAAAATGGTACCAAACATGATAGCTCTAGCTGCTCTAGATGCTGAGATATATAGTTAAGCGCTGAAATCGGGTTTGCGTCATAATCAAAGGCTTGGACTCGATTTGATATTATCTAAATTTACTTTTAATACACACTACAAAAACTAAAATCAATGTATCTCAGTAAATACTAAGCCGATTTTGATATCCAATAGCTTATTTAAAAGCTGCAGATCAGCTCTACATTTATAAGGCCATTAAAAATCAATTACTAAATTTTAAAATAATCAGTTTAGCCTTACTAAACTTAATAGTGATACTGTACTTATTTAGGTTTATTTTTTATTTATACTTGGAATATACAATTTCAAATTTAAATTTAAATATATAATTGATATTACTTTTTAATAAAACAATTAAATAAAATTTTAATTAAACATGTGATAATTAATACAAGCCTAAAAATTCAATAAAATAAATTTAATTGATTTTTTAAATTTAACTTTAATTCTGTCCTTGGATGGGACAACCGCTTAGTTAAATATAAACATAAAAGTAATAGTATAAAATAATGTAAACTATTTTCTATTTAAAAAATTCTCAACTTATCTGCTTAAAAATACTTTTTTAAAAAGTTAAATATAAACATTTGTAAAAAAAATAAAATATAAAATTCCTTATAATAATTACTTTAGAATCAGAAGACATTTACTATGATTGATAAAAGAATAAAAATCCATCGAAAAAATAGACTTTATGAGAATATCCAAAAATTTAAGTTAAGATGATAGATAAAAGTATATTACTTGTACAACAGCGATATAAATTTCCGAGCCGTTTTGTTAATATATTATTCTTATAATAATTTTTCTCGAAATTATAATTCTATTATGAATTATTTTTAAAACCATTTATTAAAATTTAATATTACAAAAGTCATAATTTACTAAAAAAGTATAATTTTAAAAGAATAATCTTGTATTTGTATGATTTCCTTTACCTTGCTAGGTAAACGTATAAATTTACCTCTAAAAATATTAACACCAAAAAACTTAAGCATATAAAATAGAAATAAAATTGAATCAGTTTGTAAATTAATACAAATGTGGTCACTGAAAAACTTCTACTTAATAAATATACACCAGGTTAGAGTCCACACAGGAAAGAAGCCAATATCAATGTCCCAGAAAACACTTTTTCTTCTACAGTATATGTCGCAGTCATATCATCAAATAACGCGAAAAAAAGAAATAATCAATTTAATGGGTTCGAATGCACTTATGGGCCAAAAATCACTTATAAAGTATGATCAGTTTATTATATAGTAAAATTTGGCCAACTTTTTCTTTGAAATGCAACCATAAAAACATTAAAAAAAGAAAGTAATAAACATCTCATTTGAAACAAGGGTTGAAACATAAATCTAGCTAGAAAGATAATCGAGTAATCCACCCAAAAAGATACTTTGTAAAAATTAATATCGATTTTTAGCCTCATAAACTTTGTCATTCAGATATATATATTCAAGACAAATACACTATTTAAACTTAGAACCAGAATGGCCTGGAATAATAAATTTTTACTTTTTTCAAATTTTTAAGTAGATATAATTAATTAAGACCCTTAAAATAGTCCTGTTTGACTTACGATTTTTAATATATCTTTTAACTCTTTTAACCTACTCTAAATCTTTTTAAAAATACTACTTACCATCTAAAATAGTACAAATGCTATAGTTACTTGTGGCAAACCGGCTCAAGTTTAATTTTTAAATCAGCCTTTGTAAAAAAATCAATTTTAAATAAAATCTATTTAGAAATTCAATCAATAAGTATAAATTTCAAATCACAAAAAATTAAAATTCTGAAAACCACATAAAATTAATTTAAAATAATGTCTACTATATCGACGTAGCTGATTTTAATATTTAAAAAACAAAAATGAAACTTTAAAGTAAGCTTTTAATTGTCTGTTGTATTCTATTTTTATTATTTATTATATAAAGCCTATAATTTAAAAACTTTTTTAACATGACCGAAAAGTAAATAATTTTTCTAATGATTTGATCGTTTTTTTAAAAATATGTGTTTTAATAACTAATCATTTTATTTTGGTGTATTCATTATATAGATATAATCGTTATATTTTTATAAAACTTTTTATGGTATTTTTAAAGTAAAATGATTTCTAGCAGGGTAAAAACTATAAAATTAAACAACTTTAAACTAAATTTGGTTTAAGATCAAATAATTTACTTTACCCGATATATTGACAAATCATACGAATTACTTCAGAATGATTTAACATTTTATTCTTTTCTGTAAGATTAAAAGAAAAATTCTATATGTATTTTTATAAGTAAAATATTTACTTTACATAATCAAGATTCTGAAAGTTGGACAATCCAGAAGTAGCCTATTTTCCCAAAAATTAAAAAGAAAGTCTTGAATCCTAAGACAGTAAAACACTTGCTTTCCAAAATTATAGCAGCTTTAAAAATCAATAATACATGTTTTTAATCTTTACCATGAATATAATTTAAAAAAACATAAGAAATCTAATCTAAATATTTTTAAACTATTTTTTGTGGGATTTTTTTATTTATAAGTAAAAATTCAAAATAGTTATACCAAGTTACAAAGTTGAGTTTACAAAAGTAACATATTTAAATCTTTTTTACACTTTTTAATATTTTTAAACTAAATAACATCGGATTTTAAACTATTTTTTTGCTTAAAATCGGTCAAAGAATTTGCCCGAGAAAAGCATGCTAAAGTTACAATAGAATAATAATGTCAATGATGCATTTTATCCAGAATAAATAAGTAATTTTAAAATATATTATAGTGAAAACTTAAATATAAATAAAGCTATCTTCCTGAGCTGTAAAAGAAAGTAATTTTATTTAAAAAGCAAGCTGTCATGTTAATCTAAATGATCTTAATATATTAAAAAAATCGATCTTTGTTTCTAATATGCTTCTTAACTATCACAAGTTTAATCTGCTTATAGTATGTAAAATTACAAGGTAATTCAAAAACAGTTTTAATCTAAAATATTAATTAAATAGGATCGAGTAAACATTTTCGACTTACGCAATTGTATCTATTTAACTGTAGTTAATAAAATAAAGTTTTAATAAGTAATTTTTCAAATTAAAAACCATTTTTAAAATAGAATCATATTTTTAGGGCCATATAAAGCCACTAAATAATTCCTGCAGCAATTTTAAGGCTTAATTTTTAATATAATATATGAACTAGAAAGTAGTTAAAATATTATCTTAGTTTTCGTATAAGTTTAATGATATATTGAATATAAGGATGACTTGTATATTTTTATTAAATTTCAAGGTATTTAAATGTAAACAAAAAGATACTAAACATTTAATAAGTAAATTATAACAATTATTAAATTCGAGTATATATTTTTTATGTGGTATATAAAAACAATTTATTTATAATTTTTTATATTTTCTGACCTTACGACAAAAAATATCTTTGAGAGTTATTACAATGTAAATACTTAACAATATTTGTTTTGTATTTGCCATATATTATTTTAAGCATTAATAAATTAATAATAAGAGAATATTTGGAAATATATTTATTTTTAAATTGATATTAAGTTAAATATAAGGCTTTTTAAATTTATATAAGCAAACAATTAAAAAAAATTTCTCAAAATTAATAACAGTTGAATAAATAGGAACAGGATTTATTGTTTATTTTTCTTTCATTACTGCTTCAAAATAAACAAAATGGCAAATATGATTTTTCTCCTTTTATAAAATAATATAAAAGTATTTAACTTTAGCACTTTATATAAAAATTAAAAATGGTAGTTGTTTTATTAACTAATGGATTTGGTTTTTTGCCCTAGTATACATACAGTGAGAGTAATGAAATCTAGCTTTTAATTTTATGGATATTTTTTACTGTAATTTCGAGTGTTCTTTTGCCTTTTATTCTCAAGGATCTAATATTAATTGGCAATGCTAATTTTCACAAAGTAATTCCAAACTCTGGGTTTATTAAACTAAATTTTTAGTAAAAAAGAATGACATCGATCATATAAGTTATTCAAATATTTTATAAGAATTTCATGTTTTGCGAAAAAAGAACATTATATGGATTATATTTAACTTTTCTGCTCTTCTTTTTATTGTTAAATATCATGTAATTTGCTTGTGCTCAAAAATCTAAAAAGCATAATGTCCATTTACTTCTAAATCTGCAAACCGTTTATCCTTGTGATATTTAGTTTCTTTTTTTGTGATACAAGCTGACTTGTTTAATTTTTTTATAATTACTCAAGCATTCAAAAAACAACAATTTAAATCATAATAAAGTTAGATAAGTTTTCCAAAGACCTTAATAAATTGTAATAGAGAAAGGGTAAAATTTCTCTTAGCTAAATTGATTATTTTATCAAAACCAAATTTTAATAAAATTTAAACTAAGATTTACAATTTCTACTTAATATAAGTAAAATTAAAATTTTAATATAACTAAGTGTTTGTTTTTTAAGTTAGAATAGTTTTACATTTTTTGTTATTTAAAAAATACAAGAGCCTAAATTCTTTTTTCTCAAAACATAAAATTGTACAATAGAATAATAGTTTCACAACCCAAACAGAAAAGATTTTGATAATGGGATTTTTTTAAAGCCTTTTAAAATAAGGTATTAGTGCGTGTTAAAATCATACTGAGAATTTGAAATTTAGTAGTAGCATACTTTTTGGATTAAATCAGAGGATTGGTTTGAATAATTTCTCTTTTAAAGCTCAAAACAATTCTTTATAAGGGGATTTTTGCATTGAAAAATAAAAAATAAATAACATACAAAGGAGATAACTCAAAATTTTTTAGTAATTATAACTAAATTTTTGAATTATTAAGAAATATGTTTCAGATGCTTATTTTGGCATAGTTGAAAATCTTGCTCAATTTTTTAATTTTTTAAATTGTACAAAGACTGAGTTAATACTATTTAAACAAAAATGGTTTTTTAAAAAAGAAGTATTTTAACTAAAATCATATTTAATTACAATTTAAAGATAAATATGGGTAAAGTAATTGAAAAGACATTATTAAGAAATAAACTGAAATTCTGTGGATACCAGCAATTAAAAAATATCACACAATAAGTTAGTAAGCATTTATTTATTTATTTAGTTTAAAAGCCAATAAAGAAATTTTAAGCAAATATAATAAATTAACGTTATATTTACATGAAAAAATTAAATGACCGCTCTAATAAAATTTCATTTTTTAATTTAACTAGAAACTCAAAATTTATTTTTGATTATCTGTATTAGCATTTAAAAAGTATATCCTGTTAAGTTAAAAATTATTATATAATCTGTAGCTATCGAAATAAGAGTTTTTCTCAAATAAACAAGGAAGTCAAAATATTTTAACCTTTTTTAACCAATGAAATATGTTATGAAGATTAGGATTAATATATTATCACGATTTTTATAGTTTAATATCTGGTTCTTGGGACAAACTAAACTTTTAACTGATTATTTTGACACTAAATTAAGTATTATTTTAATTTATTTATAGTAAGTTAAATCACAGAGAAGTTACATTAAGTTTGAATATTGATCGTCCTAGGATATCATTTTCTATTTTATATTTGTTTTTGGTTTTTAAAGACAAATAAACTTAAAATATAGTACTATTTCTCCAAATTCCGACTTTCGGATTTTATAAAGTTTAACTTTTAATTCCTGAAATTTAGTTTTTTTATGCTAAGTCAGGGTGCTTTCTTCTCCTGTTATAAGTATATAATTTGTTTAAACATTTAAATTACTACTTCACATTTACTAAATAGCTTGTGTTTTATTATTTGTGATAATTAGATCAGTTTAATTAATAAGATGTTAATCAAGCCTCGAACTAATCTGGTTTAGTTTAATAAAAATTATTAATATAAAATTCCAGGAATACTTTAGACTAAAAATTATAATTTTTCATAATCAATCATGTTTTCCAGATATCATTTGGTATAGAGTAATGAAAAAATTAAACAATTTAAAGACCGACATATTTGCGTTTTTATGTATATCATAATTTCGTATAAAACCTTTAATAAAAATAACAAATCCAAAAGCTATACCTATTTTAATTGGTGTATTGCTATCAATTGACTAGAGTGTTTCTTCAATAATTAATTTATCTAAATCGTCCCTAATCTTTTTAAAGTGTATACAACATAAATTCAAATAAAACATTTTAAAATGATAAAAGCTAATTTAAAAGGTGGAATTTCATTTAAAAATTAAATTATATTAGATTTATTATCATTTTTTACTATTCGTTTAACATATTATCTGTTAGAATTATTGTTAGATTTTGTTCTGAGGTTAATATTCGGAAATTACAATTATGAAGGCTTTTAAAATTGTCTCATGCAAATAAAAGGAAAATAAGATAAACGAATTCATGATATTCAAATTATTTTTAATACATTGATTTTATTTTTTGAAGTAAAATATTTATGCTTTTGTTCTTAAATTTATTTGTTTATTGCTTATTTCTAATCAATTATCAATAAATAATTGATTATATTTATTTATCATAATCTAGTATAAAAGCATTAACTCGAAACTAGAAACAATCAAATGGAATCGATAACAACTATTTGCTTGCCAAATTCACATTAAAATACTGCTTTAGTTGAAAATGTTTGACAAAGCAAGAAGTCATATGGCCATTACTTTTCTAGACCTAGACATAAATTTGATTGAAAATCAATAAGTGACACTTTAAAATCGTTAGCGGTTTTTTACGTAGTGAAAATTATTCTAATGATTTTGATTGTTATTCATTAATCTTCTCACCCAGACTATAGATTAAACAAAATTTCAAATCATTCAAAGTCTATTAAAATGCTTGATTTTCGAATGATTAATTTACTCCTTCATCCTAATTGAAAACAATGGAATTCTATTTCTCACAGTTTCCCTGATAAAAAAACCCTCAATTTCTTTGACGTTTAATACACTTTTCGATTTTTAAAATCAAAGCATGAAAAACTAACAAAAATTAAAAACGATAGAGATCAAGATAGTCATTCTTAAATTGGCAGAAAACCTTATGCTAAAATGTTGCGTGCTTTTTATTAAAAAAAGTTAAAAAGGTTTTCCAGCAACTCGTTATTTCTCAAATTTAATTATTTGACTGTTCCATTACACATTTTCCCGCCAAATACCACAATAACAAGTTTAAGCCCGAAGCGCTCTTAATGGATATGTGGTTTAAATTAAACTTTTACAATTATTCAGATTTTCCACTTTTCTTTGACTGTCTTAATTTGATCTTTTTAAATTACAAAAAATGGATTGAATATAGTCACAGAAGGCCTGAAACTCAAGAGAATTTAAAATGTACACCCAAAATTTACACCAGCCCTTATAAATCTACATTTTTTCTTATTTTCATTAACGACATTTAATAATAAACCAATTTATTAAAAAATTTTTTTTCCACAATATTAGAAAATCTAGATTTTTCTAGAGCATCAAAACATTTAGAGGTGTTTTAAAAAAACCATTATAATTTATTTGATGTTTCATGTATATACTTCTGGGAAGTATAATAAACGAGATAAAGGGAAAGATTAGGAAGAGAATGATACTTTATTTGATATGGATACAGGGTATTATATAGTATCATGAGAAGCCACATACCATCCACGTACGTCATGAAGGTCATGGGGCTTATTTAAGTAATTTTCCTCTTAAGTCACAAGGCTTGTTCAAGTTGTGTTCCCTTTAGGATCCAGATTATGTGATCCCTGTAATAGATGGTCGACTGATAGTAGTGCCACCGATTTACTGGCTGGGGTGGTGAGTTTTTTGGTGACCCATTTGGTGAGTTGCTCGGGGAGTTAATTCCTGAGAAGGAGTAATCAAAGATGTTGTGACAGTTACGAATTAATTTACAAGTTCATCACACTACTATCAACTGTTTAGTTATCATAAAAATCAGACTTCATTGTAAGTATGTGTTTGGCTTCTGGGGACAACATCCAGGAGGACACACATCAGGAAATTTTTATAATGATAAGGAGCGCCTTTTGGGGAAGCTTCAAATATAAAAGTAGGAAGAGAAGAAGTATATTTTATTGGATAATACTTTAGATTTATATAGATTTAGCTGTGGCGGGAATATTAGTTGGACCAAACCTAGGGGCTGGTCATGTGCTGGATGGGTTCAAGTCGCTGGATACCTGGACAGTCATGTGATATTGGTTTGTTGTCATTTCCAGTATGTTGAATGGTATATTGGAAAGGCACCAAATTAGGTGATGACTGGATGTTAGGTGTGATGGCAATAGCTGGAATACTTGTACATCCAGACCCTCGACACACCCCTCCCTTAAGAGGTTACTCGGGTACATCAGGAGGGGGCTTTGTCTTGACGGCTGTCGCCTGATATCCTGAAGTTGTTTGCTAGTTGGTACCAACTGGGTCAAGTGTTCTCCTTTGCTAGGGCAGAGGTGAGATCTGTGATACTTTTTGGTGATAGGCTCTATGGCGCCCTGGAACTTAACCAGGTAGGTGTTTCTGTCTGATCGGTATCTGATGATTCTTTCTGGTCCCCTGTGTACTGAGTCTAGCTTCTTTCTGTTCCCAGCTAGGACTCAGACGGGGGAGTTGATGGGGAGTGGGTCCTCTGTTGAAGTTACCTTTTGAGTTTTGAGTCTCTTTATTTCAGCCAGTTTGGCTTTGAGGCATATGTGTTGTAGAGCTGGTTTTTGTTCTACTGTGGGAGGTTTTCCCGGGGGGATCTTCACATATGGTTGGTTATTGCGGGTGACTATTTCTGGCTTGTACCCGTATGTTAGTTCAAACAGTGAGTAGCCTGTCCCTTGATTGGTACAAACCCGGGATACTAGTAATGCATGTTTCACATATAGCAGCCATGTGTCTTTGGTTTTGCCATCCATTATTTTCTCCAGGGTTCTGATAAGGCTGCCGTTCAGGTGTTCAACTCTGCTGTTGGCCTGTGGCCTGTAGGGCGAGGTTGTGGAGTGTTTGATGTTCTTTGTTTTTAGATTGTCCTTTACTACGTAACCTGTTAGCTCTTTTGCTCCATCTGTTATGATGTAGTCTGGAGTGCCGTAGTCCGCTATGATTGCTTTATTGATGAATCAATTTATTGTTTCCGCCTTGTGATCTTTTGTTGCTCAGCAGATGGGCCAACATGTGGCAAAGTTGATGGCTACAATTAGGAAACATTGATTTGTTTGGGTTTCTGGGAAGGGTCCCACTACGTCCAGCCCCTAAACCTTAAATGGTTTAGGGTCAGGTACTGGGTTAACTGTTGGCTGTGGCGCCTTGGTGCTGGTGTACTTTTCACATACTGTACAGTTCTTTAGAACATAAATTATGTCTTGCTTTAGGTTGGGCCACCATACTATCTCTTTTAATGTGAGATATAGGTTGTTAGCCTTTGTGTGTCCTAGCAGACAATGGTGTCTTAATATAGTGTCAACTCTTTGTGTGAGTGAGATGTATGATATGTGTTTATCCTTGATGATTTGGTATACCATGCCATTTGATATGTGGAAATGTTTTTATTCCTTACTAGTGTATCATGGGTTAGTTGATGTGTGGAGGGATCCTTTCCTTTTGTCTTGTACTCAGTGTTTTATAGGTTGGGCCAGTCAGGGTCCAGGTGGTCAGGGTGATCCTCTCTTGGTTGGCATAGCCTAGAGAGAGCATCAGCCGTGACCAGCTCTGCCCCTTTTTGTATTGGATGTTCAGATTAAGCTGTTTCAGCAAGGACATCCATTTGGCTTAGCGCTGTGCAAGTGCGTTCTGAGTTTTGAAATAGATTAAGGATTTGTGGTCAGTTAGCACTCGGATGTTCAAGTGTCCTTTGAGGTACGATCTCCATTTCTTGCATGCGTGATATATTGCTAGCAATTCTTTTATCGTGTATTAGGTACCTTTGTTCAGTGTTTGTTAGTTTTCTGCTTTTGTAACATACTGGCAGGAAGTCTTGCTGCCCTGGCTGGCGGATGTGTAGGACTGCACCAATGGCCGTGTCACTAGCGTCTGACTCAAGCTTGTAGCACCCATTGTTATTAGGGTATTGCAAGATTGGTTCTTTGATCAAAGCTTGTTTTAGTAGTTGGAAATTCTTGTCACATTCTGGAGTCCATATGAATTTCTTTTTGGCATTACTTTTGGTTAGGTAATTGATTGGTGCAGTGAGTTTTCCCCAGACTTTGATGTATTTCCTTAGGTAAGCTACCATACCAAGAAAGCATCTATCTTGTTTCACGGAGGTGGGGCGTTGCATGTTATTTATGGCTTTTATTTTATCTGGGTCTGCTTTGATGCCACCGTCAGAGACAATGTGGCCCAAGAACAAGAGTTCCTTTTTCATAAATTGGCACTTACTAGGCTTAGTGTATAGTTTGTGCTTTGCGAGTCAATCAAGTGTCTTGCGGACATGTGTGAGGTGTTCCTCTTTTGTTTTTGAAAATATGATGATGTTGTTGAGATAGCATAATGTATTTGAGAGTCCATTTAGTGCCTGGTTCATCATGGTGACAAACGTTGCGGGAGCGTTGATCATTCCGAAATTCATTACTTTACATTCAAACGACCCAAATTGCGTGCGGAACACGGTCTTTGGTATGTTCTTTTCTTTGACTTCAACTTGGTTATAACCAGATGTGAGGTCAATTTTTGAGAAAATTTTTGCACCAGAAAGCCTTGCAAATAGGTCTTCTATGAGGGGAAGTGATATTTTTTACTGTACTTGCGTTTAGTGCTCTGTAGTCAGTAACTAAGCAAAGAGATCCTTCTTTCTTCTTTACAATGAAAACTGCTGCCCCCCACAGGAATTCAGACAGACAAATGAATCCTTTGGCTAGATTGTCCTTAATGTGTGTTTTGAAGGTTTGGGTCTTCATGAGAGAGAGTCTGTACAGGGGTGCAGGTTTGGGCATGGCTTTGCATAAGTTGATGCCATGTTTGACCTCTTGTTTGGGGGGTAACTCTGTGAGTTCCTCCTTGAATACATAAGTGTATTCATTTAGGAGTGCCACAAGTTCTGGGCATTGGATCTTTTGTGTTTGTATATTATTGAATTTGTAGTACCTTATTATGTGGAGGGTACTGTCTTTGGTTAGATGTTCAGAGTAATCTTGATTTATGACTTGGACAAATACTGTGTCTCTTAGAATGAGGTCATTGTGTTATTTGAGAATGTTGAAATTGACTTCATTGCATTTTATTTGTCATGGTTTTTGTTTTCTAACATACACTGGGATTCACTTGGGTGAACCAGTCCATACCTGCTACAATGTCGTAGTTTATGTTGTTAATGACAAGTCCTTTGATGGATGTTTGTATGCCTTGGAGGTCAATTCTGAAGGGAGTTATTTTGCCTTTGAGTAGAACTTTTGATTTGTCTGCCATTCTAGCGTATTTGAAGTTAGATTTGACAATTGGTATTTTGTACTTGGTTACAAAAGGTTTGCTAACCATGGTGTGTTGTGCACCAGAGTCAAATATAATTTTATGTGTATGAGATTTTTAAGTGCATGGATAGACAAGAAGTTGTGAGTGACCTTTAATTTTTAAGTTCATAAAAATGGAGGATTGCGGGACACGGGGGATGCGGGCAGCAAAGTTTGTACCTTGGTACAATTTCTTGTCAAGTTGGGGGGAGACAGGGGTACTTAAGCCTGTCCCCCCTCCTCTTTCCCTGTTCCTCTGTTTCAAGGCCTTCAAGGTCAGAGAATGTGGGACCAGATTTGTAGCGGGTTGCTACTTCAGCGTTGTTAACTTTGGCAGTGTCCTCTTTCTTGGGACGGGAGCGGTTTGCGCTTTGGCTACAATTGCCATTGTTACGATTATAGTTGCCGTTGTTATGGTTGGTATTTTGGCGTTTATTGCCATTGGCGTTTTCTCTGCCATTGCCGTTTGAGAAGCAGTTGCCGTTGTGTGCAGCATATTTCATGTTGGCACGTTTTTCAGCGCGCTTGGCTTCAGCAATGAGTGCGGGCATGGAGGTGTTAGCCTCTGGGCGGATGAGGGCAGCAACAGAGAGTTTCATTCTATTAATGAATGATGCTCTAGTGTGTATGTTGTCAGCTTGTGCTGGGTTTTGAATTTTACAGTGTATTTCTTCAAATTCATTGGCGTAGGCTGCAATAGTGGTCTTTTGAGGAAGATTGCTGAGCTGTATTGCAATGTCTTGGAGAGATTCAGTGACGCAGAAATTGTGGGTGATGTCGGCTTTGTACTCTTCCCAGTTGTCAAGCTGGTTGTTGGTTTGTGAGCCAACCCAGGTGGCAAACCAGTTAGCTGCGGCCTCGTACAGGCGCTTGCTGGCTTCCTGGACCCATTTTTCATGGGGAATGCAGCTGGCGTGGAGCTTGGCGGCTGAGTGGTCTAGCCAGTTGATGATGTTTTCCTTGTTTTTACCAAAGAATTTGTCAATAGCAATGTACTTGGTGTTAGTAACTTTGCCTGTGATAGGCAGTTGTGTGTTTGTTTGTGGTTGGAGAGAGCGAGTGTATTGAATTATCTTGGCACATGCTTTGGGATGACCAGACCTTCAAATACGGTGCATCTACTTGGTATATCTTTGTCAATGTCATGGGCGCGGAAGTACGTTTTCCAGGTCTCCTGGGATGTGGCCTGGTTGAGTATGTGAGCAAAGATGGGCAGGTTTTGGTCAGTCATTTTCTCTTTCATCAGCGTGGTTGAAAACCGTAGTGCTACCAGTGATAAGGAGCACCTTTTGGGAAAGCTTTGAATATAAAAGTAGGAAGAGAAGAAGTATATTTTATTGGATAATACCTTAGACTTATATAGATTTAGCTGTGGGGGGATATTGGTTAGACCAAACCCAGGGACTGGTCATGTGCTGGATGGATTTGAGTTGCTGGATACCTGGACAGTCATGTGATATTTGTTTGTTGCCATTTCCAGTATGTCAAATGGTATATTGGAAAGGCACCAAATTGGGCAATGACTGGATGTTAGGTGTGATGCAATAGCCAGAATACTTGTACATCCAGACTCTTGACAATAACAAAAGATTTGAGGTTCAAATATAGCCCTGGGTTAGCCTTTAGGGCAAAAGTCAGGGCACATACCTTAATTTTCTGGAATACAAGAAGAGGAATTCATTTTGGCAAAAAGAAAAGAAAAAAGCTTGAAGAATATTAAAGCCAACACAAATGTGGATAAGCTTGTCTTTATTAGGAGAAATGATTCTACTTAAATAGTAGAAAAGGGTCAATGATCACTCTTTAGGTAGACAGAGTGTTTGAGAGGGTCACTTTGGGGTGAGGTCATACCAGGATCAGACAAGGGCAGGTATGGCATTCTGGAATGGGTGGATATTGGAACAGACCCTTTTATGGAAGGCAAGGATTTCCCAAAATTGAAGGTAAACAGATCAAATCTTTGCACAAATCACTATTCAAAGGTCATATCAAAATAACATTAATGGAGCAATTTATGACATCTCCCCCCTCAAGATTGAACACAGGGAGTTGATATTTGCGGAGGAATTTGAAATAGACTTGGGCAAAAGAACGGCCAGACGACAGTAGTTTCACAGTATACTCGACACTCTTCTTGAAGGTGACTTCACAAGGTCCAACCCAGAGGGATTCAAGCCTATGGGCTCTGCCTCCGTACAATTTTGATAGTAGAGGACTAGGTTACCTACTTGGTACTCAGGAAGGAGGGCTCTAGAAGCATTGAAAGCAAGAGCTCTAAAGCCTTGACTTTATAGGCAGTAGAATATGCTGTTGCCTGAATGTCAATGATACAATTAGTCAAGTCTTTGACATGCGCTTCAGGATTGGCAGACACATCAAATTTGATCAAAAGAGGTCCCAATATTGAGGGAGTGATGGCTTCACGCCCATACAGCATGGCAAAGGGAGACTGGCCAGTCACTTGGTGTCTACTGAGTTGATACACAAAGAGAGCAGCAGAGAGGAACATATCCCAATTGGCAGCATCAGAGAGGGTGAGTTTTCTCATAATGAATAAAAGGGAGGAATTTGCTCATTCAACAGTCTCATTGGCTGAGGGGTTATATGGCGTGGAGAACAATTGGTAAGTTTCCATAGCTTTGACAATAGAAGTGATGAGGCAAGCATTAAAGTTTGTGTCATTGTCAGAATGCAGGATTTGAGGGCAGCCATGTTGGTAGAATATATCTTGCAACAAGAAATTAGCAGTGGTCTTGGCAGTTATATCTTTTGTAACTCTGGCTTTTACGGCAACTTCCAGAATTAACTCATACAGAATGGAACATCCTCCATGTCAACAATTCTCAAAAATATTTTTCTTATTTTCAATATTAAAGATTATTTTTTCTTGATTAAATAATTGACATTGATAATAGAAGCAATGTTTGATTTAAATTTTGAGCTTTTAATTGAAATTATAAAAGATAAAGCAAAAACAATTTTTGAAATTATCAACATGGAGGATGTTCTATTCTGTATGAGTTAATTCTGGAGGTTGCTGGCTTTTACCTATTTACTAAAATGTTCAACTGCTACCAAGATGAACCAACATCCAGATCTAGAAGTGAAAGAGGCCCCACAGTGCCAATACTCACAGTGTGGAAGGCATGTTTAGGCAGGATGAGCTTGAACTGATGTTCTGCAGGTCAGGAATGTTGGAGTTGACAGGAATGACAGGAGGCAAGAACATCAGGGATCAGAAGGCACATGTTCTCCTAGTAGAAGTTCTTGCATAGCCAGTCATGGGTTTTGGCTATACCTTCATGCCCAGTGTCAATGTGAGCTTGGAGAATGATAGCTATTATTATACTGGGGCAGACAAAGGCAGATATGCATTGTTGACTTTCTTGAACAATTGTCCATCTTTAATTACAGTATCCTTGGATAGGGTCTGTAATACCAATTGGATGTCTTCTGGCTCAGTGGTCCAGGAGTCAGGGTACCCTATCAGCTCGTATAAGCAATCAGCGTCAGCAGAATGAATAGCTAGGATAGGCATCCTTGACAATCCATCAGCGTTCTGGTGCTGAGCTTCAGGTTGGTGTACCACAGTGAAGTCATACCCTTGTAAGCACAGGGCCCAACAAGCCAGTTGGCCTCCAGGCTTCTTTAGTAGTTGTAGCCACTTGAGGGACAAGTAGTTGGTGACTACAGTAAAGTGGATCTCATAGATGTAGCATTGAAATTGCTTTACAGCATGTAGTACTGCCAAACATTTCTTCTCAGTGGCACTATAATTTTTCTCATGTTTGGTGAAGACATGTTGTTGCAACCGAGTTCCCTGACTTGCCTGCTAATATATCTTACAATACACAGGGGGCGCTTAATGTGCCGCCCCTTGATGTATCTAACGATATGAACTAACCTGATGGCAATGTTGAATGGCGGGTACTTCATCCTAATTAGGAGCACTACCAATTTGACCTGCTGATCTCCGCACAAGTTATTCCTCAGCTTCAAACCTTACATGGAACTTCCCACTATGCCACCCTCTTGTGGCCTTGTGGCTTTTCCCATATAATATATTAATCACAATATTCTACAATAAACAATACCTTATTCTATTCATTTTTGTCCTTTCTATTGGACTGTTGTCTTTCCCAATTCAAATACTGAATTCTCATTGGTTCAGTTGCAACAACATGAAGAATATGTCACAGACTAATTATGCTTTCATCATTTAGCTGTGCTAAGATTGCACCCACAGCTACTCCGCTGGCGTCAGTGTATAAGATGAACTCTTTGTCATAATCAGGATAAACTAAGATGGGGGTCTCCTTAAGCTTGATCTTTAGGGCCTCAAAGGATTGTTGTTGACTATCAGGTCATTCAAATGGAAATTTTCTGAGAAGTTAGACAAGGGGTTTGCTTAGTTCAGCAAAATCAGGGATGAACTGTCAATAGTAACTCATTATGTCCAGAAATACTTGAACCTCACATAAATTTGTGGGATATAGCATCTTATTAATAGCTTCCACCTTACTGTTTATGGGGTGTATTCCAGTCTGGGTAACTTTATGGCCCAAGAACTTGAGTTGCTCCTTAAAAAAGAACATTTGGAAGGCTTGATCTTTAAGACTACTTCTTGAATCTTGATGAAGACAGCCTTGAGGCAATCCAAATAATCAGTAAGGTGGAACTGAACATCATAATGTCATTGAGGTAAACAAGGACACAGGAGAGAATTAGGTCAAGTAAATGGAGCCCATGGCTCTCTGAAAGGTAGCTGGCACATTACAGAGTCCCTGAGGCATTTATGTGAGTTCATAGAGGCCTTCTGAGGTGATGAGGGCAGCCTTTTCTTGGTCTTCTGGGGACAAGTCAACCTGCTAGTATCCTGATGCTAAGTCTATAGCAGAGAAGAATTTTGAGCCTCCTAACTGTCTAAGGGCATCATCAATCCAAGGCAGCAGGTACAAGTCCTTTTTTGTGAGGGAATTTAAGTGGCAATTCTATCACAATATGATGTCCTCCATCTTTTTTCTTAAGGATCAGTAAGGACGAGGCCCAAGAGCTCTGAGAAGGGGCCAAGAGTCCAGCATTCAAGAGTTGTTTGAGCTCATTAAAAACCTGGGCGTCCTCTATCCTACTGCATCAGTAGGGTTTAGCACAGAAGGGTGGAGCATCACCTGTATAAATCTGGTGAATGACCCCTTTTGCTAGACCATAGTCATTGTGCCAGTAGCAAAGATGTTGTTGAACTGATCAGGCAGTTCTAGTACGTCTTTCTGCTGGATAGAAGATAGCTACAAAAAATCAGCAGCAGTAAACAGGGAGAGCACTTGAGGGTCCTCTTCTGGTAAGTTAAAATCACTGAATGCCCCAAAAAAGGGTAAAGAGAAGCCACTTGTTCAGCTCCTAATATGCATCCATGTCCCACAACTTGGCCTCTAGAAACCTGCATAGGCAAAGCGGTCAGGTTAGCTAGCAGCAGCTGTACAGGCTCCTTATGAGTTTGATCTAGGATCCCAGGGCATAACCAAGGTTCTTTACAACTTAGAGATTCAGAAGAATACAACTCTAAGAACAACTTCTCAGGCAGCTCATAGGATATCTGAGAGTCAATGATCACTTGGGAGCCTGGAGGGATGGTGACAGCTGCAGGAGCAAAAAGAGGCACACTTCATCTGCAGGACAGAAAGGAAGAGGAGAACACATATTGGAGAAATGAGTTCTGTACTTGAGCAAGAAGATGCCTGTGGGGTATTCAAGCACACAATCTTAAGGCGTTTGCCCAGAAAGTGCAGAGGTTCTTCAAAAATTAAAGGCACCCCATATCCCAAGAGTGATAGTTATCTATCTCAAAGGTTTACAATTTCATTATATTCTTGGAGGAATTGCGTACCAACTAGTAGATCATAGCTTTTGTTCTCTAGGACAACAGCAGGGGAGGCAATGAAAGCTTTTTAAACCTCATGGGCGGGGCAGAGTAGGCACCAATGGCTCAAGTTTGAGCCATGCCAGCAGTATCATATGATTGAGTGTAGTTGAGGTCAGGGGCCAGCTTAAGCTTCTTCATTAGCTTGGATGATACCACATTGACTGGAGAACCTGTGTCCAGGATTGCCTTGATTTTAACCTTTTGGATTGACACTTTCACGCGGGTAATATCTTTCCCAAAGGGAGGCAAGACAGCCAGAACATCTTGTGCAGCTTTCAGTCCATTTTCCCATTTTGCTAACATGCACCTCAAGGCAGGAATTTTCTTGTATACGGTTTGCCAAGGCAGGGACACAGTAGCATTTTGAAAGAGAGCTTCAGCCAGCTCAGCAGCTTCTTTAAAAGAGTCTAACAGGACAGGAGGTCAATGAGCTTGAACTAGGTAAGGGCAAGCTACCATGGCTTTAGCCTCAGCTGGCAGAGGGCGAGCTGTAGTGGTGGTTTTCCCTGAGCAAAGTTTGTAGGGAACTGACACAGTTTCAGGAACAGCCAGCACTGAGTAGCCATAACTATCTGATTCATCATAGTCTGAATCCTTGGGCTCAGAATTACTTGAGAGACCATGGAATAGGTGAAGGATAGTAGGGCCAGACAAAGGGAAGATTTCTTGTCAGAGGGAGGATCAGGAGGAGACGGTAGAGATTGGTCAGCAGAGTGTGTCTCTGTCTCTAGGCTGACCTATCTTTTCCCACCTGTTATTTTGGGTCACAACCTCTACACAAGGGTTGGTGTAGGTGTGTGAGTGATGTCCAATTTGACCACAATTGTGGCACTCTTGTCACTTGGGCTGTCTATTAGAGCCAAGAGTCATGATGCGTGGGTGTAAGGATTGAAAATCCTTCCAACATAAACACATTGATGAAGATTGGGAAAGAGGAACAAAATGGTTGGTTACTAGACAATCTTTATGAAATTGGGTCAATATCTTTATCATTTTTTCTCAAGTTTTAGAATTGGTTCTTGGTTTGTTTGGAAATTCTCTTGGACATCATATTAAGTTGAAAAATGGTTGGGACCCACAGGCTCTTAAAATTGGCTTGAGCCTAGGACAAGCTCACACAGGAAATTGAACCCTGAACCTTTGAACCTTTCAAAAGCTCCTAAAATTAGTGACAAATTAATTAAAGTCAAGAGCAAAAGCTTACTGACTAGTTCAAAAGCAAAAGCAGGCTTTGAAAACCATTTCAAGGCTATACAGCAAATATATTCAAAAACTAAAGACATAATCATTAGCAGACCAAGCAAGTTCACTTTAAAAATGCTCTAGCCAATGATGAGGCAAATTTTAAGATGCAACCCCACCAGAATTAAGTTATTTTAAAAACAACCAAGTAATATGCAGAAGAGGATCCTAACACTGCAACAGATTGGAATAACCACCAAAACACAACCTTCAGATTACTGCTTCTCAATCAAAATGCAGGTTTGGCTGCTGAAAACTGCATTCTGCAAGTTTGCTGGCAGCAGTCAAACCAACATAACCAAACAGCCAAACAAACCATGGTGACCATTACACCTCCAAATTCACCACACATTATTTTACTTCCCCACACCAAACTTCACAGTATTTAGCAGAAAGCACTGGAAGTTCACCCAGTGTTCTAACAACTTCAATTCCTGGATTAATAAATTTGGTTTCTATATTCTTTACTCAGTAAATTAGTAGTTTCAAAATTAACCTCCCAATGATCTGGAAGCAGAAACTTCTTCTGCTTCTGTTCTGTTTAGTTTTATGGACCCCTGTTGCTAAAGCTCATGAATTTAATTCTAATATTTGAGTCAAGGACACTACAAAATCTTTGGCTTGGGGTTATTTGTACACTAAGCACCAGCTCTCTCCCACTTGTGATAAAACAACACCTCTGCCTTTTTTGCCTCCTCCTTTGCCTCCCCCAGTGATTTTCCCAGGAGCTCCTTGGTATGTATTCTCTTATGATGCAGTATACTATGGGTTGACCCATTTTGCTCCATTCTTGGGTTCATATAAACTCAGGGGATATCTGGTGAACACTTTAATGGTTGGCATTCCCATAGGTTCTTTGCCGATAGGATTTCATCCTTCTGCTCTTCTACACTACTTGGGTTCCTTCTTTCCTCAGAAATGGATCTCTGACAGTGGGGTGCAAGAAGTAGTTCCAGCAGTATTAACCTTATTATTGCAAACCATGGGTCCTCCATATGTCAAATGCATGTCTTGCAGAAGGGTCTTGATGCTCTTCATGGAAGTAAGAGATGCCTCATGTGCCTTAAAGTGTAAGCACAGGAGCTGGTTCACTTTTAAAGCATTGGAGCAAGCTGTATAAGCTTCCCAAGAAGTCAACTGGCAACTGGTAATGAGTTGTTGTCCCTTAATATAAAAGCAGTCAACAAACTCAGCCAGAGTTTCCTTGGGTTTGAAAGCAACATGCATAAAAGCATCCTTCTTGACCTCCAGGCTAAGATCTCCGCCAAATTTCTCAATCAGAAGGTGTTACATGTCCTCCCAAGTGACAATGTACAGGAGTTCAGGAGCCACAACTTTTTGGCAAGTGTGGTGTAGTTAGATAAGGATATGCTTCTTTTTAAGCTTGTTGATAGTCCTACACATTGCGGTCTTGTAGATTGTTAAGAAAGCAGCAATGATGGAGGTCTTAGGATCAAAGATTTGCTTAAAGGAGGGCTTGTAATTGGGATCAATAGACAACAAAGTGGATTGGCTGTTATTATCCTGGTTGAGAACATTAATATGAGGGGTTTCTTCAAACTTGGATTCTGCAGCTAGCTGTCTAGCCCATAATAGTTGGAGGCTTTCCTCCAAGGTGTTGAGGATGGAGCTGTTTTGCCCGCTGACCTCCTTGGCGGTAGTGGCAACATTTTATAAATTCATCAATCTGTATCTGTTGTACTGCCAAGGTGCCTGCAATTCCATTGACACAGGAGGCCAAAGTAATAGCCTGAGATACCAAAGAAGCAACACACTCATCCATTGCTTTAGTCAGGCAAGTAAGTTTCTGCACCTCTGTTGTGTTTGGCTCCAGGGGACAACATCCTGGAAGACACGGCAGAAAATCTTTATAATGAAAGATTTGAGGTTCAAAGCTAGCCTTGGGTTAGCCTTCAGGGCAAAATTAAGGGCACATACCTTAATTTCCTGGAAAACGAGATGTAAAAGTCCTTTTGGCAGAAAGGACAGAAAAAGCTTGAAGATTATAAAAGCCAGCACAAATGTGGATAAACTTGTCTTTATTAGGAGATTTAATTCTACTTAAATAGTAGACAAAGGTTGGTGATCACTCATTGGGAAGACAGAGTGGCTGAGAGGGTCACGTTGGGATGAGGTCATACCAGGACCATTCACAGACAAGTACAATAATCCAGAATGTGTGAATATTGAACCAGACCCATTTGCAGAAGGCAAAGAATTTCCGAACTTGAAGGCAAACCCAGCCAAATCTTTGCAACTATCAATATTTGAAGGCTATATTGAAATAGCATTAATGGTGCAATTTATGAAACCTCCCCCCTCAAGATTGGACACAGGGAGTTGAAATTTGCGGAGAAATTTGGAGTGAACACGGGCAAAAGGACGTCCAGAAGACAGTAGTTTCACGGTATACTCAACACCCTTCTTAAAGGTGACCTCACAGGGTCCAACCCAGAGGGAGTCCAACTTATGGGCTCTACCACCTGTACAATTCTGGTAGTAGAGAACTAGATCACCTATTTGATACTCAGGGAGGGGGGCTCTAGCAGCATTGGACGGGGAGAGCTTCAGGGCCTTAACCTTATAAGCAGTGGAGTAAGCTGTTGCCTGGATGTCAATAATCCAATTAGTTAAGTCTTTAACATGGGCCTCAGGATTTGCAGACGTATCAAATTTGATCAAAGGGGGTCCCAAGATTGAGGGGGTAGTGGCCTCACGTTCATACAGCATGGCAAAAGGAGACTGGCCAGTCCTCAATGCCTACTGAGTTAGTAAGCAAAGAGGGCAGCAGGGAGGAACATTTCCCAGTTGGCAGCGTCAGAGAGCGTGAGTTTTCTCATTATAGACACCAGGGTGGAGTTTTCTTGTTCAACAGTTCCATTAGTTGAGGGGTTATATGGCGCAGAGAACAATTGGTGAGTTTCCATAGCTTTGACAATAGAAGTGATGAGGGGAGCATTAAAGTTGGTACCATTGTCAGAGAGCAGGATTTGAGGGCAGCCATGTTGATAGAAAATGTCCTGCAGCAAGAAAGTAGCTGTGGTCTTGGCAGTTATATCTTTTGTTGCTCTGGCTTCAACCCACTTGCTAAAGTGATCTACAGCAACCAAGATAAACAAACATTCCAACCTAGACCAAGGGAAAGGCCAAACAGCATCAATACTCACTGTGTGGAAGGCATGCTTTGGAGGGATGGGGTTGAATTGGTGTTGGGACAGGCAAGGGCGTTAGAGCTGACAGGAGGCAAGAACATCAGGGATCAGGAGGCACATGTTTTTCTAATAGAAGTTTTTACACAACCAGTCATGAGTCTTGGCTATGCCCCCATGGCCAGTGTCAATATGTGCTTGGAGGATAATGGCTATACTCATGCTAGGGCAAATGTAGGGTAGGTAGGCATTGTTAACCTTTTTGAAGAGCTGTCTATCACAAATTATAGTGTCCTTGGATAGGGTCTGTAGTGCCAGGTGGATATCTTCGGGCTCAGTGGTCCAGGAATCAGGATATCCTATTAGCTTGTATAGTCAATCAGCATCAGCAGGATGGATAGCTAGGATTGGCATTCTTGACAGGCCATCAGTGTTCTGATGTTAGACCCCAAGATAGTGTATCACAGTGAAATTGTACCCTTGTAGATGCAGAGCCCAACACGCTAATTGACCTTCAGGTTCTTTTAGCTGTTGCAGCTAATTGAGGGAGGAGTGATCTGTGACTACCGTGAAGTGGGTCCCATAAATGTAATGCCAAAACTGTTTCACTGCATGCAGCACTGCCAAACATTTCTTCTCAGTGACACTATAGTTCTTCTTGTGCTTATTGAGGACCTTTGACAAGTAGGCTACAGGTTGATCCACGCCTTCATTGTCAAGTTGGGCAAGGATGGCACCAACAGCTACTCCACTAGCGTCAGTATACAAGATGAACTCTTTATCATAATCAGGATAGACTAAGATAGGAGCCTATTTGAGCTTGGCCTTCAGTGCTTTGAATGCTTGTTGTTGGCTGTCAGTCCACTCAAAGGGGACGTTGCAAAGCAGTTGAACAAGGGGTTCACTCAATTCAGCAAAATCAGGTATGAACTGCCGGTAGTAGCCCATCATACTAATGAACACTTGAACCTCTCAAATGTTTGTGGGAGGTAGCATCTTGTCAATGGCTTTCACCTTGTTATTCATGGGGCAGATTCCAGTTTGAGTGACCTCATGACCCAAGAACTCAGATGTTCCTTGAAGAAGGAGCACTTGAAGGGTTTGAGTTTCAAGTAAGCTTTGCAGATCTTGATGAAGACAGCCTTGAGGTGTTCCAAGTGGTCGGTAAAGGTAGCGCTGAATACAGTGATATCATCAAGGTATATGAGGACACAAGAGAGCTTTAGGTCTCGTAGGATGGAGTCCATAGCCTGTTGAAATGTGGCAGGGGCATTGTATAATCCCTGGAGCATACAAGTGTGCTCAAAGAGGCCCTCTGATGTAATGAGCGCAGCCTTTTCTTGATCTTCAGGTGATAGGTCAACTTGCCAGTATCCCAAAGCTAGATCCATGGCTGAGAAAAACTTAGAACCACCCAGCTTTCTGAGAGCATTGTCAATTCTGGGCAAGGGGTACAAGTATTTCTTAGTGAGAGAGTTCAGGCGGCAATAGTCCATTACAATGCGGTGTCCGCCATCTTTCTTCTTGAAAATCAGTAACAGGAAAGCCCAAGAACTTTGGGAAGGAGCTAGTAACCCGGCGTCCAGAAGTTACTTGAGTTCTTTAGACACCTGAGCATCTTCCACCCTACTACAGTGGTATGGTTTGGCACAAAAGGGGGCACATCCCCAGTATCAAACTGATGGATGACTCCTTTAGCTAGTCCATAGTCCGTAGGTCCAGTGGCAAAGATGTTGCTAAACTGATTAAGCAGATCCAAAACATCTTTTTGTTGAACAGGAGACAGCTGGGGAAAATTGGCAGCGGTGAATAAGGAGAGAACATGAGGATTGTCCTCAGGTAGATTGAAATCACTGAAAGTTCCAAAGAGGTAGAGAGAGAACACTTGTTCTGCTCCCAGTATACAACCATGTCCCACAACCTGGCCTCGGGTCACCTGCATGGGCAGGGCTGTCAGGTTGGCAAGCAGTAATTGTACGGGTTTTTTGTGGGGTCAATCTAAAATCCCAGGACACAGGCAGGGCTCTGTACAACTTAAGGATTCAGGTGAGTAAAATTCCAAGAATGACTTTTCTGGTAGCTCATAAGAAATCTGGGAATCAATCACCACCTGAGAGCCTGAGGGAATGGTGATAGCCACCAGTGCTAGCAGAGGTACCCCTTCTTCCGCAGGGCAGGAAGGAGGAGAGGTACGCATGTTGGAGGAGTGGGTTCTATACTTGAGAGAGAAGATACCCGTAGGGTACTCAAGCACACAAATTTTAAGACATTTTCCTGGGAGGCGCAGAGGTTCCTCAAAAATCAAAGGAACCTCATATCCCAAGAGCAAAAGGTATCCATCTCGTAAGTTTACAATCCCATTATATTCTCGGAGGAATTGAGTACCAACCAAGAGGTCATAGCTTTTGTTCTTAAGGACTACAGCGGAGGACGCAATGAGAAGTTTCCCAAACCTCATGGGTAGAGCAGAGTAGGCACCAATGGCCTGTGTTTTTCCATGCAAGCTGTGCCATACGACTGCGTGTAGTTGAGGTCGGGGGCCAACTTAAGTTTCTTCATTAGTTTGGAAGATACCACATTGACTGGAGAACCTGTGTCCAAGATGGCTTTGATCTTAACCTTTTGGATTGATACTTACACGTGGGTTGTATCTTTTCCAAAGGGGGGCAAGACTGCCAACACATCTTGCGCAGCCTCTAGCTTCTTTTCCTATTTAGCTAGCATGCACCATAACACAAGAATTTTCTTATATACAGTATGTAGCGGGAGAAATACAGTCACATTTTGAAAGAGAGCTTTGGCTAGCTTGGCAGCTTCCTCGGAGGAGTCGACCAAGACGGGAGGTCAATGGGCTTGAGCTAGGTAAGGGCAAGCCACCATGGATTTAGCTTTACTTGCAGGTACTCAGGAAGTGGTGGTAGTCTTCCCAGAGCAAAGCTTGTATGGTACAGGGATGGTTTCTGGGATAGCCAGAACAGAATAGCCATAACTATCAGAATCTTCAGGCTCTGAATCACTGGAGAGATTGTGAAATAGATGAAGGATAGTTGGGCCAGAGAAAGAGAGAGCTTTGTCAGGGATCCAACCTGTGGGGGGTTCCTGAGAACTCGCGGGCGGACGGCCCGCGGGCCCAGCAGGGAGAGCCCACCACAAGATTGGGGCTAACTTTACAATATAAGATAATGCTTTTCCAAGAACTGCCCAAGGTCCGCTTACAGGCACCATAGAATCAATCAATCCAGTGAGGGTGATATACATCACCCCAAATATCTGAGTGAAAGTGGATTCATTAGTGGCAACAGATTCTTGCGGGCAGTCAGGCCGCGGGGTGAGGGGCAGTGTCATTGGAACCAAATATGTGGGCAGAAAATTATACTTGTCTTGGAATAGCAGAGGGGGCCGGATGATTTTGATGCCTTCTCTGTAAAGGACTTCTGTCTCTCTAGTTCTAGCTTTGGGGTTGTGGATTAGGATCTCCTCCAGAGTAAACTCCAAATACACTGGGTTGGGTGGGTACTCAGTAAAATGTACTGGGCCAAAGGGAGCTCCTGGTGAACGGTAAAGTTTGGGCAGCTGGTCCGCGGTTTCTTGGGGTAGGTGAGCACGGGGTGCGAAGCCGTAAGAAGTAGACTGTAAATGAAGTAAAACTAATAACAAGTATGATATGATCTGGTTGAACCAAAGGTTCATGTCACTTTATTGCAAGGATGGCGATGGGCATCTTCCTGGCGGCCCAGGGTATAAGTATGCCCATCTGTCATAGTAAAACTTTCACAAATTCTGTCGGCCCAGGTTTTCCTGATTACCAGGTCTTTCCAGTCTTTGGTGGCATCAATTGCGGGGGTTATTTCATTGGCTGGTTTGAACTGAGAATGCTCAAATTCACTAGTCAGGTTGTGGGATTGGTTGCCTCTGGGTGGCCCACGTTCTATGGGAAAATTCTCTGTTTCCTCTTCTGTGCAGGTCTGAGTTATTTTGGAGTCTGTGGCTGGACCTGCCCATTAATTGGCTGTTTTATCAGGAACCTTTAGTGTGGAGGGTATTGGAGTAGGCACATTTGGTTCATCAAGTTTAAAAGGATTTTCCAAAGTCAAATTCTGTTCTGATTCAAGCCCAAAAAACTGCTGGCGGCTGGCCCTGTGGGCTGGCGGCCCGCAAGATGCCGGAGTTTAAGTTTTGTAGTTGGGGCTTTTTGATAAGCATAGTTGATAAGAGTTTGTCACTTGTGACATTATCCCTTTCTCTCCTGGTGCCCTCCTACTTCCAGGTCCCCTTTTTCAGGTATTGTTGTATGGCTTCTTGTGCGTTAGGTAGGTTGGAGACCGGTTCCCAGGTGCTTTCTTCAGGGGGGGGGTAACCTACCCATTTGACGTAGTACTGTGGAGTCTTGTAGTGGAGGCAGTGTTCATGGATGTACTCTACTTTGTACTGGTTGAGTGCCCCTCTTAGATGGGTGGAGGGTTGGTCTTTATCTTCTGGTGGGGGAGGAAGGTTCCTTCTTTCTTGAATAGCAGTGATCGGTGGAAGACATTGTGGATTTTCCAAGTAGGCGGCAGCTCTAGTTTGTACGCCACTTCTCCTATTTGCTTCACAATCTTGTAAGGGCCACAGCGGCGGTGGGCTAGCTTTCTACTGGGTACATGTAGGGAAACGTTCTGTGAGTCAAGGTAAACTTCATTGCTTATTTCCAGAGGTTTCCCGGGGATTCTTTTCTTGTCGGCAAACACTTTGTAGGTCTTAACAGTGCGGGTCAAGTTCCTTAGACAGGTTTCCTGGGTGGCATGTATTTGTTCAATCCAAGTTTGTCCTGCTGTGTTCTGTTCCTTACTGCCAATGTTAGGGTCCCATGATGGATCAAACCCATAATTGGCCTTGAACAGAGACATCCCAGTGGAGGCGTGGTCTTTACTGTTGTATGCAAACTGGGCCATGGGAAGCATCTCAGCCTAATTGTCCTGGTTGGCGTTGGCATAGCATCAGAGGTATTGTTCCAGGATTTGGTTGACCCGTTCAGTTTGTCCATCTGTCTGCGGGTGGTAGGAGGTTGACACGCAACGTTTTATTCCGAGGTCCTTCATCACTTGGGTCCAGTAGTGGGAGGTAAACTGGGGTCCTCTATCAGTGATGATTTCTTCTGGGGTGCCGTGTTGTGTCAAGATGCGGTTGTGGAAGTGTCTGGCCGTCTCAGTTGCCGTGCAGTGGGTAGTGGTCAGAACAAAGTAGGCCATTTTAGTGAAATGGTCGACCATGATCAGGATTGCGTCAAAGGATTTTGAAGGGGGGAGCTCTACTATGTAGTCCATTGACACTGACTTCCAGGGGGCAGCAGGGATGTCCAGAGGTCTCAGTAACTCTTCTGGCTTAGAGTGATGCGTCTCGGTTCTTCCACAGGTTTCACAGCCGTTGATGTAGGCAGCTACTTCTTTGTCCATGCCTGGCCATGCGTAGTTCCGCTTGATACTTGAGAGGGATTTGTGTCTACCTGGGTGGCCGGCCATCTCTGAATTGTGGTGATCAATCAATATATTTGTTCAGGTTGGGCCTTTGGGTACATAGATTCTGTTATGGAGCAGCAGGGTAATACCTTTCAGGGAGTACCCTTTCTTTGAGTGATGGCAATCCGGGTCCTTTGTCAGGGCTTTGACTAGCTCAACTGAGTAGGCGTCCTGTTTCTGGGCTTTTATCACATTGGGTTTGCTGGCGGCAATCTTTAAGTACTTCAGATGTATCCCTAGGCTGGTGGGGTCTAATAGTGTGTGGGTGTTGCAGTCCTTGATTTCTGTAGAGGAGGGGGTCAAGTCGGCTCTCCTGCTCAAGGTGTCTGGTACTACATCAACCTTTCCTGGCTTGTAGTCTATGGTCAAGGTATAGTCAGCTAGTTCCAAGGCCCATCTTGCTTGACGTTGGTTCAGCTGGCGTGGTTTGAAGAAGTAGACTAAGTTTTTGCGGTCTGTCAGAACCTTTATCAGATATTCAGCACCACACAAATACCTGTGCCAGTGTTTCAATGTCTTTATTATAGCTAACATCTCCTTGTCGTATATTAGGTAGTTTCCTTCAGCTGGTAGCATCTTCTTGGAGTAATACACTACATGATGTAGCATATCATCCCCTCCTTCCTGAAGAAGGACCCCACCCACCGCAAAGTCGGATGCATCTGTCTCCAGCACAAAAGGTTTAGCAGGATCAGGCATGGCAAGGACTGGGGCAGAGGTGAAGGCAAGCTTCAGGGTCTCAAAGGCAGCGGTGCATTCCAGGGTCCAGACAAAGACGACCTTGTCAGAGCACAGGTGGGTCAGGGGCAAGGTGATGTGAGAAAATTTTTGGATAAAATCCCTGCAATAATTTGCCAGGCCCAAAAAGCTTCTCACGTCCTTTCTGCATTTGGGTACTGGCCAGGCTGTTACAGCTTCTACTTTGTCCTGCATCATCACAAACCCACCAGTCTTCACCACATATCCCAGAAATTCAACTTCAGATTGAAAGAATTCACATTTCTTCAGCTTGGCGTGTAGGTTGGCCTGCAAGAGTTTCTCCAGTATTTGGTCAAGGTGTTGGAGGTGTTCCTCATGTGTTTTGCTGTATATGAGAATGTCATCCAAATACACCACACAGAACTGGTCAAGGTACTTGCCAAGAACGGAGTTGATCATCTTTTAGAAAGTGCTGGGGGCATTATACAACCCAAACAGCATGACCAAGTACTCGTACAACCCATATCTAGTTTTGAAGGCTGTCTTGTATTTGTCCCCTTCTTTGATTCTGATCTGGTTGAAGGCGTCTCTCAGGTCAATTTTTGAGTATACCTGGGCTCTTGTCAATACGTCACATAGGTCATCAGCGTTGGGGATGGGGTAGCAGTTCTTTACAGTGATATTGTTCAGTTTTTGGTAGTTTACGCAGGGACACATCCTGTCATCTTTCTTTCCTACGAACAGCATGGGCGAAGAGCAAGGGCTTTTTGACACCCGGATGAACCCTTTTTTTGTCATGTCTTCCAAGTATGTCTTCAGTGCTGCTTGTTTGCCGTGATTGCAGCTGTATATGGGGCCATGGTGGGGTTGGGTTCCAGGTAACAGGTCAATGGCGTGGTCATAGATTGAGTGACTGGGAAGCTGGGTGGCTGCTTCCTCACTGAAAACGTGGCTCCACTTCTCCAAGGGGGCAGGAAGACTACCCACCCTGGGTTTCATTCTCAGGGTCAGAAGTGTGTTGGGTTTCTTACTGGTTAGGCCCAACTGGAAAGGCACCACATCAAACAAATTGTCTCCCTTCAAGGCGACTGTTTGATTACAGAAGTTCAGAATAGCGCCGTGTCTCTGGGACCAGGAGTTTCCTAGGATCAGGGGGTGAGGAAGCCCTTCCAGGATGATGAAAAACACTGGGTACCAGTTTTGCCCAATTTTCAGGGGCAATTTAGTGGTGCACCTGAAACCCAAGTCGTGGGAGCTGTTTCCCATGATTACCTTGACGCTTTTGCTGGTGGCCTCCAGTCCAAGGTCCTTGAAAAGGGTGGCATTGATAAAACTCTCCTCTGCTCCGGTATCAATGAAAGCTCCAACAGTCTGGGAGGTAGTGGATGTTCTTACTTTGACTTGGATAAATTTGTACAATTGAGTAGAGGTGTTTATTTGTGCCAAGGAAACTGAGGGGTTATTCTTCTTGGGGCAAGCCTTGTTGAGGTGTCCGGGCTCATGGCAATAAAAGCACAAGCCTTCATGGTAGTGGCGCTGTAGTTCATCAGGGGACATTCCTGGTCTGCCGGGTGTTGGGGCTTGGTTTGCGCGCTGAGCAGAAAAGGGAGTGCCTTCTTGGTTGAGGCTTAACCCTCTGCACAAGAGGAGTAATTCATCCAGGCCAAGTGTAGGGTGGTGGTGCTTGAGGAGCTCCTTCAGGGCAGGGCAGGCTCCTCGGCAGTACAGGATGGCCAATAGCTTGTCCTTGAGTTGGGTTCTGGCTTTCAATTTCAGGAACTCGTCGGTGTAAGCTTGCAGCAAGCGTGGTCCTTGTTGGATATCCAGTAAGCTGATCAGGGCGTGGTGGCGGGTGTCTCGGTTGTTGCCTGTGGCCATCAGTTTGCTCTCAAATTGGGAGTAGTCTAGGCAAAACTTGACGTCCTTGGCGGTTGCTTTCCCAAACCAGTCCAGGGCATTGCCGGAGAGCATGGAGGCTACTATAAGGACTTTCTCAGTGTCGTTAGAGTATGAGTTTGTGTTGGCTTGAAAATGGAGGCAGAGGACTGGCATTGCTCTGCTGGCTTCTTCTAGAGTGAGCTTTCCCATCTGGGGCATATTTACCTGGGTCGTGGTCTGGTTTACTATGACGTTCTGCACCTGCAAGTTTAGGGTCTTGGTCTTCTCCTTGCCAGGCGGTGTGTCTTTCTGTTTGAGGTTGGTTTGGTGTTGGGTCACTGAGATGATCAGGTTGGTAGCTAACTTGTACGCATAGTAAGCTGAAATCAATAAAAATAGCATACAAGATGCCCCAAGAGTTAACAACATCTTGGGGCCCAGGCTACTGTGTTTGAGGTAGATCACCATAATTTTAGAGATCCAACCTGTGGGGGGTTCCTGAGAACTTGCGGGCGGACAGCCCACAGGCCCAGCAGGGAGAGCCCACCACAAGATTGGGGCTAACTTTACAATATAAGATAATGATTTTCCAAGGACTGCCCAAGGTCCGCTTACAGGCACCATAGAATCAATCAATTTGGTGAGGGTGATATACATCACCCCAAATATCTGAGTGAAAGTGGATTCATTAGTGGCAACAGATTCTTGCGGGCAGTTGGGCCGCGGGATGAGGGGCAGTGTCATTGGAACCAAATATGTGGGCAGAAAATTATACTTGTCTCAGAATAGCAGAGGGGGCGGATGATTTTGATGCCTTCTCTGTAAAGGACTTCCGTCTTTCTAGTTCTAGCTTTGGGGTCGTGGATGAGGATCTCCTCCAGAGTAAACTCTGAATACGCCAGGTTGGGTAGGTACTCAGTAAAATGTACTGGGCCGAAGGGAGCTCCTGGTGGACAGTAAAGTTCAGGCGGCTGGTCTGCGGTTTCTTGGGGTAGGTGAGCACGGGGTGCGGAGCTGTAAGGAGTAGACTGTAAATGAAGTAAAACTAATAACAAGTATGATATGATCTGGTTGAACCAAAGGTTCATGTCACTTTATTGCAAGGATGGCAATGGGCATCTTCCTGGCGGCCCAGGGTATAAGTATGCCCATCTGTCATGGTAAAACTTTCACAAATTCTGTCGGCCCAGGTTTTCTTGATTACCAGGTCTTTCCAGTCTTTGGTGGCATCAATTGCGGGGGTTATTTCATTGGCTGGTTTGAACTGAGAATGCTCAAATTCCCTAGTCAGGTTGTGGGATTGGTCGCCTCTGGGTGGCCCGCGTTTTATGGGAAAATTCTCTGTTTCCCCTCCCGTGCGGGCCTGAGTTATTTTGGAGTCTGTGGCTGGACCTGCCCATTGATTGGCTGTTTTATCAGGAACCTTTAGTGTGGAGGGTATTGGCGTAGGTACATTTGGTTCATCAAGTTTAAAAGGATTTTCTGAAGTTGAATTCTGTTCTGAGTTGAGCCCAAAAAACTGCGGGCTGGCGGCCCGCGAGATGCCGGGGTTCAAGTTTTGTAGTTGAGGCTTTTTGATAAGTATAGTTGATAGGAGTTTGTCACTTGTGACAAGCTTCTTCATCAGACAGAGGATCAGGGGGAGACAGAGGAGATTGGTCAGCAGAGAGCGTCTCCATTTCTAAGCTGACCTCTCTTTTCCCGCCTGTTCCTTGAGGTCACAACCTTCCACTTGGGGGTTGGTACAGGTACGCAAGTGGTGCCCAATTTGGCCACAGTTATGGCAACCTTGCCTCTTAGCCTGCCCACCAGCACCCAGGGTCATTATGTATGGCGTACAAGAGGTAGTCCCAGCATTGTTGGCTTTATTTTCACGTACCACCATACCTCCATGTGTCAAATGCATGTCTTGTAGAAGCATCTTAATACTCTTCATGGAAATGAGCAAAGCCTTGTGTGCCTTAAAGTGTAGGCATAGAAGCTGGTTCACCTTTAAAGCATTTGAACAAGCCATATAGGCTTCCCAGGGAGTTAACTGTTGACTGGTGATTAACTGCTGGCCTTCAATGTAGAAACAATCTGCTAACTCAGCCAGGGTTTCCTTGGGCTTAAAAGCAATATGCATAAATGCATCTTTATTGACTTCCAAGCTGAGGTCTCCTCCAAACTCTTCAATAAGGAGGCGCTTCATATCCTCCCAGGTGACAATGGAGGGGAGCTCAGGGACCACAACTTCCTGGCAAGTGGGATGGAGACAGGTGAGGATGTGTTTCTTCTTGAGCTTGTTGGTAGCCCTACACATTGCAGTTTTGTAGATGGTTAGAAAGGCAGCAATGGTAGAGGTCTTTGGATCAAATATATGTTTGAAGGTTGGTTTGTAGTTTGGGTCAATAGACGAGGACAAGGACTGACTGTTTTCACCAGGATTGAGGACATTAATAGGAGGGTTGTCTGCAAACTCGTATTCAGCAGCAGGTTGTCTAACCCAGAGGGGTCAAAGGCTTTCCTCTAGAGTGTCCAAGGTAGAGCTGTTCTGTCCACTAATATTCCTAGCAGTGGTGGCAGCAGTCCCAAATTTGTCAATCTTTGTTGTAAATTGCACAATTAATGCTATTTTGATATGGCCTTCAAATATTGATAGTTGCAAAGATTTGGCTAGGTTCACCTTTGAATTTGGGAATTTCCTGCCTTCTGCAAATGGGTCTGTTTCAATATCCACCCATTCTGGATAGTTGTACCTTCTGTGGTTGATCCTGGTATGACCTCATCCCAACATGACCCTCTCAGCCACTCTGTCTTTCTAATGAGTTATCACCAACCTTTGTCTACTATTTAAAGTAGAATCATTCCTCCTAATAAAACAAGTTTATCCACATTTGCGTTGGCTTTTATAATCTTCAAGCTTTTTCTGTCCTTTCTTTCAAAAGGACTTTTACATCTCGTTTTCCAGGAAATTAAGATACATGCCCTTAATTTTTCCCTGAAGGCTAACCCAAGGCTAGCTTCAAACCACAAACCTTTTGTTATAAAGATTTCCCGCTGTGTCCTCCAGGATGTTGTCCCCTGGAGCCAAACACAGCAAAATGGTGCTCACTACAGGGGCTGCAAGCCCCTCAGTTACCCTGTTCTCACGCACATTCTCTGGTTCTTCTCCCTTTGTTTCCAAAGTACCCAATCAACCTAAAGTTTCTAGTCCCCCTCTAGAAGAAGACATCACCAATATCCCCTCAAATCCTATGGTATTGGTTCTGTCTCCCGGGCCTGCGTGGCCCCCTTCCTGCTTTCTCTCTCAACTATGAACAAGCTCGTGCTGCCGCCCTCTCTCTTCTTCATTCTGGCACGGTAGCCATGCACTCTTTCCCTGGCCTCCGTCCCGGGTATACTTCTGAGGACCTATACTCCTTTCTTTTGGACTTCGGTCTCCCCCCGCGTTGATGGAATCCATGGATACTATTGGTGTGTTGGTCAACCAGTTCATCCAACCTGCCCTAGTTCACCACCAACTTGCCTTAGGATCCCAGAATCAACCATTGGATGCTGTAGCCACCACCGTCTCAAATAACCACGCTCAAAATATGGCCTACCAAGAATGGTCACACAGTCTCTTTGCTTGTATTTCTGACAACCAGCACGACTCATATTGCACAGAAGTACTTAACTGCCTCCCTGAACTCCCTTTGTTCCTCACTCCCTGGATATATAAAGGACCAACTATGCAAATTGGATGAACATCAGGCAGCATGGCGTGAGCAAATTGAGGCCTTTCTGCTAAACCATCAGCAGGATTTTGAGACTCTGGCTAGTGAGCTTAATCAGTTCAGGGAGCATGTCAACTTGCAACTTGAATTGATAGGAGTTCATGTTGATACTTGGGGCCAGCATCTACAGCATCAATATGGGCTGGATAAGGCTGCACTAGGCAACACTCTATACCAGGTGCAAAATTATGTGGATGACAGGGTAGCGTCTATTGAGGTGACTTCCTGCTCCTCCTGTTGAGACCTCATCTGATTTTGAAACCCAAGTATGGGAAGCAATTGCCAAACTCAAGGCTACCACTCAATGCCAAGCTTCTGCATAGAATCTTCCTCCAGTTGATCCAATGCCTGACCCTCATATTGCCTCCCTCACTGAACAGGTGGCTACCTTACGAGGTGAAATCAAGTACTTAAGACAGCACCTCTCTAATTATGAAGATTTTTTATCTGAATCTGAAGATAAAGGGGAAGGTGAAGTTGTTAATACTCCCGCTCATGACAATCATGGTTGTTGCCCTGGTCTGGAAGGTCAACCTTGGGTCAATTGTGCATGTGCACTAGATCAACTTGCCAAAGTGACAAATGATGTAGCTGATAGGCAAGACACATTGAAAAGAGAGGTCCAAAACCTCTCCTGTTTTACTGAGACCCTAAACGGACAAGTCACCCCATTGGTGGTTCAGGCCACTTCTCTGGCTACTTGTGTCAATAGGATTGCTGGTACCTTGGCAGTACAACAAATCAAGATTGACAAATTTGGGACAGCTGCCGCCACTGTCAGGGATATTAGTGGACATAATAGCTCTACCTTGGACACTCTGGAGGAAAGCCTTTGACTCCTCTGGGCTAGACAACCTACTGCTGAGTCCAAGTTTGAAAGCAACCCTCATATTAACGTCCTCAACCCTGGTGAAAATAGTCAGTCCTCGTCTTTGTCTATTGACCCAAACTACAAACCAACCTTCAAACAGATATTTGATCCAAAGACCTCTATCATTTCTGCCTTTCTAACCATCTATGAAACTGCAATACATAAGGCTACCAACAAACTCAAGAAGAAACACATTCTCACCTGTCTCCATCCCACATGCCATGAAGCTGTGGTCCCCGAGCTTCCCTTCATTGTCACTTGGTAGGACATGAAGTGCCTTCTTATTGAGGAGTTTGGAGGAGATCTGAGCTTGGAGGTCATGAAGGATACATTTATGTACATCACTTTCAAGCCCAAGGAAACTCTGGCTGAGTTGGCAGATTGTTTCTACATTGAAGTCCAGCAGTTAATCACCAGTTGACAGTTAACTCCCCGGGAAGCCTATATGGCTTGTTCAAATGCTTTGAAGGTGAACCAGCTTCTATGCTTACACTTTAAGGCACACAAGGCTTTGCTCACTTCCATGAAGAGTATTAAGACGCTCTTACAAGACATGCATTTGACTCATGAAGGTACAGTGGTACATTAAAATAAGCCAGCAATGCTGAGACTACCTCTTGTACGCCACACATAATGACCCTGGGTGCTGGTGGGCAGGCTAAGAGGTAAGGTTGCCATAGCTGTGGCCAAATTGGGCACCACTTGCGTACCTGTACCAACCCCCAAGTGGAAGGTTGTGATCCCAAGGAACAGGCGGAAAAGAGAGGTCAGCTTAGAGACAGAGACGCTCTCTGCTGACCAATCTCCCCTGTCTCCCCCTGATTCTCCATCTGATGATGAAGTTCTCTCTTCCTCTGGCCCAACTATCCTTCATCTATTTCATAATCTCTCCGGTGATTTGGAGCCCAAAGATTCTGACAGTGAAGATTCTGGTAGTTATGGCTACTCTGTCTTGGCTGTCCCAGAAACCATCCCTGTATCATACAAGCTTTGCTCTGGGAAGACCATCACCACTTCCCAAGTACCTGGAAGTGAAGCCAAATCCATAATGGCTCGCCCTTACCTAGCTCAAGCCCATTGACCTCCCGTCTTGGTCAACTCTTCCGAGAAAGCAGCAGAGCTAGCCAAAGCTCTCTTTCAAAATGTGGCTGTATCTCTTCCACTACAGACTGTATATAAGGAGATTTCTGTGTTACAGTGCATGCTAGCTAAACAGGAAAATGAAGCTAGAGGCTAAGCAAGATGTGTTGGCATTCTTGCCCCCCTTTGAGAAAGATACAACCTGCGTGGAAGTATCAATCCAAAAGATTAAGATCAAAGCCATCTTGGACACGGGTTCACCAGTCAACATAGTGTCTTCAAAATTGATGAAGAAACTTAAGTTGGCCCCTGACCTCAACTACACACAGTTGTATGGAACAGCTGGCATGGCACAAACATGGACCATTGGTGCCTACTCTGCTCTACCCATGAGGTTTGGGAAACTCCTCATTGCGTCCTCCACTGTAGTCCTTAAGAACAAAAGCTATGACCTCTTGGTTGGTACTCAATTCCTCTGAGAATATAATGGAATTGTAAACTTACAAGATGGATATCTTTTGCTCTTGGGATATGAAGTTCCTTTGATTTTTGAGGATCCTCCACTTCTCTCAGGAAAACGTCTTAAAACTTGTGTACTTGAGTACCCCACATGTATCTTCTCTCTCAAGTATAGGACTCACTCCTCCAACATGCGTACCTCTCCTTCTTCCTGCCCTGTGGAAGAAGGGGTACCTCTGCTAGCACCGGTGGCTATCACCATTCCCTCAGGCTCTCAGGTGGTGATTGATTCCCAGATTTCTTATGAGCTACCTAAAAATTTGTTCTTGGAACTTTACTCACCTGAATCCCTAAGTTGTAAAGAACCCCACCTGTGTCCTGGGATTTTAGATCAAACCCACAAAGAGCCCATACAATTACTGCTTGCCAACCTGACAGCCCTGCTCATGCAGGTGACTTGAGGCCAGGTTGTAGGTCATGGTTGTGTACTCGGAGCAGAACAAGTGGCTTCCCTCTACCCCTTTGGAACTTTTAGTGATTTCAATCTTCCTGAAAACAATCCTCAAGTTCTCTCCTTATTCACCGCTGCCAATTTTCCCCAGCTGTCTCCTGTTCAACAAAAAGATGTGTTGGATCTGCTCAATCAGTTTAGCAACATCTTTGCCTTGGGACCTATAGACTATGGCCTGGCTAAAGGAGTCATCCATCAGATTGATACTGGTGATACACCCCCCTTTTATGCCAAACCATACCACTGTAGTAGGGTGGAGGATGCTAAGGTGTCTAAAGAACTCAAGCAACTTCTGGACGCTGGGCTACTGGCTCCTTCCCAAAGTCCTTGGGCTTTTTTGTTACTGATCCTCAATAAGAAAGATGGTGGATATTGCATTGTAATGGACTATTGCCGCCTGAACTCCCTCACTAAGAAAGACTCATACCCCCTACCCAGAATTGACAATGCTCTCAGACAGCTGGGTGATTCCAAGTTTTCTCAGCCATGGATCTTGCCTCTGGGTACTGGCAGGTTGACTTATCCCCTGAAGATTGAGAGAAGGCCGCACTTATCACCTCAGAAGGCCTTTTTGAACCCACTTATATGCCCCAGGGACTCTGCAATGTCCCTGCCACATTTTAACGGGCTATGGACTCCATCCTACGAGACCTAAAACTCCCCTGTGTCCTCATATACCTTGATGATATCACTGTATTCAGCGCTACCTTTACTGACCACTTGAAACACCTCAAGACTGTCTTCATCAAGATTTGCAAAGCTGGATTGAAACTCAAACCATCCAATTGCTCCTTCTTTAATGAACACCTTGAATTCTTAGGTCATGAGGTCACTCAAACTGGAATCCGCCCCATGAATAACAAGGTGGAAGCCATTGACAAGATGCTATCTCTCATAAATCTTTGAGAGGCTCAAGTATTCCTTGGTATGATAGGCTACTACCAAAAGTTCATGCCTGATTTTGCTGAATTAAGTGAACCCCTTGTTCAACTGCTTTGCAATGTCCCCTTTGAGTGGACTGACAGTCAACAACAAGCATTCAAAGCACTGAAGGCCAAGCTCAAATAGTCTCCTATCTTAGTCTATCCTGATTATGATAAAGAGTTCATCTTGTATACTGACACTAGTGGAGTAGCTGTGGGTGCCATCCTTGCCCAACTTGACAATGAAGGCGTGAATCAACCTATAGCCTACTCTTCAAGGGTCCTCAATAAGCACAAAAAATACTACAGTGTCACTGAGAGGGAATGTTTGGCAGTGTTGCATGTGGTGAAAAAGTTTTGGGACTAAATTCATGGGACTCACTTCATGGTGGTCACAGATCACTCCTCCCTCAAATAGCTATAATTGTAAGAGAGGGGGGCTAAACTAACTAAGTTTGGCTCCCATCCCGGTGAAAGGAACCACCAGAATGCCGCCCAGTGAAGAACAGGGACAGCCGCTCTAAGGGGGGACCAGAGGGAGGACACTGGGGACAGTTGAGGAAAATAGAAGTTCAATCCCATCAGCACTAGGCCAGTGATCACCCAAGAAGCACAAGAGGCAACAGGAGGAGATATCTCGAGGACCTCAGGAGGAACCAATGCACTCTCATTTAGACTAAAAGAGGGAGGCATAGACAACTTCTCTCCCTCAGTAGAGGGCAAGATGAAATCAACAGCGTCCAAATCTAAGTCATCACACGTCAAGCTTTTCACTACAGCCTCTCCAGAGAGGAGGAGACCACTAGGAAAATTCAGGAGGATGGAGGGGTGGTCCCCCACCAGCCGGGCAGAAGAAGAGATTTTTGACCACAGGTCTGGTGAGGTTGACCAGAGGAGCAACAGGAACGGGGCCAAGGAAAACACAACAAATTTTAATACATGGAGTATCATAATTGTAATCTCCTCGGAATTTGAGAAAGAATTAGAAGGTTTCTGTAGAGCAATCACTAGAAAAATGGGTCCTAAAGGGGAGCCACAAGCAAAAGGTCAAAGGAGGCAACAGAGCGGGTCTAGATGGCTTGGGTGTGGTCTTGGGGTCCTTGTAGCGTGAATCAGGAGCAAAAACAGGTTCAAAATCAAGAAATTTAATAGAAAAATCAAAATAACAGTAGAGATTATAATAAAATTTAAATTGAAACTGAAGTTCAAAGTTGATTTTTGAAAGCGAAAGCAATTGTATATGATAACTATACGCTGGAGCCTTTTCAGAAGAGGTCAGAGAAGTTTCCGGGTTTGAAGCTGGGGGTAAAAGGTAAGAAACACGTAAACTACTAACACTTCAATTTTAGATGGTAGGAACCAAACTGGGTTCCTCTTCAACCAAAGTAATAAGAAATGACACTAAGTGCAAATAAAGTTCACAACTTTTAATGAATTTGACAATTGACAAGCAGGGGACCCAAAGTCCCCTGACTTTTTTAAAAGGGAGTGAGTTGTTGTAAAGTGGTCACCTGGCTAGTTAGTGCTGCATATGATTGGCTGGGAGATAAAATTTGCTGGCTAGGAGCAGGGGTGCTGGAAAGTTTCAGAGTAATTTCCGCGGATCCACCTGATTGGCTGGAAGACACCTCAACCTGTTCAAACTCATTTGCATTTCTGGTCCTAAATGTGGCATCATTTGATTGGGCAGTCCTGATTGTCTTTAAGAGAGGACAACACCATGCCAACAAATAGTCCAAATTGACCAGTGTTTCTTCCCAGGCTGGGGCAGCCAAAACAGGGGGGTCTGCGGGATATGCCAACACAAATCTTTCATCCACAGTGTGGGCCAAATCTTTGAGTGGATTAAGCGGTTTTGCTGGACTTTGAGCATTTTTTTTGTGCGGCGGGGGAAGAAAGTTTGATCCAGAGCCAGGGGTGGCAGTGAATTTACAACAATAGCTAAAGGAGCCTGAAGGTCAATTAGCTCATTGGGCTCTGCATATACAAGGATACAATTTCACTGTGGTACACTGTCCTAGGGCCCAACATCAGAACACTGATGGCCTGTCTAGGATGCCAATTCTAGCTATCCACTCTGCTGACGCTGATTGTCTATACAAATGAATAGGGTATCCTGACTCTTGGACCACTGAGCTATAAGGCATTTGCTTGGCGTTACAGACCCTATCCATGGACACTATAATTTGTGATAGACAAATCTTCAAGAAGGATAACAATGACTACCTACCTTACGTTCACCCTAGTATGAGGATAGCCATCATCCTCCAAGCTCACATTGATACTGGCCATGGAGGCATAGCCAAGACTCATGACTGGTTGTGAAAAAAATTTTACTGGGAAAACATGCGCCTCTTGATCCCTGATGTCCTTGCCTCCTGTCATTCCTGCCAACTCCAACGCCCTCGCCTGTTCCAACATCAGTTCAAGCTCATCCCTCCAAAGCATGCCTTCCATACAGTGAGTATTGATGCTGTTGGGCCTTTCCCTTGGTCTAGGTCAGGATGTTGGTTTATCTTAGTTGCCCTGGACCATTTTAGCAAATGGGTTGAAGCCAGAGTCACAAAAGATATAACTGCCAAGAATACAGCTACTTTCTTGCTGCAGGACATCTTCTACCAACATGGCTGCCCTCAAGTCCTGCTGTCTGACAATGGTACCAACTTCAATGCTCGCCTTATCACTTTTATTGTCAAAGCTATGGAAACTCACCAATTGTTCTCCTTGCCATATAACCCCTCAACCAATGGAACTGTCAAACAAGCAAACTCCACCCTGGTATCCATAATGAGGAAACTCACACTCTCTGACGCTGCCAATTGGGATATGTTCCCCCCTGCTGCCCTCTTTGCTTACCAACTCAGTAGGCATTGAGTGACTGGCCAGTCCCCTTTTGCCATGCTGTATGGACGTGAGGCCACTACCCCCTCAATCTTGGGACCCCCTTTGATCAAATTTGATACATCTGCAAATCCTGAGGCCCATGTTAAAGACTTAACCAATTGGATCATTGACATCCAGGCGACAGCTTATTCCACTTCTTACAAGGTCAAGGCTCTGGAGCTCTCCCCTTCTAATACTGCTAGAGCCCCCTCTCTGAGTATCAGATAGGCAATATAGTCCTCTATTACCAGAATTGTACAGGTGGTAGAGCTCATAAGCTGGATTTTCTTTGGGTTGGGCCTTGTGAGGTCACCTTTAAAAAGGGTGTCAAGTATACCATGAAACTACTGTCTTCTGGACATCCTTTTGCCCGCATTCACACCAAATTTCTCCATAAATATAAACTCCCTGTGTCCAATCTTGAGGGGAGAGGTGTCATAAATTGCATCATTAATGCTATTTCAATATGGCCTTTGAATATTGATAGCTGCAAAGATTTGGCTGGGTTTGCTTTCAAATTTGGGAATTCCTTGCCTTCTGCATATGGGTCTGATTCAATATCCACCCATTCTGGATTATTGTACCTGTCTGTGATTGATCCTGGTATGACCTCATCCCAGCGTGACCCCCTCAGCCACTCTGTCTTCCTATTGAGTGATCACCGCCTCTTGTCAACTATTTAAAGTAGAATCATTACTCCTAATAAAGACAAGTTTATCCACATTTGCGTTGGCTTTTATAATCTTCAAGATTTTCCTCTCCTTTCTGCCAAAAGGATTTTTACATCTTGTGTTCCAGGAAATTAAGGTATGTGCCCTTAATTTTGCCCTGAAGGCTAACCCAAGGCTAGCTCTGAACCTCAAATCTTTTGTTATAAAGATTTCCTGCTGTGTCCTCTTGGATGTTGTCCCCAGGAGCCAAACACAACAGGTGTTGTGATCTAGTCTGTACTTGATAATTCTTCCTGGTCCCCTGTGTACTGAGGCTAGCTTCTTTCCGTTGCCAGCTAGAACCCAGACAGGGGAGTTGATGGGAAGTGGTTCCTCAGTGGAGATTACCTTTTGTGTTTTGAGCCTCTTTATTTCTGCTATTTTAGCTTTGAGGCGGATGTGTTATAGGTTTGGTGCTTGCTCTACTGTGGGAGTTTTCCCTGGGGGGATCTTTATGTAGGGCTGTTTGTTGCGGGTGATTACTTCTGGTTTGTACCTGTAGGTTAGCTCAAACGGTGAATAGCCTGTCCCTTGGTTGGTGCAGACTTGGGATACTAGTAATACATGTTTCACGTATAATGGCCATGTGTCTTTGGCTTTGCCATCCATTATTTTCTCTAGGGTCCTGATAAGGCTGCTGTTGAGGCGTTTCACTCTACCGTTGGCCTGTGGCCTGTATGGAGAGGTTGTGGAGTGTTTAATGTTTTGGATTTTAAGTTGTCATTTACTACGTGGCCTGATAACTCAGTTGCTTCATCAGTTATGATGTAGTCTGGAGTGCCATAATTGGCTATGATTGCTTTGTTAATGAAAAAGTTGATGGTTTCTGCTTTGTGGTCCTTTGTTGCCCAGCAGATGGGCCAGCATGTGGCAAATTTGATAGCTACAATTAAGAAAAGTTGGTTTGTCTTTGTTTCTGGGAAGGGGCCCACTACGTCTAGCCCCCAAACCTTAAATGGTTCAGGGTCTGATACTGGGTTGACCGTTGGCTAAGGAGCCTTTTTACTGGTGTATTTTTCTCATACTGTACACTTTTTCAGAACATGAATTATATCTTGTTTGATATTAGGCCACCATACTATCTTTTTTAACGTGAGGTATAGATTGTTAGCCTTAGTGTGGCCTAGTAGGCGGTGATGTCTTAGTATGGTGTCAACTCTTTGTACAAGTGGAATATACAGGACATGTTTGTCATTGATAAATTGGTATACTGTGCCATTTGATACATGAAAATACTTTTTGTTTCTTACTAATGTAAAGTGGGTCAGTTGATGTGTTGAGAGGTCTTTCCCTTTGGTTTTATACTCAGTGTTGTATAGTTTTGCCCAGTCAGGGTCCAGGTGATCTGGGTGATCCTCTCTTGGCTGGCATAGCCTAGAGAGAGCATTCGCTGTGACCAGCTCTGCCCTCTTTTTGTATTGGATGTCCAGATTAAGCTGTTCCAGCAAGGACATCCATTTGGCTTGGCGCTGTGCAAGTGCGTTCTGAGTTTTGAAATAGATTAAGGATTTGTGGTCAGTTAGCACTTGGATGTTTAAGTGTCCTTCAAGATAACATCTCCATTTCTTACATGCGTGATATATTGCTAGCAATTTTTTTATCGTGTATTGGGTACCTTTTCTCAGTGTTTGTTAGTTTTCTGCTTTTGTAACATACTGGCAGGAAGTCTTGCTGCCCTGGCTGGCAGATGCGCAGGACTGCGCCAATGGTGGTGTCACTGGCATCCAACTCAAGCTTGTAGCACCCGTTATTGTTAGGGTATTGCAGGATTGGTGCTTCAATCAAAGCTTGTTTTAGTAATTAGAAAACTTGTCACATTCTAGAGTCCAGATAAATTTCTTTTTGGCATTACCCTTGGTTAAGTCATTGATTGGTGTGGTTAGTTTCCCCCAGTCTTTGATGTATTTCCTTAAGTAAGCTACCATACCAAGAAAGCATCTAACTTGTTTAACAGAGGTGGGGCGTTGCATGTTATTTATGGCTTTTATTTTGTCTGGATCTGCTTTAATGCCACTGTCAAAGACAATGTGGCCCAAGAACAGGAGATCCTTTTTCATAAATTGGCACTTACTTGGTTCTGCATACTGTAAATTCAGAACCTGAACGTAAAAATGCGGGATTGTCAAATCCTTGGTCCAAAATTCAAATCACTTTTGCAGGATGGCCTTTTTTTAATTACATTGATTTTTTTGAGTATTTATTTGAATATTTGAAAATGCGGGAACTCATAGACACTTTGCAAAGTTCAAGTCAAACTGCATATTTCCAATGGACAAAATGAATTAACTGGAATCAGATTTTAAGCGTTAAAATCCATCAACCATTTTCATTAAGTTTACTATGTTTTTTGGAATTGCAAGATTGTCAAATCCAAGAACCAAATTTCAAATCACTTTTGAATGCCACTAGTAAATTCAAATAATAATTGCAGGAACTGGAATCCGAATTTAATGTACAGTAAGTAACTAGGACAAATCAACCCAAATCAAGAAGCTCCACTCTGGATAAAATAAAATGACAAATCCAATCTCAACAGCCATATTTAGACATGAAATTAAGTGAAATGAAAAATTGTCTAAACTGGAAATGATGCAATATTCTGCACTTTAAATCACTAATATAGCAACCATAAAATCATATAATGATATATGAGCTACCTCCTGATGACGGAGAAATTTTTTAAAAGTTTTTTGGCCCCTGGTGTGGCCAGGAGCCAAACAAACTTTTTTCAAGGAAGAAGGAGAGAGGGAAAAGATAAACCATTAGTTTACTAACTATGTATTCATGTATTGCTACTAAGAATACTTGAGTACAGTAGATTTCAAAAGACGCTAATAATAAAGTAGAATTATATATTACAATTTATCTTATCACGTTGTCTTTCCTTTGGTGTGTTGATAATGTGCTTGCAATTAATTGGACAGCTTCACCTCCAGTTGCCTTGGCAATAGGAAATCAAGCTGCCTCCACAAGACCAACTGGTCTTAGGGAGGCAGCTTGATTTCCTATTGCCAAGGCAACTGGAGGTGAAGCTGTCCAATTAATTGCAAGCACATTATCAACACACCAAAGGAAAGACAACGTGATAAGATAAATTGTAATATATAATTCTACTGTACTCAAGCATCTAAATTTTAGCCGTCCTAAAATGGAATAGGGTGATTTTTGAGAATGCCTATGATTCCTAAAAGAATTAGCACAAATCCACTCTATATCATTTGGCATCCTTTTTGAGACACCAATAAATTATATTTATTTCAAATTCCTCGCAATTATGATTTGAAATTTGGTTCTTGGATTTGACAATCCCGCAATTTCAGATTTGTTAATTTTTACAGGATGTCCATGATTTGATTAAAATACAGAAAATCTCAAATTGTACATTAGAATCCCGCATTTCTGATTCATGTATCCTGCATTTGTTTGCTGAGTTTTGTCTTTTGTTAGTTGAGTTATCTGCTCAAGAGATTTGAAATTTGCCAATTTAAATAAGCCAAAAAAATCAAAATAAATGATTGATTTTATTAAATATTTTATTTTTCACTCAGCTGTTTTGCCTGCAAAAGTGATTCAAAATTTGGACCAAGGATTTGACAATCCCGCATTTTTACGTTCAGGTTCTGAATTTACAGTAAATTTTGTGCTTTGAGAGTCAATCAAGTGTCTTGCAGACATGTGTGAGGTGTTCCTCTTTGTTTTTGAGAATATGATGATATTGTCAAGGTAGTATAATGTATTTGAGAGGCCATTCAGAGCTTGGTTCATCATGGTGACAAACGTTGCAGGAGCGTTGGTCATCCCAAAGTTTATTACTCTACATTTGAAGGATTCAAATTGCATACAGAACACAGTTTTTGGTATGTCTTTTTCCTTTACTTCAACTTGGTTGTACCCTGAGGTGAGGCCAATTTTGAAGAAAAATTTGGCACCTGAGAGTCTTGCAAACAGATCCTCTATAAGTGGAAGAGGGTATTTATTCTTTACTGTGCTTGCATTGAGAGCTCTATAGTCAGTTACTAGACGTAGAGTGCCTTCCTTTTTCTTTACAAAGAATACTGCTGCCCCTCATGGGGATTCAGACAGGCGGATGAAGCCTTTAGCTAGGTTGTTCTCAATCTGTGTTTTGAGGGTTTGGGTCTCCATGGAGGAGAGTCTGTAGAGGGGTGAAGGTTTAGGCATGGCCTTACATAAGTCAATGCCATGTTTTACCTCCCGTTTGGGGGGTAGCTCTGTGAGTTCTTCCTTGAATACATGAGTGTATTCATTTAGGAGCGCCATGAGTTCTGGGCATTGGATTTTGGTTGTTTGTATGTTTTTGAACTCAGTGTACCTCATTATGTGGAGAGTACTTTTTTTTGTTAGATGTTCTGAGTTGTCTTGGTTTATGACCTGGACTAATACTGTGTCTCTTAGAATGAGGTCATTGGGTTCTTTGAGGATGTTAAAATTGACTCTGTTGTGTTTGATGGTCATGGTTTTTGTTTTCCAACATATGCTGGGGTTCACTTGGGTGAACCAGTCCATGCCTGCTACAATGTTGTAGTTTATGTTGTTCATGACAAGTCCTTTGATGAACATTTGTATGCCTTGGAGGTCAATTCTGAAGAAAGTTGTTTCACCTTTGAGTAGAACCTTTGATTTTTCTGCCATTCTGGCGTATTTGAAGTTGGATTTGAAAACTGGTATTTTGTACTTGGTTACAAATGGTTTGCTAACCATAGTGTGTTGTGCACCAGAGTTGAATAAAAATTTATGTGTATGTGATTTGTAAGTGCATGGGTAGACAAGAAGTTGTAAGCAATCTTTAATTTTTAAGTTCAAAAAAATGGAGGATTGCGGGACACGGGGGATGCAGGCAGCAAAGTTTGTGCCTTGGTACAATTTCTTGTCAAGTTGGGGGGAGACAGGGGCATTTAAGCCTGTTACCCCTCCTCTTTCCCTGTTCCTCTGTTTTGAGACCTTTGAGGTCAGAGAATGTGGGGTCAGATTCATAGCGGGTTGCTACTTCAGCATTGTTAACTTCAGTGGTGTCCTCTTTCTTGGGACAGGAGCAGTTTGCGCTTTGGCTGTGATTGCCATTGTTGTGATTAGAGTTGCCGTTGTTATGGTTGGTATTTTGGCATTTTTTGCCATTGGAGTTTTCTCTGCCATTGCCATTTGAGGAGTGATTGCCGTTGCGTACAGCACATTCTATGTTTGTGCGTTTTCAGCGCGCTTGGTTTCTGCAATGAGCACGGGCATGGAAGTGTTGGTGTCAGGAATATTCCTGAAACAAACCAAATTCTAACTGAAGAGAAATGCTGGAAATAAATAATTGAATGCCCAATTAAGGGGGCAAAATTTGATAAAGAATTTCCCCCTTTATCAGGGGAAAATAAAAATCAATTTTTTGGAAAAACAGATTTTTGTAAAAACCGGATTAATTTATCATCCAGGCAGGCACCTGCTGCCACCGCGCAGACGCCTGCCAACCTGCCAGCACCCCCCGCCAGCCTCTTTGCACCCAGTCAGCTGCCAGTAAGCCCTCTGCCAACCCCCCTGCTTGCCCACCAAGCCCCTGCTGCCCAGCCAGCCACCCGCTTGCCCAGGCTGGCACCAGCAGGCCTGCCGCCAGCCCCCACCCGCCAGCCAGCCAGGGCCCAGCCAGCTGCCTGTGCACCCAGCCTGCCACCTGCAGACCCGCTGCCAGCCTCTCACCTGCTTGCTTGCTCCCGCCTGCTTTTCTGCCAGCCACCCGCTTGGCCACCCCGTCCCCAGCGGGCCCGTCCCCAGCCCACCTGCTTGCTCTCTCTGGGCCCCTGCGACTGCCAGCCACCCACCTGGGTCCCAGGTCCAATGCCCCAGCCAATCAAAAGGTCCCATACCTGACAACCAATCAGAAAAGTACCTGACTGAAGGTCAAAATTCAGAGAATAATTTCTGCCCTGCAGAAGGAAGAAGAAACCATAATTCAGGATCCAAAACAAATTCTAAACCTTCAGAAGATAGGGCAAATCTTGTCTCAAAAGTTAAAAATAATTTGACCTCAAGCCAATGAGATTCAGAGGACCACAACATTTACCTGAGCCTAGACCCCAGCCCAACTGAACTTTTTCAACCCAAAAATAGATTTGGCAAGTCCCATAAGCCATTCTCATCAGCTGACTTCACAACCAGGGAACATCATTGGCTCCAGGCAGGAATGTCTAAAACCCCAGCAGATTGCCCAAGAACAAGGATTTGTCCATCCCTTCAAACACCAATTCCAAATTCCCTTGTCCAAACTTATGGGATCCCCAGTTCCTTGTTTTTACTCCCACTTGCAAAATTTTGCAAATGGGGGAACACTATAAATAAAGGATCCCTTCTCAGTAATAGCTTGTGCTATTATTGAGATTAATATCCTCAATAAAGTGAAATCCAACTTACAACTAGAAGTTAAAACTACCATTCAGCCCCTGCCAACCCTTCAATCCAAGGAAAATAAACCACCTCATCTTCACAGCTGTGCTCACAGCTTGCCTTGGGATTGGAGGCTATCAACAAGGTCCAGAGTTCTTTGGGCCCTCCCCAGATGGACTAGGTCATGACCCTCACTACAACCCTGGTCAACTGAACTCCTCCCAGACTGAACCCTGGCCTCCCCTGGTGTCTCCACATTCTACACTCTCTATTGTGATGTATACATAAATGTACTACATCTTAACCTACTTTGCTGGGAGCTTTAGGAGATACAATGTACATGCAAAGATCTTCTGCTGGCTAATGACCGTGTATTCTATTGTTACTGCCTTGACTGGGTTCCAGTTCACCAACCTGTTGCCATACATCTTGCAAGTGGTACCTACCATAACTGGGTATTACAGTTGGCCTCTGGGTGGATGAGGGAAGCAACAGAGGGTTTCATTCTGTTGATGAATGATGCTCTGATATGTACATTGTCAGCTTGTGCTGGGTTTTGGATCTTGCGACATATTTCCTCAAATTTGTTGGTGTAAGCTGTGATAGTGTTCTTTTGAGAAAGATCACTGAGCTGTATTGTAATTTTTTGGAGGGATTTGGTGACGCAAAAATTGTGGGTGATATCCGCTTTAAACCTTTCCCATTTGTCAAGCTGGTTGTCAGTTTTTTCCCAACCCAGGTGGCAAACCAGTTAGCTGCGGCCTTGTACAGGCGCTTGCTGGCTTCCTGGACCCATTTTTCATGTGGGATGCAGCTGGCGCAGAGTTTAGCGGCCATGTGGTCTAGCCAGTTGATGATGTTTTCTTTGTTTTTACCAAAGAACTTGTCAATACCAATGTACTTGGTGTTTGTCACTTCACCTGTGATAGATGGTTGTGTGTTTTTTTGTGGTTGAAAAGAGCAACTGTATTGAATAATCTTAGCACATGCTTTGGGCATGACCAGACCTTCAAATAAGGTGCATCTACTTGGTATATCTTTGTCAATGTCATGGGCGCGGAAGGACGTTTTCCAGGTCTCCTGGGATATGGCCCAGTTGAGTACCTGAGCAAAGGTGGGTAGGTTCTGGTCAGTCATTTTCTCTCTCATGGGTGTGGTTGAAAAACCGTAGCTGCTACCAGTGATAAGGAGCGCCTTTTGGGGAAGCTTCAAATATGGAATTAAGAAAAAAGAGAAGTATATTTTATTGGATAATACTTTAGACTTATATAGACTTGGCTGTGGCAGGGATTTAGTTGGATTGAACCTAGGGGTTGGTCATGTGCTAGATAGGTTCAAGCCACTGGATACTTGGACAGTCAGGTGATATTGCTTGGTTACCATTCTCAGTATGTCAAACGGTATATTAGAGGGGGACCAAATTGAGCAATGGCTGGATGTTAAGTAGGTTGGCAGTTACCAGAATGCTTGACATCCAGACCCTTGACAGATGTATTTGATCTTGTATTTGTTTGCACGTCCCTCCTGGATAGGCAGAGGGTTGGACTTGATTTTTTGGTCAAGAAGGGAGGTCCTTTCCTTCTTGAATAGCAAGGATTGGTGAAAGACATTCTGGATTTTTCAAGTAGACAGCAGGTCCAGTTTGTACAACACTTCTCTTATTTGCTTTGCAATCTTGTAAGGGCCGCAGTGGCAGTGAGCTAGCTTCCTACTAGGCACATGTAAGGACACGTTCTGGGAGTTGAGGTAAGCTTTGCTGCCTATTTATAAGGGTTTTCTGGGGATTCTTTTTTGTCAGCAAACACTTTGTAGGATTTGAAAGCACAGGTAAGGTTTTTGAGGCAGGTTTCTTGGGTGGCATGTATTTGTTCAATCCAGGTTTGCCCTGCTGTATTCTGTTCTTTACTGCTAATGCTGGGGTCCCAAGATGGATCAAATCTGTAATTGGCTTTAAAGGGGGACATACCAGTAGATGCATGATCTTTGCTGTTATAGGCATATTGTGCCATGTGTAGCATCTCTGCCCAATTGTCCTGGTCTGCGTTGGCATAGTGTCAAGGGTCTGGATGTACAAGTATTCCAGCTATTGCCATCACACCTAACATCCAGTCATTTTCCAATTTGGTGCTTTTCCAATATACTAATAAGAAGTGCCAATTGGGAAAGCTTTGAATATAAACGTAGGAAAAAAAGAAGTATATTTTATTGGATAGTACTTTAGACTTATATAGATTTAGCTGTGACGGGGATATTAGTTGGACTAAACCCAGGGGCTGATCATGTACTGGATGGGTTCAAGTTGCTGGATACCTGGACAGTCATGTGATATTGGTTTGTTGCCATTTCTGGTATGTCAAATGGTATATTGGAAAGGCACCAAATTGGGTGATGACTGGATGTTAGGTGTGATGGCAATAGCCGGAATACTTGTACATCCAGACCCTTGACACACCCCTCCCTTAAGGGGTTACTCGGGTACATCAGGTGGGGGCTCTGTCTTGACGGCTGTCGCCTGATGTTCCTGGAGTTGTTTACTAGTGGGCACCAACTGGGTCAAGTGTTCTCCTTTGTTAGGGCGGAGGCAAGATCTGTGATACTTTTTGGTGATGGGCTCTTTGGCACCCTGAAACTTAACCAGGTAGGTGTTCCTGTCTGATTGGTATCTGATGATTCTTTCTGGTCCCCTGTGTACTGAGTCTAGCTTCTTTCTGTTCCCAGCTAGGACTCAGACGGGGGAGTTGATGGGGAGTGGGTCCTCTGTTGAAGTTACCTTTTGAGTTTTGAGTCTCTTTATTTCTGCCGGTTTGGCTTTGAGGCATATGTGTTGTAGAGCTGGTTTCTGCTCTACTGTGGGAGGTTTCCCCAGGGGATCTTCACATATGGTTGGTTATTGCGGGTGACTATTTCTGGCTTGTACCTGTATGTTAGTTCAAACAGTGAGTAGCCTGTCCCTTGATTGGTACAAACCCGGGATACTAGTAATGCATGTTTCACATAGAGCAGCCATGTGTATTAGCTTTGCCATCCATTATTTTCTCCAGGGTTCTGATAAGGCTGCCGTTCAGGTGTTCAACTCTGCTGTTGGCCTGTGGCCTGTAGGGCGAGGTTGTGAAGTGTTTGATGTTCTTTGTTTTTAGATTGTCCTTTACTATGTGGCCTGTTAGCTTTTTTGCTCCATCTGTTATGATGTAGTCTGGAGTGCTGTAGTCTGCTATTATTGCTTCATTGATGAATCAATTTATTGTTTCTGCCTTGTGATCTTTTGTTGCCCAGCAGATGGGCCAACATGTGTCAAAGTCAATGACTAGAATTAGGAAACATTGATTTGTTTTGGTTTCTGGGAAGGGTCCCACTACGTCCAGCCCCCAAACCTTAAATGGTTTGGGGTCAGGTACTGGGTTAACTGTTGGCTGTGACGCCTTGGTTCTGGCATACTTTTCACATATTGTACACTTCTTTAGAACATCAATTATGTCTTGCTTTAGGTTGGGCCACAATACTATCTCTTTTAATGTGAGATATAGGTTGTTAGCCTTTGTGTGTCCTAGCAGACAATGGTGTCTTAATATAGTGTCAACTCTTTGTGTGAGTGAGATGTATGATATGTGTTTATCCTTGATAATTTTGTATACCATGTCATTTGATATGTGGAAATGTTTTTCATTCCTTACTAGTGTATCATGGGTTAGTTGATGTGTGGAGGAATCCTTTCCTTTTGTCTTGTACTCAGTGTTGTATAGGTTGGGCCAGTCAGGGTCCAGGTAGTCAGGGTGATCCTCTCTTGGCTGGCATAGCCTAGAGAGAGCATTGGCTGTGACCAGCTCTGCCCCCTTTTTGTATTGAATGTCCAGATTAAGCTGTTTCAGCAAGGACATCCATTTGGCTTGGCGCTGTGCAAGTGCATTCTGAGTTTTGAAATAGATTAAGGATTTGTGGTCAGTTAGCACTCAGATGTTCAAGTGTCCTTTGAGGTAACATCTTCATTTCTTGCATGTGTGATATATTGCTAGCAATTCTTTATTGTGTATTGGGTACCTTTGCTCAGTGTTTGTTAGTTTTCTGCTTTTGTAACATACTGGCAGGAAGGCTTGCTGCCCTGGCTGGCAGATGCGCAGGAATGAGCCAATGGCGGTGTCACTGGCATTCAACTCAAGCTTGTAGCACCCGTTATTGTTAGGGTATTGCAAGATTAGTGCTTTAATCAAAGCTTGTTTTAGTAGTTGGAAATTCTTGTCACATTCTGGAGTCCATATGAATTTATTTTTGGCATTACTTTTGGTTAGGTAATTGATTGGTGCAGTGAGTTTTCCCCAGTCTTTGATGTATTTCCTTAGGTAAGCTACCATACTGAGAAAGCATCTAACTTGTTTCACAGAGGTGGGGCGTTGCATGTTATTTATGGCTTTTATTTTATCTGGGTCTGCTTTGATGCCACCGTCAGAGACAATGTGGCCCAAGAACAAGAGTTTATTTTCCATAAATTGGCACTTACTAGGCTTAGTATATAGTTTGTGCTTTGCAAGTTGATTGAGTGTCTTGCTGACATGTGTGAGGTGTTCCTCTTTTTTTTGAAAATATGATGATGTTGTTAAGATAGCATAATGTATTTGAGAGTCCATTTAGAGCCATGAATATCATGGTAACAAATGTTGCGGGAGCGTTGGTCATCCTGAAATTCATTACTTTACATTCAATTGACCCAAATTGAGTGCAAACGCGGTCTTTGGTATGTTCTTTTCTTTGACTTCAACTTGGTTATAACCAGATGTGAGGTCAATTTTTGAGAAAATTTTTGCTCCAGAGAGCCTTGCAAATAGGTCTTCTATGAGGGGAAGTGGGTATTTTATTTTTTACTGTACTTGCGTTTAGTGCTCTGTAGTCAGTAACTAAGCAAAGGGATCCTTCTTTCTTTTTTATAAAGAAAACCGCTGCCCCCCACGGGGATAAAGACGGACGAATGAATCCTTTGGCTAGGTTGTTCTCAATGTGTGTTTTGAGGGTTTGGGTCTCCATGGGGGAGAGTCTGTAGAGGGGTGCAGGTTTGGGCATGGCTTTGCATAAGTTGATGCCATGTTTGACCTCTTGATTGGGGGTAACCCTGTGAGTTCTTCCTTGAATACATAAGCGTATTCATTTAGGAGTGCCTTAAGTTCTGGGCATTGGATCTTTTGTGTTTGTATATTATTGAATTCAGAGTACCTCATTATGTTGAGGGTACTGTCTTTGGTTAGATGTTCAGAGTCATCTTGATTTATGACTTGAACAAATACTGTGTCTCTTAGAATGAGGTTGTTGGGTTCTTTGAGAATGTTGAAATTGACTCCATTGCATTTTATTGTCATGGTTTTGTTTTCCAACATACGCTGGGATTCACTCAGGTGAACCATTCCATACCTGCTACAATGTTGTAGTTTATGTTGTTCATGACAAGTCCTTTGATGGATGTTTGTTTGCCTTGGAGGTCAATTCTGAAGGAAGTTGTTTTGTCTTTGAGTAGAACTTTTGATTTGTCTGCCATTCTAGCATATTTGAAGTTGGATTTGAAAACTGGTATTTTGTACTTGGTTACAAATGGTTTGTTAACCATAGTGTGTTGTGCAACAGAGATGAAAAAAATTTATGTGTATGTGATTTGTAAGTGCATGGATAGACAAGAAGTTGTGAGTGACCTTTAATTTTTAAGTTCATAAAAATGGAGGATTGCGGGACATGTGGGATGCGAGCAGCAAAGTTTGTGCCTTGGTACAATTTCTTGTCAAGTTGGGGGGAGACAGGGGCACTTAAGCCTGTTCCCCCTCCTCTTTTCTCTGTTCCTCTGTTTCAAGGCCTTTGAGGTCAGAGAATGTGGGGTCAGATTCATAGTGGGTTGCTACTTCAGCATTGTTAACTTCAGTGGTGTCCTCTTTCTTGGGACAGGAGCAGTTTGCGCTTTGGCTATAATTGCCATTGTTACAATTAGAGTTGCCGTTGTTAATGTTGGTATTTTGGCGTTTATTGCCATTGGCGTTTTCTCTGTCATTGCCGTTTGAGGAGCGGTTGCCGTTGCATGCAGCATATTTCATGTTGGCACGTTTTTCAGCGCGCTTGGCTTCAGCAATGAGCGCGGGCATGGAGGTATTGGCCTCTGGGCGGATGAGGGTAGCAACAGAGGGTTTCATTCTGTTGATGAATGATGCTCTGATATGTACGTTGTCAGCTTGTGCTGGGTTTTGATTTTACAGCGTATTTCTTCAAATTCATTGGTGTAGGCTGTGATAGTGGTCTTCTGAGGAAGATCCCTGAGCTGTATTGCAATGTCTTGGAGAGATTCAGTGATGCGGAAATTGTAGGTGATGTTGGCTTTGAACTCTTCCCAGTTGTCAAGCTCGTTGGTTTGTGAGCCAACCCAGGTGGCAAACCAGTTAGCTGCGGCCTTATATAGACGCTTGCTGGCTTCCTAGACCCATTTCCCATGAGGGATGCGGCTGGCACGGAGTTTAGTGGCAGTGTGGTCTAGCCAGTTGATGACGTTTTCTTTGTTTTTACCAAAGAACTTGTCAATACTAATGTATTTGGTGTTGGTAACCACACCTGTGATAGGTAGTTGTGCGTTTGTTTGTGGTTGGAGAGAGCAAGTGTATTGAATTATCTTGGCGCATGCTTTGGGCATGACCAGACCTTCAAATACGGTGCATCCACTAGAAATATCTTCATTGATGTCGTGGGCGCGGAAGTACATTTTCCAGGTATCTTGGGATGTGGCTGGGTGAGTATGTGAGCAAAGATGGGTGGGTTTTGGTCAGTCATTTTCTCTTTCATCAGCGTGGTTGAAAACCGTAGTGCTATCAGTGATAAGGAGCACCTTTTAGGGAAGCTTTGAATATAAAAGTAGGAAGAGAAGAAGTATATTTTATTAGATAATACTTTAGACTTATATAGATTTAGCTGTGGTGGGGATATTAGTTGGACCAAACCCAGGGGCTGGTCATGTGCTGGATGGGTTTGAGTTGCTGGATACCTGAACAGTCATGAGATATTGGGTTTTTCCATTTCTGGTATGTTGAATGGTATTTTGGAAAGGCACCAAATTGGGCAATGACTGGATGTTAAGTGTGATGGCAATAGCCGGAATACTTGTACATCCAGACTCTCACAATACCATTCAACATACCAGAAATGGAAACAAACCAATATCACATGACTGTTCAGGTATCCAGCAACTTGAAACCATCCAGCACATGACCATCCCCTGGGTTTGGTCCAACTAATATCCCCACCACAGCTAAATCTATATAAGTCTAAAGTATTATCTAATAAAATATACTTCTTCTCTTCCTACTTTTATATTTGAAGCTTCCCAAAGAGCGCTCCTTATCAATAGCATTGGAGGTATTGTTCCAGGATTTGGTTGGCTTGTTCAGTTTGACTATCAGTTTGTGAGTGATAGGAGATTGAAATACAGTGTTTGATTCCAAGATTCTTCATTACCTGAGTCCAATAGTAGGAAGTGAACTGGGGCCCTTGATCTGTGAAAATTACTTCTGGTGTGCTCTGCTGTATTATTATACAGTTGTGAGAGTGCCTGGTAGTCTCAGGTGCTGTACAGTGGGTGGTAATTGGGATAAAGTAGACCATCTTGTTGAAGCAGTCTACCATGACCAGGATTGTGTCAAAGGATTTTGACGGGGGAGTTTAACTATGTAGTTCATTGATACTAATTTCCAGGGTCTGGCAGGGATTTCCAAGGACCTTAGCAGCCCTTCTAGCTTAGAGAAATATGCCTTGGTTCTTATGCAGGCTTCACATTCATTAATGTAGGCTGTTACTTTTTTTCATGCCAGGCCAGCTATAGTTCTGCTTAATGCTTAGGAGGGTTTTGTGTCTACCAGGGTAGCCAGACATCTCCAAATCATGGTGATCAATCAGTAAGTTGGTTCAGGTTGGGCCTCTGGTACATATATTCTATTGTGAAGCAGCAAGGAGTGCCTTTCAGGGAGTAACCTTTCTTTATGTGTGGCAATCAGGGTCTTTTGCCAAGATAGCAACTAGTTTGATTGAATAGGCATCTTGTTTCTACGCCTCTACCACGTCTGGTGTGACTGTACAACAGTCACTATTGAGTATTTAGCCAAATAAATTCTCCAAAATTTAAAGTTATCTCTGTTTTTCTGATTATTGCATGTAGATAGGTTGGATTGGAAGTCTTAAGGTAAAGATTCCTGAAAACTGGATATCTAGGTTCAATAAAAAAACAGAAGGCAAGATTGGCCAAGTTAATCTGGGAGACTGGGTGTCTCAAAAACGGTTTAATTAATTGGGAAGATTAATAAATAAATACATGGGAATATAAACTATGAGGATTTAATTATATTGGTTAAATTGACTTGACTTTGTCAAGAAGTTTGGTTAAGGTCAACCATAAGTAAACCCCCAAATTTTGGGTTAAAAGCGCCGCTTTGGCAAATTCATTGGGTTAAAAGCACTGCCGTGCCGCCTAATGGATTTGCAAAGCGCTGAGGAGCTGCTATCAAATTTTTTCAGGTGCTGAGGCACTGGTGCCGCCTGGGGAAGCTCCTGGGCGCCGCAGTGGCACCTGGTTTGAGTTTTGAAGCGTTTTAATGGGTTTTAAGGCAAAAAACTATTAAATGCAAAGATAAATAAATAAAGGCAAAGATGCCTAGCAGTTCAGGGTAGATCAGCTGGTTCCCAGTTGTGACATTAATAGCTGAGTTTTGGGATGTTTAATCCACAGGGGTTTGGCCCTGGGAGCTGAGGAAGCTCCATGCTGAATTGGGGCATTGGGATGAATGGTGTCAGGTGACTTCTTCCCATTGTAGGTTGATTCTCATAGGTTGAGAAATAATAGTGATCTTTTAGGTAAAGATCTAGGTTTGGATGACTCAAACGTCATAGATCACATAAGATGAATCATAGGTCAATTCAGGAACCAGAGGAGTTTTCAGCTGTATATGCCCTGAATGGTATATAAGCAAAAATAGCTACACTTTAATAAAGATATATTGTTGATTTTGACGCTTTCCCCTCAACTACCCTTTCAATTATTATGTCTTCTTTGTTCAATTTTGAAAGGGCCAAATTTGGAGTACTTTTTGTGAAAACCGCTGCTGTCAAGAAAGAGGTTCTTACAAGTTTGTTGGAGGAAGCTTGGGCAAGCCTGGAGGTCACCAAGACTGTGCCTGAGAAGTCCTTGGTGAAAGTAAAGGCTGCGCTCAAAGAGTTATACTCAGATTACTTTGCAAAAAAGGGACTCCTGCCCAAGGAAACTGAATCTATGTGTGGGATTCCTGGAACCTGTTAGTAGGAAGGGACAAAATCTTACAACAAGTGAAAGCAAAGGCAAATTGTGAAATTGAGGCTTTAAGGGCAAGGGAGGAAAAGAGCGTTAAGATCATGGCCCGTTGGCAAGATGATAACAAAGCGTTGTCCCATAAAATTGCCTCTCTGGAGACAAAGCTCTTCAAAGCTTCATCAAAGGAAGGTAATGAAAGTAAGAGTCAAGGGCAGGATAATGACGGGATGGACTGGTTGGACCTGGATCTGCCACATCTGGCTTGCTTGCGGCAATCTTTAAGCACTTTAGTTGGACTCCTAGGCTGACAGGATCTAGCAGTGTATTGGTATTGTGGTTCTTGGTTTCTGCAGAGGAAGGGATTAGTTCAGCTCTTTTACTCAGGGCGTCAGGTACCACATTCATCTTTCTGGGCTTGTAGTCAATAGTCAAGGTGTAATCTGTCAGTTCCAAGGCCCACCTGGCTTGTCTCTAGTTTAGTTTTTCTTGGCTTGAAGAAATATACCAGTTTCTTGTGATCAGTAAGAACATTTACTGGAAACTTGGCACCACACAGGTATCTACCCCAGTGCTTCAGGATCTTCATTATGGCAAGCATCTCATTGTTGTAAATGAGATAATTTCCTTCTACAGGCAGCATTTTCTTAGAGTAATATGCTACACAATGTAGCATACTATTCCCTCTTTCCTGAAGAAGGACCCCACCCACCACAAAGTTGGATGTGTTGGTTTCTAGTACAAATGTCTTGGATGAGTCAGGAATAGCAAGGACAGGAGCAGTTTTGAAGGCCTACTTCAGGGTCTAAATGAGGAGGTACATTTATTGGTTCAGACAGACTGGACCTTGTCCAAGAAGAGTCTGGTCAACAGCAGTGTGATGAGAGAGAAAAATTTATGAAGTCCCTGCAGTAGTTTGCCAGTTCCAGGAAACTTCTGATGTCCTTGCGGGATTTTGGGATTGGCTAAAAATTCACTGCCTTGATCTTTTCCTTGGCTATTAAAAAACCCCAGTATTTACCAAATAGCCCAAGAATTCCACTTTGGCTTGGAAAAATTCATACTTCATGAGCTTGGTGTTTAGGTTGGCTTGGGCAAATCTGTTCAGGATGAAGTTGAGGTGGTTTAGATTCTCTTTGTGGGACTTTATGTAGATGAGGATATTTTTAAGATAGGCCATGCAGAATTGGTCAAGGTATTTGCCTATGGCTGTGTTGATCATGAGCTGGAAGGTGCTTGGGGCGTTACAGAGGCCAAATGGCATCACCAGGTATTTGTACAACCCATACCTGGTCTTAAAAGCTGTCTTGTATTTTTGGCCTTCCCTGATTTGGATTTGATTGAAAGCATCTCTAAGGTTGCTTTTTGAGTGCACCTGGGCTGTAAGGTCTTGCCTAATTGGGTGCAAGATTATATACTACACCATGTAAAGCATTCATATTTAGATTTAACAAGTAGAGGAAAGTAGGTACTTTTTGTAAAAGGACCTTTATGAGGCCTGTTACAGTAGTTTTAGAAGCTATGGCAACAACCAAAAATACCTCAGTTTAAACAAATTGGTTTCAGATTTAAACAAAATACAACTATCAGATTAAAATATACACTCTGTTAACAGGATTTTGTGGCTTTAATGGGCAAAATGGGTCAACACAGCAAAAAAGTGCTCACACACAAAGCAAAACCATTCAAAATACAATACAAAATAAATTGATTCACAAAAAAATGGTGTGAGTTGACTTTTGGTGTACATATGTTTATTATGTAAATTGGTGACAAAATACGCCCAAGCGTGTTGTGTTAAAACTCAATCCAAAAACAAAACACAATAGTAACTCACTATGTAAACAAAATCACTCACTCAGTGTGTGCAATGGATTGTAATCAAGAATGATACCAATGTATCTAAATTAAGACATGAGATCTGAAACATAAATTTTAAAAATATTGTGTTAGGTGCTTAATTTGGCATAAAATCTGGGAAAATGAGTGGAAAGTATGCTGGGTGTTCTAAAATGGGTGTTGTAAAACCAGAAGCAACTAATTAAGAAATAAAAAATCTATAATTGGGATATTGGGTGGGAAAAATATTAATTAAATATCCATATTCAGATAAAAGCAAAAATTAAAATTAGGGAATAACTTAATTGAATTTTATTTAGTATTTTATTAAATTGTAAAATGAAAGAAACACAGCAATAGAGTATCATTGCACCTGTTGTGCGCCGCAGTTGCAGTTGCCTCCACGGGTCAAAGAACAGAGTTAGTGCAACACAAATGCCTACTCAGGAAGGAGACGGGAGAGGAGAGTTCAATAGTGACACTGAACTGACACAGCCGGTTTGAGGAGCACAAGCTGCTAGGATGCAGAGCATCAATTCTCAGGTCCCCAAGCTGACCCAGAAGCCCACCAATTTTTTTTAAATGACCTGAAAGCCCACCAAGGTTACCTTCACCAGGAAAGTTACAAACAAGGAGGTAGAACTTACTTCATATGAGTTTGACGTTGTGTACCGGCAAGAGTTGGTCCCGTCAGCCATGCTGGAGAAGGTGAAGCCTATACTTGATACTAGCTACAAGCCCTACATCAGTGATGGCAATCAGGAAGAGGACAAGAAGCCTGAGTTCTTCAGAACTGATGAGGGACAGTTAGTGCTCAAAAAGGTTGCAGCCTTCTACACCAAGGTACCCATGCCCTGTGTTGTGCCCAATGCCAACAAGTCAATCCCCACCACTAAAAAGCCCACCAAGAAGTGCATTCCTGACATCAAATGCATCATCCTGCTTAAGCTAATGCATGAATTGGGTGATTACAAGGCGTCTGCAGCCCTTGTTGGGTGGATCCCAAGTATGCCTCGAAGACATTCAACATATTCATTAATACTGGCCAAGTCCTTGCCACAGATAAATCCTTGCACGTTTCTACCATGCTCATCAAGGAGCACAAATGGGCAATCTGCCAGTGGATAACCCAGGACTGCCATCTTGAACTGGCAAATATACAGGCCATGGTCAAATCTACTTTTGGGGTTAAGGCTTCAATTTCCTTTTACTACCATCTGCTCAAGGGAATGCACTTTTCCTGGAAAAAGCTTGGGGTATCCCCATACAATTGTAATAGCCCAGCCAATGCTGAGACCCAGAAAAAATACATAGAGGTGTACACTTCCCTCAAAGCCAAGGGAACAGCCAAATTCTACTACATTGATGAATCAGCATTTGCCTTGTCAATGCACAATGTGTATGGATATGTCCCCAAAGGCTAAAATGACAGGGTAGCTTGGCGTGCTGCAGTCTGCACCACAACATATTCAATGGTGGCTCTCCTCAGTCCAAAGGGGGCTGAGCTATACCAAATGATATTGGGTTTCCATAACAGCAGGACCTTTCTATCATTCCTCCAATTAGTCCAGGAGCCCCTGAGGCACACGTGCCTGGGCTTCACCAACATGATTGTGCTAGACAATGTTGGTTCCATAAGGTGGCTGATATTCTTGAGGAATTCCCAATGATTGACACTAGCATTGCAGTGGGCCTCCAGCAATTGTCCACGGCAAATTTGCGCCTTCTCTTCCTCCCTGCTTTTTTGCCCTTTCTAAATCCCATTGAGGAAGTCTTTGGGTGGCTCAAGCAAGTTGTCAACCAAGGAACCCTAACTAGGACTGAGGACCTGTTTGATTTGCTCCAGGTCAGTATCTGCACCCTCTCAGCTGAGACTGCAGCCAAATTCTATGTCCACAATGATTTGTTCATCCCTGCGTACCTAGCCAAACAGCCAATCAATTAAAGGCTTAGTGTGTCCAACTTTTTTTATATTCTCTAATCTACTATTTAAGATATATTTATTATCATTTATATTTAGAAGCTTCTAAGCCCACAATCACATTTGGCAAGACCATCAATGGGTAAGTAATTTATTTATTTTATATTATATTTTTTATTATGCCATCTAAGGGTAACCCAAACACTTGATACTGGATTACGCAAATATATTTATATCACTTTTGTCAAATAAATATAAAAATTAAATTAAAAAAATTAAATGTAAAATGTACAAATTAGAATTTATTTTATTAACATATAATTTCATGCATTTATGAAACCTGTTTCCACAATATTTTTTTCAAAACTTGCTTGCTAAAATAAAAATTATAAAAATCTATTATAGTAAAAATAATATAGATTGTAATAAAACTTACTGGAATCATATTCTTTATTATGTGCACCTATAGTGAGTCCTTTGGTATGTACCCACCTGGCAATGTAGGTGGCACACAATCTTCACTGCCACACTGTATACGGTGGATACACCCTGGTTAAAATGCTCCTGCCTGCTGGTGAAAGGGATTGCAGTCAGGTGAGAGTGAAGCAGCAGCTTCTCTGGCAGGGCTGCAGAACTGTAAATTCCAGCCAGGACCAGAGCGTTTGGATAAAATGGTCTACCAAGTTGTACCCAGGGTAGACCTTCTTCCCATCCAGGGAGAGCCTGGCCTTGTTGATCCCTAGGAGGACCCCGTCAAGATTCTCTACAGGCGCGCTCTCCCAAAGTAAAAGAGATACTCCAGGTAAACCACCAGATGAAGCCTTTGTCCAGCAAAGGCTTCTGTAAACTCACAGATTTTATTGAAAACAGCTCTAATCTTCTTCCTGTGCTTTGTCTTAGCAAACGTGAGCTCCATTGTTGGAGAAACCCCCGTCTTGTCAGCACTCCAGGCCAGCCTAAAGTCCACCAGGAGGATCTTGATCTTCTTTCTGGCTGTTGCGTCTGCAACAGCCAACTTACCCACTGCGCGCCCAAAGTTCTCCAACAGGTAAGACAGAATGTGCTCCACTAGGAAGCAGAAGCAAGCAGCCACATGTGCCTGGCCCATCTCCGGTATATTCTTGAATGAGAGCATTGCCAGGACGTCCCAAACAAGCTCAATGGGGTTTTAACAGTAAATTTCACTGAGAACCACCAGGTCCAGGTAGACCAGTTGGGAATTCTTGTAGGCAGTAACTGTCCACTCAGATGCCCCCCTCAGAATGCAAAAGCCTAGCCAATGCCTCCCTAGACATTAGAAAAGTACTGTGAATCCTGTCTTCAAGCTTTTGCAAGACAGAGGTGACAGAAACAGCTGTCTGGCCACATGATTGGTGTAGTTGGTGTAGAAGGTGGGGGACAAAAGGGACCAGGACCCGGTGGAGTTCACTGTTGACGTTTTCTAACAAAAAAGTAAGTATTTTGAAAATTTTATTAATTTTATTTTTTAGGTTACCTTCTTGTGTTTTCTCTTTGCCAGCCGCTTTGGCAGGCTTGGTCATTCTTGGCAAAAGAATTTGAGTGGGCAATTCTGTGTCCTCTTTCCTGGTGCACTTGGCTGGTTTGAGGTGGGCATACATTTCAGGGTTGTCAACCCAGACAGACAGCAAAGAAAGATTGTACGCCTTAAACTGGAGGCCCTCAACCACTGTTTTCTGAATACTGAGTAGGCACTCAATTGCCTTCTCAGGGGTGTCTGGTATTTTAGTCATAAGTGCCTTTGCAGACACCTTGTCAATTTTGTCTCCTTTGAGGACGGCAGAATTAACTCTTGCTTTGACCTTGCGGTCAATTTCTTTGATCTCTGCAATTGCAGAGTCAAGGTCCTTCAATAGCTTCTTCAATTCTCTCATTGATTTTTTACTAACCTTTCCATATATTTTTATAGCTTTCATCCCAATAAATTCTGTATTATTCTGATGCTATTGCCTCTTTGTTTATCCCAGTTTGTTTTCACATTACTCCAATATCCTATTTTTCCCCATTATGTATATGTTTTACGCTCATCTCAATATGTGTTGTTTGCTTTGTGTTGGCATTGTTCCCTTAATTACCATATTGTTTTTAGCGCTTTGAACTGCCCCTTGTGAAAATATTAACAATTTGGTGATCAGCTAAATTTTAATTGGAAAATTAAAGAATAATTGTGTTTAGATAAATTTGTTACTGATTCAAATTCAAAACCTTAATAATAAACTTTAAGCCAATCAGGAGCCAAGTGATAAAGTGATTGTTGTGACATAAAGGGGCATTCAATAATTCTTTGGTGCATGTGCGCTAATTAATATGATTGGCTGGATGTTTTGCCATTTGTTACAAAAGTAATAGCTTTAAGGCCCCAGGCAGGAATTAACCCCACTCCTAGCCACCAGGCGGGGCTAGTGGGTGGAGGAGATTTTCCTGCACCTGGATTTTGCTTTTCAAAGAAAATCCTAGTGCAGGAATCATTCCCACCCTGGTGGCAGCTGAAGGGCCTGTTCTGGGCCCTAAAAGCTACGCCCTAGCCTTGATGGGTTTGGCTGGGCCTGAGCAGGCTATTTTTAGCTGTCCAGTAAACCCAGTTCAAACCCACCTTTCATTAAGAAATTTGGGGTCCCCAATTGGGGACCCCTTTTTTAATCAAGTTCCTTGGCCTCAGGAAAGCCTGTCAAGCCAGCCCAAAAAATGTGATCAAATTGGGAAAACCCTCATAACTCCAGAAGTCAAACCTATCAGAACCAATGGCCAGCCAAGCCAAGATGGACCACCAAAAAGCCAAACAACTGTTCCTGAAACCCCCAAAAATTACCATAAAGCAGCCAACCAAATAGCAGAGCCTGATATGCCAAGCCTTGTCACACAGATAGCACCAGAAGAATGCCCAGAGACACCTGCATTTGAGTAAGTATATAAATCAGAAGCACTTGAAAAAGTTCTGTATTGTTATCCTTACCAAATAAAGTTGTTATGAACCTTTAGTTCACCAATCTGTTTCCATGCATATTTTTGATACTCTTTCATCTGCATACACCCAAGCGTTAGTACTCACCCACTGGGATAGATAGCCAGACTCCAGTTGACAAAACCAAAGCCTTTGACTACTACTGTCCACCCAAAGCACCATTTGGCCCTGTGCATTTCACTGAGTATCCCCCAAATTCCGACTACAAACCCTGGACCTTAGAGGACTTGCAGTGGTACACCCACCCAAACGCACCTAAGGAACCCTGCAAAATTGTCTGTGATGGCAAAGCAATCACCATATAGCCTTTGGCTGTGGCTGGGAAGGCCCTTTCCTACCTGGTAAAGTTAGGTCCCATCATCTGGTGGGCCATGCCAGTACCTGCTTTAACTCTTCCCTCACCTGCTGGAGCTCCACAGTACTCTTGATATCCTGACACTATTGTGTGTCATTGCTGCTGTGGTGAGTTGTTGATGGACTAGTGCCCAATCAGCTGATGGGTTAGCACTAGTCCATCAACAACTTGTCACAGTGGCAATGGCACACAATAGCAAAACAACCAGCCAATTATATTAATTGGCGCACATGCACCAAAGAATTATTGAATGACCCTTTATGTCACAACAATCACTTTATCACTTGGCTCCTGATTGGCTTAAAGTTTATCATTAAGGTTTTGAATTTGGATCAGTAACAACTTTAACTAAGCACAATTAACCTATAATTTTCTAATTCAAATTAATTGATCACCAATTTGTTGTTAATATTTTCACAAGGGGCTGTATTTAAGTGCTAAAAATAACTGTGTTCTGGATCTAGATACATGGCATAGTAGATATATGATTTTATAGAAATAAGCTGAACATAAAAAATAAAACCAACTATAAACAAAGAGAACATGAACAATTGAAATTCAAAATAAAGATAATATAAATAGAAAATATTTGGCAACAGGGGGTTTATTGAGGCAGAGAAAAGTAATCTCTAGAAGGCAAAATAGCACAGAAAGGAAGACATAGAGGCAGTGCTGGCCTGGGGGTCTGGGATTGGGTGGGTGGGTCTGGAAGATGGGGGGGTGTGGCGGGGGTAGGAGGATTTTGCGTGATGGCTGCCATATACTGTTATTGGTACTCCTTGTCTGTCATTGGCTGGAAGGGCTGGTAGGTGGCAGTGGCACGTGGTGGGAGGTGCTTATTCTTACATGATTGGTTGCCCATGTTTATGTGGAAGACAATTTGGGCAAACAAGTCAGTCACCATTTGGTGACCAAAGAGAGAATTGTGGTCAAGGACCCCAAGATAGAGGTTGTTGAAAGCCTGAGGGCGGCACTCCTGGAGTGTATTTCCAATATTAAAGAACACAACATCATCCAGATGATGTCTGCATGACCAGCTGGGTACACAGAGGCCTGATGCTTGTGTTCCTGGATGGCCTCAAGAGCGGTGGAGCTACCCTCCATCTGGTGGCTCAAGAAACCCTGGTGCTTGGAATTCAAGCCATCTCAGGAGTCAAGTAATCCACCAAGGATGTGGCTGTACTTGTAGCCATTGGTGAAATCTTAGTTTGTCTGATAGTAGACAAAACCCTTGGCTGAAACAGCCAGAAATGCACCAATGTATGTCCCCTTCTTGACTTTCTTCCTCCCTCTTTGGGTGGTGGCTCTTTCTAGCCCACCAAATTATTGAGAGCTATTGATATATTATAATACAAGACAAACATGACATCATCTGATAGACTTGTCAAGCATTGGACCAGGGTTTATTCAATGGCCTGATCATACGGGAAATCCTCAGCACCATCCCATTGGTTGCCGGCAGCATTGATAAGAATCCGTATTGAAGCCACCTTTCTGTACATCCAGAGCTGAACCATGCACTTGGAAACCCATATGTTGTGATGTGCAAGTTTTTTGCGGACCTGGGTTAAGGGAAGCTTGGGGTCCCGCTGGAGGAGGTCAAGCATTATTGGGTAGGCCTCACTGATTTGGGACTCAGGGGCCTTCTTGGGCTTTTTGGCTATCCCAATCAGATTCCCCCTGTTCACCAGATTGTTGAATTCCCACATGACAGTAGCTTGGGTAAATTGCAACTGGGCAGCAATCTGTTCCCAGGACAGAACCTGTAGATTCAGCGTCATAATTTCCTGAAAAATTTGGGCAGTGATGATTTGTCGCTTGGGGCGCTGGGCCGCGGGAGCTGAAGCCTGATTGGCTGGGGGGGCAGGTTGGGTTGTGGCAGGAAGTTGTTCTGGATTGAGGTTGCCATAATGATTGGTTGGTTGGCAGGCAGCTTGTGCGGGGGTGGGTGCGGGAGCAGGGGCAGAGCTAGGTACTAAGTGACTACTGAACAAGTCTGTCATGTTCTGAGGCATGGCACAGACACACAACAAGAAATCCTAACCTTAGGATTGGATTTGTACTAAGTCTTGGTTAGATGACAGGGAAGGCAAATGTGTTTACCTTGCAGCCCTGGAAGAATCATCTCTACTAGTTGTGGCTAGAGAGAGGCGCGGAAGTACAGAAGACACAAAGACAAAAATGTGAATATAACTTAATCTTTATTGGTGAACGTGAAATGGAATATATAGTGGTTAGGAATACCACAAAACACTACCAGGACGGTAGTATCACTTTCCACCAGCATTAGTGGGGCAAGTGAGTAGTGCAGAGTCAAGAAATCAAACAATTGTATTTCCTGATTAAGTCATCAACTCATTTCAAAAAGCAAAAGCAAAAGCAAAAGCGGGCAATTCATCCTCAAAATAGCCCATCAAAGGCAAAATCAAAACATGGTGAATAGCAGTATTCACAACATTGTCCTCCCTTATTTGGCCTTAGGGGGTGGCATTTACAAAGGAATTTGGCGTGCACTCAAGCAAAAGGACAGCCACTAGACAGGAGCTTTACAGTATATTTGGACCCTTGCTTAAAGGTCACTTCTAAAGGGCCAATCCAAAGTGAGTCCAACTTATGTGCACGACCACCTACTCTGTGTTGATAGTAAAGTACATGGTCACCCACATCAAATTCAGGCAGGAGGGAGTGTCCAGCATTATCAGGAGAGAGCTCAAGCATCTTAGTCTTGTATGCAGAAGTGTAGGCAGTGGCCTGTATATCAATTATAAGGTTGATTAGATCCTTAATGTTGTTGTCAGGATTCATGGCCTTATCTGAGGTAAGCAGGGGGCCCCCAAGAGCAATGGGGTAGTAGCCTCTTGCCCATACATCATAGCAAAGGGGAAGTACCCAGTGACACAATGTTTTCTAAGGCAATACACAAAGAGAGCGGCAGGTTTCAGGAAGCCAGTCATAGGTATAGGCATTGGTTGGCTTGGGGTGAGGTGCAGGCAAGCCGGCGGGTAAGGCCCACCATAGAATGGGTGCTAACTTGATAATATAAGATACAGAACGCCCGAGTAAGGACCAGGGTCCGGAGTTGGGGACCACAGTATCTACCAAACCTGTCAAAGTAATGTAGAGTACTCCAAACAGTTGGATAGAGGTGGTCTTGGCTGCGGCGGTAGGTTCCAGCGGGCGGTCTGGTTGTGGGGTTAAGGGAGGAGTCATAGGAACAAAGTAGGCAGGCAGATAGTTGTACTTGTCTTTGAGCAATTTTGGCAATCTTGGCAGTCTTTGGTTTCACTTTCCTTTGCGTCCTATGTATTTTTTTTCTCTAGTCCTGGCCAAGGGGTCAGCAATGAGGATGGTTTCCGAGTCGTACTCTGAATAGGCCAGGTTGAGGGGTATTCAGTAAAATGCACAGGTCCAAAGGGGGCTCCCGGGGGACGGTATTATGCCTGGGGCAATTTGGCAGGTTGGTCTTGGGGAAGGGCGGCGGCCTGGCAGTCTACTTGACGGGGATTAATATGGAAGATCACTAAGACTAGATAGGGTAAGATTTATTCAAACCAAAGGTTCATAAAACTTTATTATCAAAAATGACGATGGGGTCTTTGCCGTACCGCCAGGGTTTTTATACCCTGGGATTTTGCTTCTTCAATTTTTGCAGGGTTCAGGTTTGCAGACAAGGCACTGGCGGGACGTGGGTCTTGGCTTGGGGTCTCAAGGGCGGCAGATCCAGGTTGTGCCTGTTCTGGAAAATTGGAAAGGTGACGCTTCGTTTTGCCGCCACTGTTCACTATGTCACCTGAGTAGTCCAATTGCACTACCCCTTCTGGGCGGGAGACTGGCAGTTGCTGGTGGTCATTGGCAAGGTTAAAAATAGGTTTTGTATTAACCTTCTTAAGGCAAGCCACAACCTCTGCATAGGTTTGGGTCTTTGGTAGCTCAAGGTTGGCATCAATCTGATGAACATTTGGGGAATTGTCTCTGGGAGGCTGGCGGGTCTCGGAGTAACTCATTAACTCGGGTTTGCAATTTAAGAGTGGGTGGTCTCCTGTCCACTTTGTGTGATTTGAGTAGTCTTTGGAGGGTCCTCTGTAGTAGGCCGGCAGAACACAGAGTAATTAACTGATTTGAGCCCATCTTTTAACGGATTGGCGGGTCCTGGACTGGTCTGGAGGGTTGGATCTGCCTCCTGGGAACCGGGGTTTAACTCTTGGGTTTTCAATACAAGTATTGAAATGTCATTCATGACATTATCCCCTTCCTTCCCAGGGGTCCCTTCCTTCCTGGCCTTCTTCTCAAGGTATTGTTGGATTGCTAGTTGGGCGTTGGGTAGGTTGCTTAATGGTTCCCAGGTGCTTTCCTCAGGTGGGTATTCCTTCCACTTGACGTAGTACTGGAGGGTTTTATAGTGGGTACAGTCTCCATGAACATATTCAACTTTAGTATTCTTCAGAGCGTCCTACTTGGATGAGAGGGGGTTCAGTCTTGAGTTTCTGGTGGGGGAGTGAGTTCCCCTCTTTCTTGAATAGAAGCGCGCGGTGGAAGACGTTGTGTATTTTCCACAAGGGGGGTAATTCTAGTTTGAATGCTACTTCACCCACTAGTTTGGTGATCTTGTAGGGGCCACTTCTTCTGTGGGCTAACTTCTGACAGGGAACAGTCAGAGGCACGTTTTGAGAGTCCAGATAGACTTTGTCCCCTACCTTCAATGGTTTCCCAGGAATTCTCTTTTTGTTGGCAAAAGCCTTATAAGTATGGACAGCGCGGGTCAGATTCTTAAAACAGGTTTGTTGGGTGTTGTGTATCTGTTCAATCCAGGCTTGTCCTGACGGGTTTATTTCCTTACTGCCAATACTGGGATCCCAAGATGGGTCAAATCCATAATTGGCCTTGAAGGGGGACATTCATGTGGAGGTGTGGTCTTTACTGTTATAGGCATACTGTGCCATGGGTAGCATCTTGGCCCAGTTATCCTGGTTGGCGTTGGCATAGAATTGTAGGTATTGTTCAAGTATCTGGTTCACACGTTCAGTCTGGCCGTCGGTCTGTGGGTGGTAGGAGGTTGATACACAGGGCTTTACCCCCAAGTCCTTCATCACCTGAGTCCAGTATTTGGAGGTGAATTGTGGTCCTCTATCAGTGATGATTTCCAACAGAGTGCTGTGTTAAGTTAGGATGCGGTTGTGGAAATGTCTAGCCGCCTCTGCGGCGGTGCAGTGAGTGGTGGTAGGGACAAAATAGGACATCTTAGTAAACCTATCTACCATGACCAGGATGGCGTTAAACGCATTGGAGGGAGGAAGTTCTACAATATAGTCCATTGAAACAGACTGCCAGGGCCCCGCAGGTATATCTAGCAGTCTTAGCAGGCCTTTAGGTTTGGACCTACAGGTTTTGGTTCTTCCACATGTCTCACAGCCTTTGATGTAGGCGGCCACATCTTTGTCCAGTTGGGGCCAAGCGTAATTCTTCTTGATTCCTCGGAGTGTCTTGAGTCTGCCAGGGTGGCCAGCCATCTCTGAGTTGTGATAGTCAATGAGTACTTTGGTTCTTGTTTCACCTTCTGGTACGTAAATCCGGTTGTGTAATAGCAGGGTGGATCCTTTCAGCAAGAATCCTTTCTTGTGGTGGCAGCTCTCTGGGTCTGAGGTCAATTCAGCAACAAGGTCCACTGAGTATTTGTCTTGTTTCTGCGCCTCAATTACGTCAGGTTTGTGGGCCATGATTTTCATGTACATCAGTTGGATGCCTAGGCTGGCCGGGTCAAGGAGTACATGTGTGTTGTGGTCCTTAGTTTCTGTAGAGGAAGGAATCAGATCAGCTCTTCTACTCAGGGCGTCAGGTACCACGTTCACCTTCCCAGGCTTATAGTCAATGGTCAAGGTATAGTCAGCCAGTTCCAAGGCCCATCTGGCCTGCCTCTGGTTTAGCTGTCTGGGTTTAAAGAAGTAAACCAAGTTCTTGTGGTCGGTTAAGACTTTTACTGAAAATTTGGCACCACATAGGTACCGGCGCCAATGTTTCAGGGTCTTCATTATTGCAAGCATCTCCTTGTTGTAGATTGGGCAGTTTACTTCAGCAGGCAGCATCTTCTTGGAGTAATATGCTACAGGATGTAGCATACCATCCCCTCCTTCCTGAAGAAGGACCCCACCCACCACAAAGTTGGACGCGTTGGTTTCCAGTACAAATGGCTTGGATGGGACGGGCATGGCAAGGACAGGGGCAGAGGTGAAAGCAAGATTCAGGGCCTCAAATGCTGATATGCACTTGTCAGTCCAAGCAAAGGTAACCTTGTCTGAGCAAAGGCGGGTCAGGGGTAAGGTAATCAGAGAAAATTTTTGGATGAAATCCCTGCAATAATTTTCCAGGCCCAAAAAACTTCTCACATCTTTCCTGCATTTGGGCACCGGCCAAGATGTTACTGCTTCTACTTTGTCCTGTGCCATGGCAAACCCGCCGGTCTTCACAACATATCCCAGAAACTCAACTTCAGACTGGAAGAATTCACACTTTTTAAGCTTAGCATGTAAGTTTGCTTGGGAGAGTTTTTCTAGTATAAGGTCCAGGTGGCGCAGGTGTTCCTTGTGGGTCTTACTGGGAGATGAGGATGTTGTTGAGGTAGGCCACGCAATACTGGTCGAGGTATTCACCCAATACTGTGGTTATCATGCGCTGAAAGGTGCTGGGGGCGTTGTATAGTCCAAATGGCATCACCAGGTATTTGTGGTGTCCATACCTGGTCTTAAACGCCGTTTTGTATTTGTCTCCCTCTTTGATTTGGATTTGGTTGAACACATCTCTTAGGTCAATTTTCGAGTACACCTGGGCTCCAGTTAGTACATCACAAAGGTCATTGGCGTTGGGGATGGGATAGCGGTTCTTCACAGTGATATCATTCAGCTTCTGATAGTTCACGCAGGGACGCATTCCGCCATCCTTCTTCCCTACAAACAGCATCAGTGACGAGCACAGGGCCTTCAATACTTGGATGAAACCCTTTTTTGTCATATACTTCAAGTAAGCTTTCAAGGCCACTTGTTCTCGGTGATTGCAACTATAGATGGGGCCGTGTGTGGTTGGGTACCTGGTAGTAGGTCTATAGCGTGGTTGTTTATTGAGTGGCTGGGCAGTTTAGTGGCCTCTTCTTTGCTAAATATGTGGTCCCACTTTTGCAGGGGAATAGTGTCAGGAAGCCAGTCATAGGTAGAGGCATCTTGGGGTGAGGTGCGGCCAAGCCGGCAGGTAAGGCCCACCATAGAATGGGCGCTAACTTGATAATTATAGGATACAGAACACCCAAGTAAGGACCAGGGTCTGAAGTTGGGGACCACGGAATCTACCAAACCTTTCAAAGTAATGAAAAGTACTCCAAACAGTTGGGTAGAGGTGGTCTCAGCTGCCGCGGTAGGTTCCAGCGGGCGGTCTGGTTGAGGGGTTAGGGGCGGAGTCATAGGAACAAAGTAGGCTGGCAGATAATTGTACTTGTCTTTGAACAATCTTGGCGGCCTTTTGTACCACTTTCTTTTGCGTCCTATGTATTTGTTTTCTCTAGTCCTGGCCAAGGGGTTGGCAATGAGGATAGTCTCCAAGTTGTACTCTGAATAAGCCGGGTTGGAGGGGGGTATTCTGTAAAATGCACAGGTCCAAAGGGGGCTCCCAGGGGACGGTATAATGCCTGGGGCAATTAGCCAGGTTGGTCTTGGGGAAGAGCAGCAGCCTGGCAGTCTACTTGACGGGGATTAATATGGAAGATCACTAAGACTAGATAGGGTAAGATTTGTTTGAACCAAAGGTTCATAAAACTTTATTATTGAAAATGACAATGTGGTCTTCACCATAACGCTGGGGTTTTTATATCATGGGGTTTTGCTCCTTCAATTTTTGCAGGATTCAGGTTTGCAGACAAGGTGCTGGCGGGACGTGGGTCTTGGCTCGGGATCCCAAGGGCGGCAGATCCAGGTTGTGCCTGTTCTGGCAAATTGGAAAGGCGATGCTTTGATTTGCCGCCACTGTTCACTATGTCATCTGAGTAGTCCAATTGTACTACCCCTTCTGGGCGGCATGCCAGCAGGTTGTTGGCAGAGTTGAGAATAGGGTTTGTTTTAACCTCTTTAAGGCAAGCTGTAACTGCTGCATAGGTTTAGGTCTTTGGTGGCTCCAGGTTAGCATCAATCTGATGACCATTTGGAGAATTGTCCTTGGGAGATTGGTGGGTCTCGTAGCAGCTTGTCAACTTGAGTACACAATTTAGCGAGTTGGCGGTCCCCCATCCACTTTGTGACTCAAGTTGTCTTTGGAGGGTCCTTTGTAGTAGGCTGGCGGAACGCGGAGTAATTCACCAATTTGAGCCCATCTCTTAACAGATTGGCGGGTCCTGGACTGGTCTGGAGGGTTGGATCCGCCTCCTGGGAACCTGGGTTTAACTCTTGGGTTTTCAATCCAAGTATTGAAATGTCATTCATGACAGCAGGTAAGTATAGGTCCCAGTTGGCAGTGTCAGAGTAGGTGAGCTTCCTCATGATAGAGACCAGTGTTGAATTTGCACGCTCAACAGCCCCATTGGTAAAAGAATTGTAGGGGAAAGAGAAGGATTGGTGCGATCCCAAAGCTTCAACAACATAGGTTACTAGCTTGGCATTAAAGTTAGTCCCATTATATGAGAGCAGCACTTGAGGACAGCCTTAGCAATAGAAAACGTCTTGCAACAGGAAGGCAGCAGTTGTCTTAGCTGTGATGTCCTTTGTAAGGCAAGCCTCTACCCACTTGCTGAAGTGATTGACAGCAATCAGAATAAATCGACACCCAGAACGTGAGCAGGGAAGAGGACCTACCACATCAATGCTAACAGTGTGAAAGGTATGTTGCGGGTGAACTAATTTGAACTCATGGGCAGCAGCTCAAGGCCTCTGTAGCTGGCAGTCCTGGCAGCTAGCTATGACGTCTGGGATCAGCAGGCAAAGGTTCTCCCAGAAGTAGTTCTTCTGAAGCCAGTCAAAGGTCTTGGCAATGCCTCCATGCCCAGTCTCTTTATGAGCTTGCAACACCAACAAAAGGCAAAGACTGGGTTGTACATAAGGCAGATACTGGTCTCACACTTTTTTTAAGAGCTGATTGTTGTGTATGAGGGTATCTTTAGATAGCTTGGACAAGGCCAGTTGAACCTCTTCTGTCTCACTTTCCCAAGACAAAGGGTACCCAATTAGTTTGTATAACTGGTCAGCCTCTGCAGGATGCAAAGCAAGAATGGGCATTCTGGAGAGCCCATCAGCGTTCTGATGTTGAATCTCAGGGCAATGAAGCACCGTGAAGTTGTATCCCTGTAGACGTAGAGCCCATCTAGCTAGGCACCCTTCAGGTTCCTTAAGCTGTTGTAATCACCTGAGAAAAGCGTGGTCAGTGACTACCGTGAAGTGGGCTCCATAGATGTAATGCCAAAACTGTTTCACTGCATGCAGCACTGCAACACATTCCTTCTCAGTGACACTGTAGTTCTTCTCATGCTTGTTAAGAACACAGGAAGTGTAAGCCACAGGGTGATCTACACCCTCATTGTCCAGTTGAGCTAGAATAGCCCCAATAGCAAGATTGCTAGCGTCGGTGTACAGGATGAACTCCTTATCATAGTCAGGATACACCAGGATCAGCACTTCTTTGAGTTTTTGTTTAAGAGTCTCAAAGGCTTGCTGCTGACTGGCAGTCCATTCAAAAGAAAAATTGCATAATAGCTGGACTAAAGATTCACTAGTATTGGCAAAGTCAAGGATAAACTGTCTGTAGTAGCCTATCATCCCTAGGAAGACCTGTACTTCTTGCAAGTTGGTGAGAGGAAGCATTTTGTTGATGGCTTCAACCTTCTTAGTCATTGGGCGAATCCCTGTATGGGTTACTTCATGGCCCAAAAATTCAAGACGTTCTTTGAAGAAGGCACACTTGCAAGGCTTCAGTTTGAGGCCAGCTTCTTGAATCTTAATGAACACCTCTTTGAGATGAGCCAGGTGATTGGTGAAGGTAGCACTGAAAACAGTTATATCATCCAAATATACTAGGACACACGACAACTTCCAATCACAAATGATGGAGTCCATGGCCCTTTGGAAGGTGGCTGGGGCGTTGCAAAGTCCCTGTGGCATGCAAGTAGGCTCAAAAAGCCCTTCATAAGTAATGAGCGCGGCTTTCTGACAATCCTTGGGTGATAGGTCAACTTGCCAGTATCCAGACGCCAGATTCATGGTGGAGAAGAACTTAGAGCCCCCAAGACGTTGGAGAGCATCATCAATATGTGGCAAGGGGTACAAGTCCTTCTTGGTTAAAGAGTTCAATTGGCAGTAGTCCATCACAATACAATGACCCCCATTTCTTCTTTAAGATGAGTAGCATGAATACCCAAGGACTTTGGAAAGGCGCCAGCAGCCCAGCGTCTAACAGGTGTTTGAGCTCCTTAGATACTTGGGCGTCTTCCACACAACTGCAGCAATATGGTTTAGCATGGAAGGGGGGAGCGTTGCCAGTGTCAATCTGATGGATAAATCCTTTGGCTAAACCATAATTGGTACTGTCCTTAGAAAAGATGTTGAAAAATTGGTCTAGTAAATCTAGCACCTCTTTCTGTTGAACCAGGGACAGTTGTAGAAAGTCTTGTGCAGTAAACAAAGATAGGACTTGTGGCTCATCCTCTGGTAGGTTAAAGTCTCAAAACGTGCCAAAGGGATGAAGGGACAGGACGTCAGGAGCGCTCAACAACTTGCCATATCTAAGAACCTGCCCCCTAGATATGGTCATAGGTATTGCAGTCAGGTTGGATACTAACAACTGAACAGGGTCTTTATGAGAGACATCTAGGATTCCAAGGCAGAGGTAAGGTTTGTTGTGTCCTAAGGAGGGGGGAGATTACAACTCCAAGAAGGTGCGTTCAGGAAGTTCATAGGATATCTGGGAGTCTAGGATAGCCTGGGAGCCAGGGGGAATGGTGACAGAAGACGTGGCTAGGAGAGGGATTCCTTCAGACGCAGGACAAGCCATGGGTGGACACTTCATGTTTGAAGAGTGAGTGCAATACTTGAGGTTGAAAACCCCAGTGGGGTATTCCAAGGCACAAGACTTGAGGCGTTTCCCAGGAACTTTAACTGGCTCTTCAAAGATTAAGGGGACTTCATAGCCTAGAATAGAGAGATAGCCATCTTTCAAGTTGATTATCCCATTATATTCCCTAAGGAACTGGGTGCCAACTAGGAGATCATAACTCTCATTTTCCAACACAACTTCTGGCCCAGCTAGGAGAAGCTTGCCAAACTGCATGGGTAGAGCAGAGTAAGCTCCTATGGCACGGGTCATAGACAGTCCTGCTGTGCCATACAACTGATGATAGTTAAGGTCAGGGGCAAGTTTGAGCTTTTTCACAAGCTTGGAGGAGAAAACATTGACCGGCAAGCCAGTGTCTAGAACGGCCTTGATCTTCACTTTTTGAATGGAAATTTTTACTCGAGTGGTAGTGCAACCAAAGGGGGGAAGGACAGCTAGGATATCTTGAGCCTCTGCTAGTTCCCTATCCCACTTCTCAATCATACATCTTAATCCCGGAAACTCCTTATAAACAGACTGGAGGGGGAGCAAAACAGACACATTCTTGAAGACAGCGTTGGCAACCTCAGCAGCTTCTTCTGACAACTCCACTAGCACAGGGGACCTCTTAGCTTGAGTGAGGTACGGGCGCAAGACAATTTCTTTGGCTTCAGGCAAAGGTTTAGTGGTAGTTGTAGTCTTTCCTGAGCGTAACTTATTGGGGACTGTAATGGTTTTGGGCACAACCAGAACGGAGTACCCATATGCATCAGAGTCATCAATATCAGAGTCATCCAGGTCAGAGTCATAAGAGATATTGTGAAACAAGAGGAGGATAGAAGGAGCCTCATTATCAGCAGGCTTGGAGGCAGCCATAGAGGGGGGATTGAAAGAGACAGGGAAGAATTGTCAACTGAGAGCGTCTCTGCCTCTAAGTTGACTGCTCTTTTCCCGCCTGTTCATTTGGATCAGCTCCTTCAACCCACAGGTTGGTGCAGACTTGAGAATGAAGACCTATCTGTTCACAGTTGTGGCAACCTTGGTGTCACGGTGGATTTTGCAAGTTCATGGTAAGAATGTGAGGACCATAGGAGGACAAGCAAGAGTTAGAAGTAGCTCAACCTTCCCTAACAACTGCTCCAGAATGGGTAAGGTGCATGTCTTGCAACAACGTCTTTATGCTCTTCATGGAGGAAAGCATAGCCTTATGATACTTTGAAGTGAAGGCACAGAAGTTGGTTAACCTAGAGGGCTTGAGCACAAGCCATGTAGGCTTCATAGGCTATCAGCTGTCTGCTCGTAATCAGTTGTTGTCCTTCCATGTAGAATCTGTCTGCAAACTCTACTAGTGTCTCTTTAGGCTTGAAAGCAATATGCATGAAGGCATCCTTCTTTACTTCCAGGCTAAGGTCACCACCAAACTCATTGATCAGAAGCTGCTTCATATCTTCCCACGTCTCAATGGAGGGTAGTTCCGGCACAACTACCTCTTGGCAGGTTGGGTGTAGACAGGTCAGAATGTGTTCCTTCTTAACTTCATCCAAGGCTCTTTGCATGGCAGTTTTGTAGATAGTTAGGAAAGCTGCAATGGTTGAGGTTCTGGGGTCAAAGACTTGCTTAAAGGTAGGCTTGAAGTGAGTTTTGGGAGTTGGGCTACCATTATTGCTATCAATTACGTTTATACGCGGGAAAACTCTGCTTCAGATTCTGAGGGGGGTTGCCTAGCCCATAGCTGGCGAACACTTTCTTCCAGGGTAGTAAGGGTCTCAACAGCGCAGGTCCCAGTATTGGCAGCTTGAGAGGTCTGTTGTGCAGTAGTATCTAAGCGTTGATCTTGGGTGGTCACTACTGTGAAGAGTTCAGCCAGACGTAAAGTAAGGGATGGCCCCACTGAGAGGCATGAGGCAAATCTATCATTCACAGATTCAATCACGTCATTCAGCTCTTGTACGTCTCTATCCAGCTCAGTGTGGTCCTGCTTCAATTGATCTACCTCGTTAGCTAGGGCAATTAATTCTCTAGCGCATTGGATTTGAGGGGCCCCAGATAAACCAGGGCAGCAATCATCTTCATCAACAACCCCAACTGGACTAGCAGTGGTTGTCAGCATTTCACGCAGGGCAGCAAGTTCTTGCTGTAGCTCTGCAACTTTAGTAGTCAGTTCAAGAACCTGGGGGTCAGGTTGAGGTGCCTCAGCAGGACGTCCCTGACTGTGAGTAGTTGTACGTAGCTTGTGAATAGTGTCCCATATTCTCTGCTCTCTGTCCACCAAGTTATCAGAAGGGGGGAGAGGGCAGAACATCTGGCTTGGGAGTAGATAGCTCATTTACTTGACTCTGGAGTTTGGCTATGGTAGCAGCGGTGGCCGCTCTTTCTTGCTCAAACACAGTACTGAGTTCATTAAGGCTGCTAGCAGCAAAGTCCGCTACCTGCTGTAGCTGCTCAAAGGAATAAGTACTGAAGGCATTGAGCTGTTGCACAAGTTGCTTGAAGTCCATGAGATAAGCGTTTAAGGTGTAATCCACCTGAGCTTGCCAGGGTTGTTCAAGCTGGTAAAACTTGTGCAGACGTTCTCTCACATATTCAGGGATAGACTGGCACATTTGCTCAATAGAATTAACCAAACAGGTCTGGGAAGTGACAGAGTTGCGTTGATTGCCAGATACCAAGGAAAACAGGGAATGAATCCACTGTTAATAGGCAGCAAACTGGTCCCAGTGAGAAGTAACCACAGCTTGCAGAGACGAGATTTCTTGGACGTGGAGCCCCAACACCATTTGATGATGGGCCAAGGCAGCCTGCACAAAGAACAATAGTAAGTGCTCAGCAGAGCCAGCTGCTGAGAGGAGATATTGTGGAAACTAAGGAGCCAAATTTAATTTGTAGTATTCAGCCTGACTGAACTGCAACTGAAGGCAAGGGATGGCTCCTTCACGGGCTATCCCAAGGGCTACCAACATGACCTGTTCCAAGTCAGGGGTACCCATGGGGTAAGCAACTAGGCAGGGACCATTCCCAAGGTTTAGTACAGTGGGAGTAATAGGCTGGTTGGCAATATTCTCTTCAATAGGAGGACTGGTAATTTCAGGTGAAGTTGACTCTTGTATAGGCGGAGGCAAAGGACCTGAAAACGTGGATGCAAAAGGGATAACCAAGGGGCTTGCAGCCCCTACAGTGAGCACCGTTTTTGTTGTGTTCTGAGCTGCGGCACAGAAACACAACAAGAAATCCTAAACTTAGGATTGGATTCATACTAAGTGTCAGGGAACCAACCCTAACTGGCTGGCTCACTAGCGTCTGGGAACTGGCGTATTGCAGACTGGGTGGGCAGGGCCCACCAAAGGATTGGTGCTAACTTAATGAAGTAGGACATTGACTTGCCCAACCACAACCACAGACTGGCAGCGGGGACAATAGTATCTATTACTCCCGTGAGAGTTACATATACAATTCCAAAAAGCTTGTTGGTATGGTCCAGCGGGAGTTTGACGGCGGAGGCAGGCATTGGCTTGGGGGTGATGGGTGGCTCCATATCAATTTGGTAGGCAGGGAGGAAGTTGTATTTATCTCTGAACAGGCCGGGTTTGGTAATGTACAAAGGACCTTCTCGGTTGTATCTGGTTCTCTCAGTGATTCTGGCCCAGGGGTCCTGGGCTAGTATGTTGCCGGTGGTATAGTCTCTGTACTCGGGCTTTAGGTGGTACTCCGTGAAGTGGACGGGACCAAAGGGAGCACCTGGCGGGCAGTACGTAGCTGGCGGGTTGGCAGGGGGTTAGAGGATCTTTGAGTGAACTGACAGATTACAAGGATAAAATACGGCAATAATTGGGAAAACCAATATATCATAACCTTTATTTAAAAATGACAATGGGGTTTTAGTCTTAGCCTGACGGGTATTTATCCCACACTGCCAGGCTTTACTTCTTGGTCAGGTTTTCTGGACTCGGGCAGGTTGGCATTGGGTGTCTCAGATGGCAGTGTGGCACTCAGCACTGGCGGTTTGCCACTGGCCGCTTTGGGGTGAGAAGACTTTGAATCCTTCTGTTTATTGATTTGACTGTTGGGTGCCTCTTTGGGTTCAGTACCTTCCCCTGGACTTTGGGAGAGTTCGGAATAATTCCCAGGGGAGATTTGTATATTTCACCGGGCAAACTGCTGGTGTCAGGCGTTGGCAGCTTGGGGGAATTCTCAGCATCTCGCACTGGCAGTTTGCTTGCAGAATCCTGCGGGACAGCTAAGGGTTTGGGTCCTGGCAGGCTGGTAGCAACTTCTTTAATTAGTAGCTGGTTGTCGTGTTCCCAGCCTATGAGTCTGGCAGTCCCCAAAATGTTTTGTCCAGGGTTTGACTCTGGTTCTGTATTTTGAGATTCAGGAGCATCCAAATTGTCATTCCTGACACTAAGTCTTGGTTAGATGACAGGGAAGGCAAATGTGTTTACCTTGCAGCCCTGGAAGAATAATCTCTACTAGTTGTGGCTAGTGAGAGGCACGGAAGTACTGGACAGCACAAAGACAAAAATGTGAATAGAACTTAATCTTTATTGGTGAACGTGAAATGGAATATATAGTGGTTAGGAATACCACAAAACACTACCAGGACGGTAGGATCACATGCCACCAGCATTAGTGGGGCAAGTGAGTAGCACAGAGTCAAGAAACCAAACAATTGTTTTTTCTGATTCAGTCATCAACTCATTTTGAGAGGCAAAAGCAAAAGCAAGCAATTTGTCCTCAAAATAGCCCATTGAAGGCAAAATTGAAACATGGTGAATAGCGTTATTCATAACAAAGTCAAAGCCATATGGGTCAGGGGTCAAGTACAGGTTGGCTTCCTTGTTACCTGCCTCAAAGGCTTGGGTGTAAACAGGTGCCTCCACTTCTGAGCCTTGCCTTCATTGAAGCTGGCTTGGCTACTGCTGGCTTGGCTGCTGGCGCCGTCAAAGATATTGCTGTTAAAACCATTGTAAAAAACCTAGGATAAAATCACTAAATGTAGAAGATTAAATTTTTTATGATTTATTTTTATTGTAATCACCATTCCATATTTGGAAGGTTCTCAAAACCATTATACACAAATACAGAGCCATGAAAATGAATAAAATGCCTCTGTTCCTAATTGGATAGCTGTTGATTGGCTGTTAAACTGTTATATTTCTATTTTAGGCTGCTCACACTAAACATCTTGTGTGAATTCATTTTTTTCATGCTTGTTGAATCTTGCTTCTAGATTGCTCAAATTTTGTTTCATTTTAGTCCTTCTGTTGGTGCCTCATATGAATCCTGATTGGATTATAATATACTCCAGGATGGCATCCATCCATCTCACTTGTTGTGTCAGTTCATTTAGTTTGTGGTTTAAACAACGCCACTTGATGTTTGATATAATTTCTTATAATGGGCTAGAGAAATTTTGTTTTTGGCTTGACAGTTCATTTATTAATCAAAAATATTTGAATTAATTGAACCTTTAATCTTGCATGACTTGGATTTTGTTTAAATCTGAATTCATTTTGTTTAAATCTGAGATATTTTTGGTTGTTGCCATAGCTTTTAAACCTACTGTAAAAACTTATGGTATGACTAAAAGGTCTCATTGGATTCACTAAACCTAAACAAACTGTCATGAATGACATTTCAATACTTGTATTGAAAATCCAAGAGTCAAAGCCCAGTTTCTTGAAGGCGGTTCAAACCCTCCAGGGCAGTCCAGGACCCGCCAATCTGTTGAGTCACAGGCTCAAATTGTTAAATTATCTCGCAACCCACCAGCCTGCTATGGAGAATTCCCTGAATAGTTGCCAGTCTGCCGTCAAACTGGTGCCAATAAAGATCTGTGCCTGCAAAGAAGATATAACCTGGTTAACAGAGGTTGGGGAAGGACCCACTGCCAACCTGCCAAGAGCCAATACTGGAGTTTTGGAATCAACATGAGAAGCCCTGAAATCAAACCCTGATCCTCTAAAGACTACTTGAGTCACGCAAAGAGGACAGGAACCCGCCCACTTGCTAAATTGCAGACCTGAGTTGACAAGTTACTCCAAGACCCGCTAGTCTCCCAAGGACAATTCCCCAAATGATCACCAGATTGATGCCAACCTTGAGCCACCAAAGATCCAAATCTATGTAGAGGTTGCAGCTTGCCTTAAGGAGGTTAAAACAAAACCTATTTTAAACTCTGCCAATGACCACCAGCAACTTCCAGAATTCCGTCCAGAGAGGATAGTACAATTGAACTACTCAGGTGACATAGTGAACAGTGGTGGCAGAACAAAGCATTGTCACTTCCATTCACCAGAGCAGGTGCTACCTGGATCTGCCGCTCTCAAGACTCTAAGCCAAGATCCATGCGCTGCCAGTGCCTTGTCTGCAAACCTGAATCCTGCAAAAATTGAAGAAGCAAAGTCCCATGGTATAAAAGCCCTGGTGGTATGGTCATGACCATATTGTCATTTTTGATAGTAAAGTTTTATGAACCTTTGGTTCAAACAAATCTTACCCTATCTAGTCTTAGTGATCTTCCATCTTAATTCCAGTTGAGTAGACTATCAGGCTGCCGCCCCCTCCAGAGACCCACCTGCCAAATTGACCCAGGCATTATACTGTCCCCCAGGAGCCCCCTTTTGACCTGTGCATTTTACCGAATACCCGCCCAACCTGGCCTACATGGAGTACAACTTGGAGACCATCCTGATTGCTGGCCCCTTGTCCAGGACTAGATAACTGAATACATAAGACGTGAAGAAAAGTGGTACAAAAGGCTGCCAAGGTTGTTTGTTGTGTTTGGCTCCAGGGGACAACATCCTGGAGGACACGGCAGGAAATTTTTATTACAAAATACTTGAGGTTTAAAGCTAGCCTTGGGTTAGCCTTCAGGGCAAAATTAAGGGCACATACCTTAATTTCCTGGAAAACAGGATGTAAAAGTCCTTTTGGCAGAAAGGACAGGAAAAGCTTGAAGATTATAAAACAACGCAAATGTGGATAAACTTAATCTTTATTGGGAATGAAGATTCTACTTTAAATAGTAGGCAAAGGACAATGATTGCTCAATAGGAAGACAGAGTGGCTGAGGGGGTCACGCTGGGATGAGGTCATACCAGGATCAACCACAGACAAGTACAATAATCCGGAATGGGTGGATATTAAACTAGACCCATTTGCAGAAGGCAAGAAATTTCCGAACTCAAAAGCAAAACCAGTCAAATCTTCACAACTATCAATATTTGAAGGGAAAATTGAAATAGCATTAATAGCGCAATTTACAACATCTCCCCCCTCAAAATTGGACGGAGGGAGTTGATACTTGTGAAGGAATTTGGAGTGGACGCAGGCAAAGGGACGGCCAGACAATAGTAGCTTCACAGTGTACTCAAAGCCCTTCTTGAAGGTAACCTCACAGGGCCCAATCCAGAGGGAATCCAGCTTGTGGGCTCTACCACCTGTACAATTCTGGTAGTAAAGAACTAGATCACCTACTTGGTAATTGGGGAGGGGGCTCTAGCAGCATTGGACGGAGAGAGCTCCAAAGCCTTAACCTTATAAGCAGTGGAGTAAGTGGTTGCCTGGATGTCAATGATACGGTTGATTAGGTCTTTCACGCAGGTCTCAGAATTTGCAGATGTATCATACTTAATCAGAGGAGGTCCCACGATTGAGGGGGTAGTGGCCTCACGTCCATAAAGCATGGCAAAATGGGATTGATCAGTCACCTGATATCTACTAAGGCGGTAGGCAAAGAGGGCGGCAGGGAGAAACATGTCCCAATTGGCAGCGTCAGAGAGCGTGAGTTTTCTCATGATGGATACTAGGGTGAAGTTTGCTTGTTTGACAGCTTCATTGGTAGAGGGGTTATATGGCGCAGAGAACAACTGGTGAGTCCCCATAGCTTCAACAATAGAGGTGATGAGGCGTTCATTAAGTTGGTGCCATTGTCTGAGAGCAGGACTTGAGGGCAGCCATGTCAATAGAAGATGTCTTGCAGCAAGAAAGTAGCCATGGTTCTAGCTGTTATATCTTTTGTTGCTCTGGCTTCAACCCATTTGCTAAAGTGGTCTATAGCAACCAAAATAAACCGGCATCCCAACCTAGAACAGGGGAAGGGCCCAACAGCATCAATACTCACCGTATGGAAGGCATTTTTTGGAGGGATGAGTTGGAACTGATGTTGGGAAGGACAAGGGCGTTGGAGTTGACAAGAATGGCAGGAAGCAAGGACATCAGGGATCAAGAGGCGCATGTTTTCCCAGTAGAAGTTTTTGCACAACCAGTCATGAGTCTTGGCTATACCTTTATGCCCAGTATCAATGTGAGCTTGGAGAATGATGGCTATCCTCATACTAGGGCGAACATATGGTAGGTAGGCATTGTTAACCTTCTTGAAGAGTTGCCTATCACAAATTATGGTGTCCTTGGATAGGGTCTGTAGAGCTAGGCGGATATCTTTGGGCTCAGTGGTCCAAGAGTCAGGATACCCTATTACCTCATATAATCAATCAGCATCAGCAGGGTGGATAGCCAGGATTAGCATCCTTGACAGGCCATCAGCATTCTGATGTTGGGCCCCAGGACGGAGTACCACTGTGAAATCATACCCTTGCAGACGTAGAGCCCAACGTGCTAACTGGCCTTTGGGTTCCTTTAGCTGTTGTAACCACTTGAGGGAGGAGTGATTGGTGACTACCGTGAAATAGGTTACATAGATGTAATGCCAAAACTACTTCAATGCATGTAGCACAGCCAAATATTCCTTCTTGGTAACACTGTAGTTCTTTTTGTGCTTATTAAGAACCCTTGATGAGTAGGCTACAGGTTGATCTGCACCTTCATCATCAAGTTGGGCAAGGATAGCACCCACAGCTACGCCACTAGCGTCAGTATATAAGATGAACTCTTTATCATAATCAGGATAGACTAAGATAGGAGCCTCCTTGAGCTTGGCCTTAAGCACTTCAAATGCTTGTTGTTGGCTGTCAGTCCACTCAAAAGGGACATTGCAAAGCAGTTGGACAAGGGGTTCACTCAGTTCATCAAAGTCAGGGATGAATTGTTGGTAGTAGCCCATCATACCAAGGAATACTTTTACTTCTCAAAGATTTGTGGGAGGTAGAATCTTGTCAATGGCTTCCACCTTGTCATTCATGGGGCGGATTCCAGTCTGAGTGACTTCATGTCCTAGAAACTCAAGATGTTCCTTGAAGAAAGAGCATTTGGAGGGTTTGAGTTTCAGGCCAGCTTCACGGATCTTGACAAAAACAGCCTTGAGATGCTCCAAGTGGTCAGTAAAGGTAACACTGAATATGGTGATGTCATCAAGATAAACAAGGACATAAGAGAGTTTTAGGTCCCGTAAGATGAAGTCCATAGCTTGCTGAAATGTGGCAGGGACATTGCATAATCCCTGGGGCATACAAGTGGGTTTAAAGAGGCCCTCTGATATGATGAGCACAGCCTTTTCTCAATCCTCAGGTGATAAGTCAACCTGCCAATACTCCAAAGCCAGATCCATGGCAGAGAAAAACTTGGAACCACCCAGCCGTCTGAGAGCATTGTTGGTTCTGGGCAAGGGGTACAAATCTTTCTTAGTGAGAGAGTTCAGGCGGCAATAATCATTTACAATGCAGTGTCCCCATCTTTCTTCTTGATGATCAGTAACAGGGAAGCCCAAGGACTTTGGGAAGGAGCCAGTAATCCAGCGTCCAGAAGTTGCTTGAGTTCTTTAGACACCTGAGCATCTTTCACTCTACTATGGCGGTATGGTTTAGCACAAAAAGAAGGTGCATACCCAGTATCAATCTAATGGATGACTCCTTTAGCTAGGCCATAGTCCGTAGGTCCAGAGGTAAAGATGTCACTGAACTGATTGAGTAGGTCTAACACGTCTTTTTGATGAACTGGAGACAATTGGGGGAAATCAGCAGCAGTGAACAAGGAGAGAACTTGCGGATCATCTCTAGGTAGGTTGAAATCACTGAAAGTTCCAAAGGGGTAAAGGAAGGATACTTGTTCTGCTCCAAGTACACGGCCATGACCTACAACCTGGCCTCTGCTTACTTGCATGGGCAGGGCTGTCAGGTTAGCAAGCAGTAATTGCACGGGCTCTTTGTGGGTCTGGTCTAAAATTTCTGGACATAGGCAAGGCTTGGTGCGACTCAAGGATTCAGGTGAGTAAAGCTCCAAGAAGGACTTTTCAGGCAGCTCATAGGATATCTGGGAGTCAATCACCACTTGAGATCCTGGGGGATGGTGATAGCAGCTAGCGCTAGCAGGGGTACCCCTTCTTCTGCAGGACAGGAAGAAGAAGGGGTACACATGTTGGAGGAGTGGGTCCTATATTTGAGAGAGAAGATACCCGTAGGGTACTCAAGCACACAAGTTTTAAGACGTTTTCCAGGGAGACATGGAGGTTCTTCAAAGATTAAAGGCACCTCATATCCCAAGAGTAAAAGGTATCTATCTCGTAAGTTCACAATCCCATTCTTATTCTTGGAGGAATTGAGTACCAACCAAGAGGTCATAGCTTTTGTTCTCTAGGACCACAGCGGGGGAAGCAATCAGGAGTTTCCCAAACCTCATGGGTAGAGCAGAGTAGGCACCAATGGCCTGTGTCTGTGCTATACCAGCTATGCCATACGCCTGCATGTAGTTGAGGTTGGGGGCCAACTTAAGTTTCTTCATTAGTTTGGAAGATACCATGTTGATTAGAAAACCCATGTCCAAGATGGCTTTGATCTTAACCTTTTGGATTGATACTTCCACACAGGTTGTATCTCTCCCAAAGGGGGGAAAGACTGCCAACACATCTTCTGCAGCCTCTAGCTCCTTTTCCCATTTAGCTAGAATGCACCAAAACACAGGAATCTCCCTATATACAGTCTGTAGCAGGAAAGATACAGTCAAATTTTGAAAGAGAGCTTTGGCTAGCTTGGCAGCTTCCTCAGAAGAGTTGACCAAGACGGGAGGTCAATGGGCTTGAGCTATATAAGGGCAAGCCACCATAGACTTGGCTTCACTTGCAGGTATTCAGGAAGTGGTGGTAGTCTTCCCAGAGCAAAGCTTGTATGGGACAGAGATAGTTTCCAGAACAGCCAAGACAGAATAGCCATAACTATCAGGATCTTCACTATCAGAATCTTCAGGCTCTGAATCACTGGAGAGATTGTAAAACAGATGAAGGATAGTTGGGCCAGAGGAAGAGACAGCTTTCTCATCAGACGGAGGATCAATGGGAGATGGGGGAGATTGGTCAGCAGAGAGTGTCTCCATGTCTAAGCTGACCTCTCTTTTTCTGCCTGCTCCTTGGGATTGCAACCTTCCACTTGAGGATTAGTGCAAGTGCGCAAGTGGTGTCCAATCTGGCCACAGTTATGACAACCCTGTCTCTTAGCCTGTCCACTAGTACCCAAAGTCATAAAGTGTGGTGTACAAGGGATGGTACCAACATTATTGGCCTTGTTCTCATGCACCACTGTACCTCCATGTGTCAAATGCATGTCTTGTAGGAGGTCTTAATACTCTTCATAGAATTGAGTGAAGCTTTGTGTGCGTTAAAATGCAGGCATATAAGCTGGTTCACCTTCAAAGCCTTTGAACAAGCCGTGTAGGCTTCCCGGGGTGTTAACTATCAACTGGTGATTAACTGCTGGCCTTCAATGTAGAAACAATCTGCAAACTCAGCCAAGTTTTCCTTGGGCTTGAAAGCAATGTGCATAAAGGCATCCTTCTTGACCTCCAAGCTGAGGTCTCCTCCAAACTCTTCAATAAGGAGGCGCTTCATGTCCTCCCAAGTGACAATGAAGGGGAGCTCAGGGACCACAACTTCCTGACATGTGGGATTGAGACAGTTGAGGATGTGTTCCTTCTTGAGCTTGTTGGTACCATACACATTGCAGTCTTGTAGATGGTTAGAAAGGCGGAAATGATAGAGAATTTTGGTTCAAATATCTTTTTGAAGGTTGGCTTGTAGTTTGGGTCTTTAGACAAAGACAAGGACTGACTGTTTTCACCAGGGTTGAGGACGCTAATAGGAGTGTTGCCTTCAAACTTGGATTCAGCAGCAGGTTGTCTAGCCCAGAGGAGTCAAGGCAATCCTCTAGAGTGTCCAAGGTAGAGCTGTTCTGCCCACTGATATCCCAGGCACTGGTGGCAGCAGTCCCAAATATCTCAATTGTGATTTGTTGTACTGCCAAGGTGCCAGCAATCTCATTGAAACAAGTAGCCAGAGAAGTAGCCTGAGCAACCAATGGGGCAACTTGTCCATTTAGAGTCTCTGTAAAGCGGGAGAGGGTTTGAACCTCTCTTTCTAACGCATCTTGCCTATCAGCTACATCATTTGTCACTACAGCAAGCTGATCTAGAGCCCGCACACAGTGGACCCGGGGTTGACCTTCTAAGCCAGGGCAACAACCATGATTGTCATGAGCGTGAGTATTAACAACTTCACCTTCCTCTTCACCTTCAGATTCAGATGATGAATCTTCAGAATTAGAGAGGCGCTGTCTTAAGTACTCAATTTCACCTCATAAGGTAGCCACCTGATCAGTGAGGGAGGCAATACAAGAGTCAGGCATAGGTTTGACTGGAGGGAGGTTCTGCACAGAAGCTTGACGTCAAGTGGTAGCCTTGAGCTCAGCAATGGCCTCCCATACCTTGGTTTTGAAATCAGAAGGGGTCCCAACAGGAGGAGCGGGAGGAGTCACCTCAATAGAAGCCACCCAGTTGTCCACATAAGTTTGCACTTGGTGTAGAGTGTTGCCTAGTGCAGCCTTATCTGTAGCATATTGATGTTGTAGATGGCGGCCCCAATTATTGATGTGGGTCCCAACCAACTCAAGTTGAGAATTAACATGCTCCCTGAATTGATTAAGCTCCCTAACCAGAGTCTCAAAATCTTGACAATGGTTTAGCAGAAAGGCCTCAATTTGCTCACGCCACGCTGCCTAATGTCTGTCAAATTTGCATTGTCAATCCTTTATGTATCCAGGGAGTGAAGAACAAAGTGAGTTTAGGGAGGCAGTTAAGTACTTCTGTGACGCCAAGGAGTTGCATTGATTGTCAGAAATACAAGCAAAGAGACTGTGTGACTATTCTTGGTAGGCCATATTATGAGGGTGGTTATTTGAGAAAGCGGTGGCTACAGCATCTAATAGTTGATTCTGGGATCCTAAGGCAAGTTGGTGGTGAACTAGGGCAGGTTGGATGAACTGATTGACCAACACACCAATAGTATCCAGGGATTCTATCAATGCAGGTGGGAAGACCAAAGTCCAACAGGAAGGAGTAAAAGTCTTCAGAAGCGTACCCAGGACAGAGGCCAGGGATAGAGTGCATGGCTACTGTGCCAGAATGAAGAAGGGAGAAGGTGGCAGCATAAGATTGTTGATAGTTGAGAGAGAAAGCTGGAAGGGGGGCCCACACGGGCCCGGGAGACATACCTAATACCATAGGATTTTAGGGGTATTGGAGATGTCTTCTTCTAGAGGGGGACTAGAACCTTTGGGTTGATTGGGTACTTCAGAAACAAAGGGAGAGGAACCAGAGAATGCGCGTGGGAACAGGGTAACCAAGGGGCTTGCAGCCCCTGTAGTGAGCACCATTTTGTCGTGTTTGGCTCCAAGGGACACCATTCTGGAAGACATGGCGGGAAATCTTTATAAAAAAATATTTGAGGTTCAAAGCTAGCCTTGGATTAGCAGCAGGGCAAAATTAAGGGCTCATACCTTAATTTCCTGGAAAATGAGATGTAAAAGTTATTTTGGCAGAAAGGACAGGAAAAGCTTGAAGATTATAAAAACCAAAGCAAATGTGGATAAACTTGGTTTATTAGGAGGAATGATTCTACTTTAAATAGTAGACAAAGGACAATGATCAATCAATAGGAAGACAGAGTGGCTTAGGGGTCACATTGGGGTGAATTCATACCAGGATCAACCACAGACAGGTACAACAATCTGGAATGGGTGGATATTGAACCAGACCCATTTGCAAAAGGCAAGAAATTCCTGAATTTGAAGGCAAACCCAGCCAAATCTTTGCAACTATCAATATTTGAAGGCCATATCAAAATAGCATTAATTGTGCAATTCAAGACAGAAACCAAGATGAGGAAAAAGCCCGGGAAGAGCACTAAGAAAGCCAAGCTCTCCCCACGCAACTCCTGACTTGCCCAATAATGAATACCAACCTGAGGACGTGGACCGATGCCCAATGATCCAGGTGCCCTCGGAGGACCTGGTACTGTACACCATTGCCAGACATCCCAATAAATTAATGTCCTATCCTTTCTGCTTTTGCAGTTACACAGGCTCAGCACTTCTGGATTTGGGCGCAGACCAAACCCTGATCAACAGTAGCTTTGTGGATAGGTTCAAGCTGACCACTAATCCTTCACAGATTAAAAATGTGGTCCTGGCTGACAAACAATACAGTGCTGTGACAAAGGAAACTGCCTCCTTCTCCATCATGCTTGAGAACCTCCACTCCACCATTCAAGGTCCTGTCATCAACTTTCCCAAGTTTGACATTGTACTGGGACTAGACTGGTTACAAAGAACAATTCTCACGTAAACTGGGCAACCTCAGTGTTGACCATCAAGCGTGAAGGTGTCAAGCACCTGATCTACCCTGACTCTGTGGACCAACTGCTTTGCAACCATGTCTTTGTATGTATTACCAAGACCCAGGACAAGAAGGAAAATCTGAAGACAATAGACTGGGACTCCTGCTAGTACAAGATCATACACTTCAAGTATCACCAGGATATCTCCACGCTGCAGGACCGCAATATTATGGCCCGCCATCCAGAAATCTTCAAGGAAGCGCTACCCGGGCTGCCCCCTGAAAAGCATATTCAGAACTTCATCCAACTCAAGGGGGCTGTACCCAAGGCACACCCTATCTACAGGCTGACCCCAAATGAAGACAACGCCTTATGCGCCTACCTCAAGGAGGCATTGGAAAAAGGACTTATCCGCCCCTCACAGTCTCCCATTGGGGCCGCTGTATTCTTTGTGGCTAAAAAGTATGGTACCTTACATCTGGTCACAGACTACCGCGTCCTAAACAAAGTTACCATTAAAATTGTTACCCGCTGCCACTGATTAACAACCTCTACAATGCTTTGGGAGGAGCCACAGTCTTCTTCAAGATTGATCTAACTGCAGGCTACAATCAGATTTGTATTAAAGAAAAAGACATCCACAAAACAACCTTTCACACTAAATACAGCACCTACAAATGTGTGGTGCTTAACTTTGGAATGACCAACGCCCTGTCCACCTTTGTAACCTTCATGAACAAAGTATTTGCGCCCCACATAGGCAAGCACATCCTAGTGTATCTAGACAACATCATTGTCTACAGTCCCTTGGTGAAACAACACCACAAAGACCTAGAGGCAGTCTTTGCTACCTTGGCACAACAAAAACTGTTGGCCAAGCCCTCCAAGTGCCAGTTCTTCTATGAGCAACTACCCTTTTTGGGACACATAGTCTCAAAGGATGGCATCAAACCCAACAGTCAAAAGATACAGGCCATCTTCAAGATGTCACCACCCAAGGGTAAGTTGGAACTCCACACCTTCTTGGGAATGGTGGCCTATGTACAACGCTTCATACCTGTGTTGCAACTGAACCAATGAGAGTTCAGTACTTGGAATTGGAGAAGACAACAGTCCAATAGGCAAGGACAGAATAATAAGATAAGGCATTGTTTATTGTAGAATATTGTAATTAATATACTATATGGGGAAAGCCACAAGGCCACAAGGGGGTGGCATAGTAGGGAGTTCCATGTAGGGTTTGAAGCCAAGGAATAACTTGTGCGGGGATCAGCAGGTCAAATTGGCAACACTCCTAATTAGGATAAAGTACCCGCCATTTGATACTGCCATCAGATTAATCCATAACGTCAGATACGTCAAGGGGCAACTCATTGAGCGCCCCCTGTGTATCGTAAGATACGTTAGCAGGCAAGTCTAGAAACTCGGTTGCAACACCCCCCCTTGCCCCCTGCTTGTTGTCAGACACCAGGACTGGAGTCTGCGGAAGGTCTGGGAAGGTCCGCACAAACAACCTTTGTGTGGGGATGACACGGCAGGGGCGCAAGCAATTGTGGTGAAGCTTCTTGGTGTTCCTTGGGCATCCTCAAGTTTGTAGGTATGGTTGTCATAGACTGCAGCTACCTTGAAGGGCCCTAGGTAGTTAGGTTCTAATTTGGCAGAATTGGGATTGAGGGTGTAGACGGGGTCACCTAGGGTGTATCTAGCTTTGAGGTGTTTTGTCCCTCCTGCAATTTGCTCCTGCTCAATCTCCTGGGCTATGGCACGCCATTGGTCTAGGGAGGGAGTTGTCACTAGGGGGCTTGTCAGGAACCTTGGACCGTAGTTTCCCCTGTTCAACCCCTGTCAGACTGTCAGGTGTTCCAAAGGCCAGGGTGCTAGGGCTGAACCCAGTGCCCCTGTTGATTCTTGCTTGCAGGATCAGTAGGGCAGTGGGAAGATGTTCAGTCCACGCAGTATTAGGGTGTTCTTGTGAGGTCTTGGCAATCAGTTGAACCAGGGAGCCATTTAAATGTTCCACGCGTCAGTTGCTTGTGGATGATAGGGGGTTGTGACTATATGCTGGAGCGTGTTCTTGATGCAGTATGCCTTCACAACGTGTCCAACAAGTTCGGGCCCGGCATCTGTGATGAGACGCTTGGGTTGCCCAAAGCAAGCCACAATCTCTTTGCCAATAAAGCAGGTAACAGTGGTGGTGGTGTGGTTGGTTGTTGCCCAGGCCACTAGCCAACAAGTGAAGTAGTTGATAGCGGTGATAATATACTTCTTACCCAGTCTGTCTTTGGGAAGCGGTCCCACAATGTCAAGAGCCCACTGCTTGAAGGGTTCCATAGCCTTGATGGGTAGGACAGACTTGGAAGGCGCAGGTTTGGACATATTCTTTTCATACAACACACACATCTCAAGGAGGTCCAAGATGTCTTGACGCATGTGCGGCCACCAAACCTTTTGTTTCATAATCTCAAAGAGGTTATGCCCTCTGATGTGACCCAAGGTTTGGTGGTAGTGAAAGATGGTGTCTCCTTGTTGTGTGGTGGGAATGTAAGGCGTCTTCTCTCCTGTCTCTTCCTGGCAGCAGACGTTACCAGCATTGATGGTGAACTGACTCTTGTTGTCCTTAAGCTTGGAGATGGTGACCAAGTTAAGGCCCTTGTAGCAGGTTGCCTCAGGGCGCAGGTAGAGCATGGGCCAATCTGGGTCCAAACCGTTGTCCCCAGTGATGGACGCTACATAGAGTCTTGAAAGGGCGTTGGCTGTGACAAGTTCCTTTCCAGGCTTATATTTGATGTGTAACTGATAGGGGGATAGACACTCAAACCATCCTGCCTGGCGGCGTGTCAAATGAGACTGTGTGTTGAATCATTGGAGTGACTTGTGGTCTGTCAGAACGCGGGGTGGGAAGGTCACACCTTCCAAGTAGCAGCACCACTTCTCAACGCAGTGTACAATGGCTGCCAGCTCTTTATCATGGATGGGATAACGTTGTTCCAAGTCAGTGAGCTTCCTGGACTCATATGCTACAGGGAGGAAGACACCATTGTCAGTTTCTACCCTTAGCACGCCTCCTATGACCCTGTCAGAGGCGTCAGTCTTGAGTTTGTACTGTCGGTTTTGGTTGGGAAACTGCAGTACTGGTGCTGTTGTGAGCCTTTGCTTCAACGTCTCAAAAGCTTGATCTCTGGTGGGGGTCCAATGGAAGCGCTGTTTGGTATTGAGGAGCTCAGTGAGAGGTGCAATTAGTTCCCCACAATTGGGGATGAACTTGCGTACATAGGCAACCATGCCTAAGAATGTCCGCACCTGGCCCACATCAGTGGGGGGCGGCATGCTAGTGATTGCCTTGATTTTGGCAGGGTCAAGCTTTATCCCTTGGGCAGAGATGGTGTGCCCAAGGAATAAAAACTCTGACTTGAGAAACTCACATTTGGAGGGTTTAGCTTTTAGCTGGTTCTTCCAAAGAGTGTTGAGGACAGCACAGAGGTGTTGGAGGTGCGTGGTTTGATCTTGACTGAAGACAATAATGCCGTCAAGGTACACCACCACACACTTTCCAATCAATTCCTCAAAGGCTTTGTATGGGGTTCCTGGTCACCAGTCCCCATAGTGTGTCCTGGGTTGTAGCCAGGGACCGGCTTGGAGGAGTCGTCATTCTCCAACAGGGGTGAAGGGTTGGTGAGAAGCTTATACTTGGATTGCATGAGGGAAAACTCCTCCAGTACCTTTCCAATCACCAAGCAAGCGTCTCCAACGTATATCTGGACTTCAGCAGGCGCCAGCCCTCCTGTAGGTTGATACCAATCCTGTAGTAGTCTTGCAAACTCTTCTCCAATGAACTCTCTTCCTCTATTTGACATCTCCAAATGCCTTGTCACCTTCTCCCACTCCTCCTGGGCAGATCTGCTAGAGGCAAACTTCCTGCACCCTAGACAATAGGATTCCTCATCCCCTGGGCTAGGATAAAAAATATGGGGTAATTGACTCATGAGACTTAAATACTCTTTTCACACTGGAAATTCAGAAAGGGGTTGTAATAGGCGCTTTATTTTCTGTCAGAAGGAAGATCCCCTTAGAAACCTTCTGAGATATTGCCTTGGGGTAGGGAATAAGAAAGGGTTTTTGCCCAAACTTGTAGTCCTTTAACAATATCTTGGACTCCTTGTACTTGGTCTTCAACTCCTGCTCCTTGATCTTGGGCTCCTTTGCTTTGGTCTTGGGCTCCGGCACTTTAGTTGTGGGCTCTGTTGTCTTAATCTTAAACTCCTGTGGTCTGACTCAGCTCTGGCTTCCTATCCTTGGTCTTCTGCTCCTTATGTAGCTTGGGTGGCCTTTGTAATCCACTTGATCCAGTCCCTGAAGAGCCTCAGATAGCTCTCACTTTTATAGCCCCTTGTTTCAGACAAAAACCTCTCTTAGAACTCTGGTTCTTTAAAGCTTAAGCTATCCTGTTTTTCTTCTTCTATAATATATTAAACTTTTATACTTACTTTAGCCAATGAAAGTCCTGAATTTTTTGCTTCTGCTCCCCATTTTTTAGGCTTTAACTCTCAAGTTAAAGCCCTTAAAAACTGATTAAGTAGGCTCCAGGTTGCAGCCAATCAAACACCTTGCTTCAACAGTTTCACCAAAACAGTTTCCCTGGATGACCTGTTCCTGACCCTGGTTTAAACTTGAAGCTTTCTTGCTCCGGGTAAACAACTGCTCTGCGTTTCAAATGGGTTTGCCGTAATTCCTGTTATGTTTCCCCGGCAAATCTCAAGCGCTTCCACATATGTTTTACTTAGGTGATTTTTATACTTTGATTTTCCAACGTTTCTCTGCGTTTCTTTCAACGTTTTGTATCTTCAAACCTGCCTGTTGCTTGTCCTTTTGCTTTCCTAGTTGTTCTTGGCAAATTTGCTCTTTTGCCCTCACAGTTTCTCCGTTCTCCTTCCAGCTTCTTTCTGGTCCATTTTCTCTTTAATTTCTTTTCTAAAAATAACATATAACCTATAGTTTGTTAGAACTATATGTTATTTTTCTTCTCTTTCTTTTTCCCACATATGTTTTCAATCCTATCTTAATCATAATCAGGCAGTATTTAATTATTCTTTAACTGCTTCTTTATATCCAAATTTCTTCTCAAAAGTCACTAAACCAGCTCCCAGCCTCTGTATTCAGTCCAGCTAGGTCATCCTCTCAGCTCTTCAGTTCTTTAGCACCAACTTCTGGTCCTTTGGCCATCCTAAACCATGATCTGCTAGTCCTTCATCATGTCTTCTTGTCCTTCTGCTTATCCTTAACTAGTTCCACACCAAATCCTCACTAGGAACCTCATTTGTTCCTTTAACACACTGAACCATCTTAGTTTATTCCATTCAATATGAATTAACAGTTCATCAACTAGCCTTTACTGTGACCAAACAGCCGCTCTTGCTAGTTTTCTCTGCTAATTCCATGAACCACCTCGGTTCTTTATCTCAGCCCCCATTACCAAAACTTGTAGACCCAGGCATGAGTCTACATTGAACTGGCGTTTGACTGGGCCCTTGCAAGTGGTAATCCACTTAGGCCATTCAACCATAAATCTATGTCTATGCATTGTCTTTACTCACCCAGGTGATGAAGTCTGGGCTTTCAGTTGCAGAGTAATCAGCTCTACTTCCCAGAGGCCTGATCACACCAAGTTCTGCAGCTTGTTTTCCCAAGCAAGCCACCTTGGTGACACCTCTGAGCATGCCTATACCCTCCAATGCTCACTTTGGGTTTCCCCAAAGCTCTCATAGGGGCATAAACAAGGACACCCTGTCAGTTTGTTAGGCAGGGTACTTGCTCACAGACCTCCTGCAAGTGTATTAGGGTACGTTGAGCCCTCAGAGCTCTTCTCCTCCCTGGCAGCCTGCGTTACCTGTCAGGGGTCCAAACTTACTCCCCCCCAGACAGACAAAGTTCCCTGCTTGCTATTTCAGTCTTCACCCTCCCGTAGCCACGGTTCCCTGCTAGGTGAAGCACTATATCCCAAAGCAGCCAACATCTTCTGCTGGGTGGAGGCAACAACTGCCTCTGGTAGTCCTTTGTTACCTACCAGCCAGGCCTTGCTTACCCTAGTAGACCATGTTACCTACTAGAGTTACCTCACTTCTCCTAGCAGACCAAGTACCTACTAGGCTTACCTCACTTACCCCTAGCAGCCCTATGTTACCTACTAGTTTACAACATTGCTAGGTAATCACACATTACCATTTTTAGCATACCGTCTTTATTTGAAGCCAAATCAACCCTCGCCTGCAAAACTGCACACATGTGGATCACTACACTTTGTTCATCAACATGGCAAAGGTGGAGGGAGCGTTAGTCATTCCAAAGTTCATGACAAGGCACTCAAACAACCTGTAACGTGTGCGGAAGGCAGTTTTTGCCTCATCCCCTGGTGCAATGCGGACCTGGTTGTACCCTGCAGTGAGATCAATCTTGCTAAAGGCCTTTGCGCCTGCAAGTGTATCAAACAGGTTGTCAATCAGCAGCAGGGGGTACTTATTTTTAACCGTCACCTCATTTAGGGTGCAGTAGTCTGTGACCAGGCAAAGGGACCCGTCCTTCTTGGCTACAAAGAAGACTGCCACCCCGTATGGAGAGAGCAAAGGGCAAATGAAGCCCTTATCAAGCGCGTCCACAAGGTGCTGGCGGAGGGTTTCATCTTCCTTTGGTGTGAGACAGTATAATGGTTGTGCTTTAGGTAACAATCCTTGAAGTTGTACAGCGTGCTGGATCTCCCAGGGCAGAGGTAGTTGTTTGAGTGCTTCACTGAATACGTCCTTGTACTCCTCAAGGAGTGCAGCTAGCGCTGGTGGTGGTGATGATGACAAGGGAGGGACTACAGGTGGTTCTGCACGGATAACTTTGACTGAGCATTGGTTAAAGTCTAGTTTCCCCCCTTGAAATTGTATGGGCCTGTTTCTGTCATTCTGACAAACACAGTGTCATGTAGTAGCTTGTTCATTTCCATGGGGTAGATCTGGAACCCCACCCCGTTTCTATTGAGGATGATGACAGAGGTATCCCAGTCAATGTAGGGACGGTTATGCCAGAGCCAATTGAGGCCAGCAATTACGTTGTGGCTGAGGCCTGCCATGATTGGCCCAGAGAGCTTATACTGAATGTTCCCCATCCTTATAGAGAAGGGCACCATCTTGTGGGTGATGGCAACTCTGCAGGAGTCAGCTACACGTATTGCTTTGAATCTGCTGGGTACTCAATTTTATTTGAGGAGCGGGCAGCTTGCAACACGGGGTCATTGCTATGGACTTGAAAGACGTCCAGGGTTTTGACCTCGTGAAGATTGTAGTTGCTGGAGTTCTTTGCAGGCAAGGGCTGAGAGGACGGGTTGGTCAGGGTTGTAAGGCATCTTGTTGCTACAACCCCCAGGCTTTTCCCTGGTCCTCAATTAGCGCTAGCTGGAGCTTCCCCTTGTGGGGGCGTTTAATTGCACTTTCTTGTTGACAAGGTTGGCAACAGCCCACTTGACCTTGGCCATTGTTAGGTGCAGAACGTGGTTGGGGTGGAGCATTGTTGGTGCGGCGGGAGCCCATCAAAGCCTGGTTATTGGCCTCTACAATGGCTTTATAGCAGTTGTCAATAGAGGTGCAGCAACCAACGGGAACCAACTTGCAAATATGGGGTTTAACCCATTAACAATGAGGGTGAGCAACATGGCATTCCCATTGGTCACTGCTTTGGGGGCGGCAGCAAGGGCTTGTTGCCACGCGGCAAGATACTCAGGGACGGAACCAGTCTGCTTGATGGCTAAGAGGGGAGTCCCCAAGACAATGGGGGAGAAAGTTTCACTATATTGGGACTTGGCGGCATCTCAAAATATTGCCCAGGTGACGTCAAACTTCTGGCTGGCCTAGTTGGTGAACCACACAGCGGCAGGCCCTGTAAGGTGGCCAGATGCAGTGGCAACCCACATGGACTCCGGGACCTGACAGATACAAAGGCGTGTTTTGGTGGACTGGAGCCAACTGAAAATGTCGGCTCCTTTGACACCGCCAGTGAAGGACTCTAGTTGGAGGTTGAGCATACGTTGAGACAGGTCTGACTGTGGCGGGGTGATGCTAGTGTCACGCTGCCTGAGGCGGAGCCAATTGTATACACTGATGAGAAATAGCTGATCTTGATAGATGACATAACCTTCAGAAATGTCCCCCTTGGGGATTGGAAGGAATGTCTCTTGTTGTGGAGTAGCCATGCGGCCCGTACTCCGTACTTTCTTAGGGGAATTTTGTTTTTTAAAATAGGTTGTGAACCTACTTCTGCTACCACTGTTGCAACTAAACCAATGAGAGTTCAGTACTTGTAATTGAGGAAGACAACAGTCCAATAGGAAAGGACAGAATAATAAGAATAAGGTATTGTTTATTGTAAAATATTGTGATTAATATACTATATGGGGAAGCCACAAGGCCACAAGGGGGTGGCATAGTGGGGAGTTCCATGTAGGGGTTGAAGCCAAGGAATAACTTGTGCGGGGATCAGCAGGTCAAATTGGCAACGCTCCTAATTAGGATGAAGTACCCGCCATTTGATACTGCCATCAGATTAATCCATAACGTTAGATACGTAAAGGGGCGACTCATTGAGAGCCCCCTGTGTATTGTAAGATACGTTAACAGGTAAGTCTAGAAACTCGGTTGCAACACCTGACTGTGGCGTTTTGACTGCCCCCTTATCTGCCATAACAGGCGCCAAGTCCAAGTTTGTATGGACCCCCAACATGACCTCTGTTTAAGACGTCTCAAGGAGAAACTTACGGTAGCTCTCATCCTTCAATACCCCAAACTTGTTGGGGAATACCAAATGAAAACCAATGCCTCAGACGCATCCATTGGGGGAGTACTACAAATCAGAAATAATGACAGTGACTTCCTGCCTGTAGCTTATGAATTGCAAAAACTGACAGATGGTGAGTGTCAATACCCTATCCACAACAAAGAACTGTTTGCCATTGTACACTGTCTAGTCAAATGGCGCTGTTACCTAGAACAACAGGAAGAATTCACAGCATTAACCAATCACAAGTCACTCATCTATTTCAAAACTCAAGCCAATCCATTGCTCTGCCAAGGCCGGTGGATAGAGCTATTTGTAAGGGATCCAACCTGTGGGGGGTTCCTAGGAACTTGCGGGCAGATGGCCCGCGGGCCCAGCAGGGAGAGCCCACCACAAGATTGGGGCTAACCTTACAATATAAGATAACAATTTTCCAAGGATTGCCCAAGGTCCGCTTATAGGCACCATAGAATCAATGAACCCTGTGAGGGTGATATACATCACCCCAAATATCTGGGTGGAAGTGGATTCATTTGTGGCAACAGATTCTTGCAGGTGGTTGGGCCGCGGGGTGAGGGGCGGTGTCATTGGAACCAAATATGCGGGCCAGAAATTATACTTGTCTTTGAATAACAGAGGGGGCCAGATAATTTTGGTGCCTTCTCTGTAAAGGACTTCTGTCTCTCTAGTTATAGCTTCAGGGTCGTGGATTAGGATTTCTTCCAAAGTAACCTCCAAATACGCTGGGTTGGGTAGGTACTCAGTGAAATGTACTGGGCCAAAGGAAGCTCCTGGGGGACAGTAAAGGTTGGGCAGCTGGTCTGCAGTTTCTTGGGATATGCAAGTGTGGGGTGTGGAACCACAAGAGATAGGCTGTAAATGAAGTAGAACTAATAACAAGTATGGTATGATCTGGTTGAACCAAAGATTCATGTCACTTTATTGTAAGAATGGCAAGAGGCATCTTCCTGGTGGCCCAGGGTATAAGTATGCTCATCTGTCATGGTAAGATTTTCACAAATTCCCTTGGCCCGGGTTTTCCCGTTTATCAGGTATTCCCAGTCTTCAGTGGCATCAATCACTGGGGTTATTCCATTGGCTGGTCTAAACCAAGAATGCTCAAATTTCCCATTCAGGTCATGGGGTTGGTTGTCCCTGGGTGGCCCACGTTCTATGGGAAGGTTATCTGTTTCCCCTCCCGCGTGGGCCCAAGTTATTTTGGGATCTGTGGTTGGACCTGTCTGCTGATTGGTCAGGTTAACAGGAATTCTTTGCGTGGGAAGTATTGATGTAGGCAAATTTGGTTCATCAAGCTTTAAAGGATTTTCCAAAGTCAAATCCTGTTCTTATTTGAGCCCAAAACTATGGGTGGCTGGCCCAAAAGGCTGGCGGCCCGTGGGGTGTCAGGGTTTGAGTCCCGTAGTTGAGGCTTTTCAATAATCATAGTTGATAAGAGTTTGTCACTTCTGACACTATTAAGAGATTTAATATGCTCATCCAGTACAAACCTTGGGCCAAGCTTGCCATGGCAGACGCCCTGTCCCACCTGTATGTCTGTTCCTCAAGAGGAGAGAATGGGCTCAACTGTCAGGGACCCACTTTGCGGGAAATAAACTTCCCAGCTGATGGGCCAAGGCCCCTACATTTAAGCCTGCTATGACCGAGCCAATAGGAACTGTGACCATTGCAAGATGTCCAAGTTGTCCTAGATAAGTGAACCTTCCAAACATAGAACTGAATCACCCCAGTAGATAGTAGCCCACCAGATAGTTCAAGAGGTAAAATGAGGCGTAAGGTCTAACCAGAGTAGGTTCAGTGGGTAGGGCAGCAAACAAGCGGCCATAGTGGAATTTACGTCCCCAATGTCTGGAAGGATATTTGAACCACCCATTGGCAAGGGATTCCTTCTGGTGGGCGTCATCTGGGGAGGAATTATACCAGTCTGTTGTTTGAGTTGGGTTTTCCAAGGCGTACACCTTGGTCAAGAAGTAGGCTAGAAACCAAGATAGGAAGAGAATTCCCCTCATGGCTTCAGAAAAGGAGTGTTATCAAAATGGAGGAGTAGCTAGAAGGGTAATAATCTTTATTGTTGGAACATTTAAGAATGGTAAGATTTGTACACTTAAATAGTCTCCAAAATGGAGGCTGGAACATTTAAGTGGTTATTTGGGGGAATGAGAGGGATTCGCCAATGATTTTCATGACTATAATGTATGAAATTAATACCTGGTTAATATTGGCTTGGATTTGGTTCTGTAGAGATAATATAATCTCATAATTGAAGAATAATAAGGCAGAGAAAGCCACAAGATCAGAGGCAATTCAGCAGTGTACAGGCTGAAGAAAAAGGATTGCATAGTACAGAGCTTGCACTAAAGTAAGATAGAGCGGGTCAGAAGTTGGTTTGAAATCTAGATTCAGCCAATCAGGATCAAGACGGTAAGTGACGTTTACAGGCATATTATTAACTCTTTTGAATTTGAAAGACGTTTTGAAAGCAAAAATTGACTGAATAACCAGGTAATAAAAAGGTAAATCAAAGGTTTGTGTTGATCCAGAGCTAACAATACATTCCTTAGAAGCGTCCTGAGTTCAAATCTGGGTCCCCAAGGTTTCAAAATACCAGATATTACTGTTAAGACTGTTGTGTTGTGCTTTTGACTGAGTGCCTTCTGAATCTCTGTTCTGGTGTTGATTTAAGACTGTGTTTTTCCCAAGGATGTCAATAAGAGTAAGGTAGTCAGGGATAGAATCCCTGACATCAAACCAGACTGAGCTTTATTAGTACTACAAATAAAGGACAAATGTTTCCCCCCTGGAACAACTGACATAACAAAGAAACAGTTATCAAAAATGAACACCTCTTGCTGATGTATATGAGACCCTATACAGAAAGATGTCTGACAGCACAACCATTCCCTACATTCCTATGAATCAGCAAGTTGACACCATCATACACTATCACAGAGACATTGGGCATACCAAGAGCCAAAACCTATATGAGTTCCTTAAACATAAGGCCTGGTGGCCAACCTTATATTGCAATTTTCAAGAAGTTCTAGACCTAATTGAGGTATGCAAAAAGTTTGCCAAAAGCAAAACCCTACCAAAGTCAGTACTTCCTATCTGCACACAACTACCTTTCAAAGTATGGGCTCTTGAAATTGTTGACCCCATGCCAGGAAAACACAATTACAAGAAATACATCATCACTGCCATTGAATTTGCTACAAGATGGCCAGTAGCCCAAGCAGTAAAGGCACACACTGGCAATGATGTACAACAATTTATCAGCAAGGAGAAAATCAGCAAACTTGGAAAGCCAGAACTCCTGATAACAAATGGAGGCAAAGAATTGACCTCTGAAGACACCAATGTATACCTCACCAAAAATAGGGTCAAGCACACTGTGACAACACCATACCATCCACAGACCAATGGACGCATAGAGCAGCTTAATGGTAGCCTTGTGCAAGCCTTAGCCAAACTCACTGCTGGGAGACCTGAAGACTGGTATAAGCAGCTACCAACTGCACTACTTGTGTGTCAAACCTCAGTGAACAGATCTACCAGAAAAAGCCTGTTTGAACTGATATATGGCACACAGCCAAATATAATTCAAGCATTGACAGGATCTAAACTAGAAATACAAGTAAAGTCCCTCCACGCTCAGACCCTCAAGTGATAGAGGCTAACAGCAAACAAACAGCAAAGGAGAATGAACGTCTGAAAAAGACTTTTGTGCCCATCTGCAATAGACATGAAGTTGGGGACAAATTTTGGATCATGAATGTTGACAAGAGCAAGCTACAACCCAAGAAAGTGGGGCCAGCAATCATTCTGAAGGTAAACAACAATAACACTTACCTCATGCAAGGGCTTGGAAAACGTAAGCAAGACAAGACCCTACATCATGATTGCCTATGACCCTGCAAAGCAAGACAGAAACAACAAGAAACTGCCCTGCCTGCCACAGACAGCAACTAGTGCAATACAGCGCCCAGGCTCCTGACAATCTCCCTGATTACCTGCCCCCAGAGGAGGCCAACCTTCAGTTGGAGGGGGCGTCAAAACTGCAGGCTTGACCTGCCAGCAAGGTTCCAACCAAGCGCGTTTGTGACCTGCAATCTGATTACCCAGTCACTTGAAGCCAGACTAGGAAGTCAACTTGAATTACCAAATCCAACAAAATGAACAGATGATGATTATTTACAATGGGTACCTTGTTTTGGTGCTTGACTCACTATCAGGATCAAGCCACCCCCTTCTTCCATCCAGCCGTGTGATCACCAATCATGTTCCTGTTATCCTTGATTCACATAAAATATATAATCACTATCTCACAATAAAGATTATTATCTATCTTCTAAATATTTTCCCTGTGTAACTCTGCTAAAACAGCACAGTTACAACATCCTCAAAATCCTTTGTCTCAAAAAAGGATTTTTAGCAACCTGTGGACCTCAGGATTGGTTTGATTCATCTAAAACTTCATTGGTAGAGGCCTGGGCAATTGCAGGAGTGTCCTTTGGGCGTTGTTCCCATTGTCTGGGATCAGGAGTTTTCCCATGGAGTAGGGTTTGAGTGTAGAAGGTGTTATGCTGGTGGGTTTTTGATGTTTCTTTGAAATCAAATCTATTTCTGATTTGAGATAAAAAACGCAGGCAGCTGGGTCCGCAGGCTGGCAGCCCACAGGGGCCCGGGAATGGAATCTCAAAACTGGTGGTTTTTTTGCCAATTGATAGAAAAAAATTGTCAATTGTTACACTGGCTGCTCTTTTATATAATATTTAATCAGGGGTATCTCCTAGGTGGGTTAGATGGAGACATCTTTGAAATGATTCTGCAATCAATAGTGTGAGAACTATTTATGGGCTTTTTCAGTAAATCTTTGGATAAAAATCCAGGAGTAATTTGGCTGAGATCCCCAAGTATTTGATGAAGATTAAAGTGGAGGCCCAAGGGGGAGGCGTAACTTTACAGGGTGATATCAGGCACAGGTGGGTTGCCATTGGCTATCTCTGTATAAGAGTGTTGCAAACAAGTTTCTAGACTTGCCCGCTACCGTATCTTGCAATACACAGGGGGCGCTCAATGAGCCGCCCCTTGACGTATCTAACATTATGGATTAATCTGATGGCAGCATCAAATGGCAGGTACTTCATCCTAATTAGGAGCGTTGCCAATTCAACCTGCTGATCCCTGCACAAGTTATTCCTTGACTCCAAACCCTACATGAAACTCCCCACTATGCCACCCCCTTGTGGCCTTGTGGCTTCCCCATATAGTATATTAGTCACAATATTCTACAATAAACAATACCTTATTCCTATTACTCTGTCCTTTCCTATTGGACTGTTGTCTTCCCCAACTCTAAATTCTGAACTCTCATTGGTTCAGTTGCAATAAGAGGCCTTACCATATTTCTTTTTGACAAACTGATCATTGGTGTTGAGTAGAGACTCAGGACCAGTGCCATTGTCCAAGCTTTGTGTGGGGTTGGGGCAATTTTTATTGGTAAATTTACTTATTTTTATGAGCAAGCTGCCAGTGTCATGTGTTGGTATCTTGGAAAAATCCCAGTGTCTTAAACAAAGTAGCTCTCATTGGTTGTTATAGTTGCCATAAATTGCGCTATTAATGCTATTTCAATTTGCCCTTTGAATATTGATAGTTGCAAAGATTTAACTGGTTTTGCCTTCAAGTTTGGAAATTCCTTGCCTTCTGCAAATGGGTCTGGTTCAATATCCACCCATTCCAGACTATTGTACCTGTCTGTGGTTTATCCTGGTATGACCTCATCCCAGCAAGACTCCCTCAGCCACTCTGTCTTCCTATTGAGTGATCCCCACCTCTTGTCAACTATTTAAAGTAGAATCATTACTCCTAATAAAGACAAGTTTATCCACATTTTTGTTAGTTTTTATAATCTTCAAGCTTTTCCTGTCCTTTCTCCCAAAAGGACTTTTACATCTTGTTTTCCAGGAAATTAAGGTATGTGCCCTTAATTTTTCCCTTAAGGCTAACCCAAGGCTAGCTTCAAACCTCAAATCTTTTGTAATAAAGATTTCCCGCTGTGTCCTCCAGGATGTTGTCCCCTGGAGCCAAACACAACAAAAAGGTACTCACTACAGGGGCTACAAGCCCCTTGGTTACCCTGTTCCCACGCGCATTCTCTGGTCCCTCTCCCTTTGTTTCTGAAGTACCAGATCAACCTAAAGTTTCTAGTCCACCTCTAGAAGAAGACATTACTGATGCTTCTGCAAATCCTATGGTATTGGTTCTTGCTCCCAGACCCTTGTGGGCCCCCTTCCTGGTTTCTCTCTCAACTATGAGCAAGCCTGTGCTGCCGCCCGCTCCCTTCTTCACTCTGGCACGGTAGCCATGCACTCTATCCCTGGCCTCCTCCTGGGTACGCCTCCAAAAAACCTGTACTCCTTCCTTTTGGACTTTGGTCTCCCCCTGTGTTGATGGAATCCATGATACTATTGGCGTGTTGGTTAACCAGCTCATCCAACCTGCCCTAGTTCACCACCAAGTTGCCTTGGGATCCCAGAATCAACTGCTAGATGCAGTAGCCTCCGCTGTCTTAAATAACCACACTCAAAATATGGCCTACCAAGAATGGTCACACAGTCTCTTTGCTTGTATTTCTGACAACCAGCGCAACTTGTTGGCGTCACAGAAGTATTTAACTGCCTCCCTGAATTCCCTTTGTTCCTTGCTCCCTGGATACATAAAGAATCAACTATGCAAATTGGATGAACATCAGGCAGCCTGGCATGAGCAAATTGAGGCTTTTCTGCTTAACCATCAGCAGGATTTTGATACTCTGGTTAGTGAACTTAATCAATTCAGGGAGCATGTCAACTCGCAACTCAAATTGATAGGGGCTTATGTTGATACTTGGGGACGCCACCTGCAGCATTAATATGGGCTGGATAAGGCTGCACTAGGCAAAACTCTATACCAAGTGCAAACTTATGTGGACAATCAGTTGGCCTCTATTGAGGTGACTCCTCCCACTCCTCCTGTCAGGACCCCTTCTGATTTTGAAACCAAAGTATGGGAGGTCATCACCAAGCTCAAGGCCACCACTAGACGCCAAGCTTCTGTGCAGCCTCCCCCTCTAGTCAAACCTATGCCTGGCCCTTGTATTGCCTCCCTCACTGATCAGGTGGCTACCCTACAAGGTGAAATTGAGTACTTAAGAGAGCGCCTCTCTAATTCTAAAGGTTTTTCATCTGAATCTGAAGATGAAGAAGAAGGTGAAGTTGTTAATACTCCCACTCATGACAATCATGGTTGTTGCCCTGGCTTAGAAGTTCAACCCCAGGTCCACTGTATGTGTGCTCTAGATCAACTTGCCAAAGTGATAAATGATGTAGCTGATAGGCAAGACATGTTGGAAAGAGAGGTCCAAAACCTCTCCTGCTTTACAGAGACTCTAAATAGACAAGTTGCCCCCTTGGTCACTCAGGCCACCTCTCTGGCTACCCATGATAATGGGATTGTTGGTACCTTGGCAGTACAACAAATCAAGATTGATGAATTTGGGACTGCTGCCACAACTACCTGAGACATTAGTGGGCAGAATAGCTCTACCTTGGAGACTTTAGAGGAAAGCCTTTGACTTCTCTGGGCTAGACAACCTACTGCTGAATCTGAGTTTGAGGGCAACCCTCACATTAACGTCCTCAACCCTGGTGAAAACAGCCAGTTCTTGTCCTCGTCTTTCAACCCAAATTATAAGCCCACTTTCAAGCAGATATTTGATCCCAAGACTTAACAATTGCTGCTTTTCTGACCATTTACAAAACTGCAATGTGTAGGGCTACTGACGAACTCAAGAAGGAACACATCCTTACCTGCCTCCATACCACTTGTCAGGAAGTTGTGGTCCCCAAGCTTCCTTCTATTGTCACCTGGGAGGATATGAAACGCCTCCTTATTGAAGAGTTTGGAGGAGACCTCAGTTTAGAAGTCTAGAAAGATGCATTTATGCATATTGCTTTCAAACCCAAGGAGACCCTGGCTGAGTTTGCAGATTGTTTCTACATTGAAGGCCAGCAGTTAATTACTAGTCAACAGTTAACTCCCCAGGAAGCCTACATGGCTTTTTCAAATGCTTTGAAAATGAACCAGCTTTTATGTCTACACTTTAAGGCACATAAGGCTTCACTCACTTCCATGAAGAGTATTAAGACGCTCTTACAAGACATGCATTTGACACATGGAGGTATGGTGGTGTGTGAGAACAAGGCCAATAATGCTGGGACCACCTCTTGTACGCCGCACATTATGACTCTGGGTACTAGTGGACAGGCTAAGAGACAAGGCTGTCATTACTGTGGCCAGATTGGACACCACTTGCGCACTTGCGCACTTGCACTAATCCTCAAGTGGAAGGTTGCAATCCCAAGGAGCAGGCAGAAAAAGAGAGGTCAGCTTAGACACGGAGACACTCTCTGCTGACCAATCTCCCCCATCTCCCATTGATCCTCCGTCTGATGAGGAAGCTGTCTCTTCCTCTGGCCCAACTATCCTTCATCTGTTTCAAAACCTCTCCAGTGATTCAGAGCCTGACAATTCTGATAATGAAGATTCTGAAAGTTATAGCTACTCTGTCCTGGCTGTTCTGGAAACTATCTCTGTACCCTACAAGCTTTGCTCTGGGAAGACTATCACCACTTCCTGGGTACCTCCAAGTGAAGCTAAGTCCATGGTGGCTTGCCCTTACCTAGCTCAAGCCCATTGACCTCCTGTCTTGGTTGACTCTTCTGAGAAAGCAGCCAAGTTAGCCAAAGCTCTTTTCCACAATGTAACTGTATCTCTTCCACTACAGACTGTGTATAAGAATATTCCTGTGTTACAGTGTATGCTGGCCAAATGGGAAAAGGAGCTAGAGGCTGCACAAGATGTGTTGGCAGTCTTGCCTCCCTTTGGGAAAGATACAACCTGCGTGGAGGTATCAATCCAAAAGGTCAAAATCAAGGCCATCTTGGACACAGGTTCCCCTGTCAACGTGGTATCTTCCAAGCTAATGAAGAAACTTAAGTTGGCCCCTGACCTCAACTACACACAGTTGTATGGCACAGCTGGCATGGCCCAAACTTGAGCCATTGGTACCTACTCTGCTCTACCCATGAGGTTTGGGAAACTCCTTATTGCTTCCCCCGCTGTGGTCCTAGAGAACAAAAGCTATGACCTCTTGGTTGGTACTCAGTTCCTCCAAGAATATAACAGGATTGTAAACTTACAAGACGGATACCTTTTGCTCTTGGGATATGAAGTTCCTTTGATTTTTGAGGAACCTCTGGGAGTTCCAGGAAAACGTCTTAAAACTTGTGTGCTTGAGTACCCTACGGGTATCTACTCTCTCAAGTATAGGACTCACTCCTCCAACATGTGCACCCCTTCTCCTTCCTGCCCTGCAGAAGAAGGGGTACCTCTGCTAGCGCCAGCTGCTATCACCATCCCCCCAGGCTCTCAAGTAGTATTGACTCCCAGATTTCTTATGAGCTTCCTGAAAAGTCCTTCTTGGAGCCTTACTCACCTGAATCCTTGAGTTGCACCAAGCCTCACCTATGTCCAGGGATTTTAGACCAAACCCACAAAGAGCCTGTGCAATTACTGCTTGCTAACCTGACAGCCCTGCCCATGCAAGTAACCAGAGGCCAGGTTGTAGGTCATGGTCGTGTACTTGGAGCAGAACAAGTATCCTCCCTCTACCCCTTCAGAACTTTTAGTGACTTCAAACTACCTGAAGATGATCCTCAAGTTCTCTCCTTGTTCACTGCTGCTGATTTCCCCCAATTGTCTCCTGTTCAAAAAAAAGACGTATTGGACCTACTCAATCACTCAGTGACATCTTTGCCTCTGGACCTACAGTTTATGGCCTAGCTAAAGGAGTCATCCATCAGATTCATACTTGTGATGCACCCCCTTTTTGTGCTAAACCATACTGCTGTAGTAGGGTGGAAGATGCCTATGTGTCTAAAGAACTCAAGCAATTCTGGACTCTGGGTTACTGGGTTACTGGCTCCTTCCCAAAGTCCTTGGGCTTTCCTGTTACTGATCCTCAAGAAGAAAGATGGGGGCTACCACATTGTAATGGACTAGCCGCCTGAACTCTCTCACTAAGAAAGACTCATAACCCTTGCCCAGGATTGACAATGCTCTCCGACGGCTGGGTGGTTCCAAGTTTTTCTCTGCCATGGATCTGGCTTCTGGGTACTGGCAGGTTGACTTATCACCTGAAGATTGAGAAAAGAATGCACTCATCACATCAAAGGGCCTCTTTGAATCCACTTGTATGCCCTGGGGATTATGCAATGCACCTGCCACATTTCAGCAAGCTATGGACTCCATCTTAAAAGACCTAAAACTCTCTTGTGTCCTCATGTATCTTAATGATATCACCATATTCAGCGCTAACTTTACTGACCATTTGGAGCATCTTAAGGCTGTCATCATCAAGATCTGTCAGGCTGGCCTGAAACTCAAACCCTCCAAATGCTCCTTCTTCAAGAAACATCTTAAGTTTCTAGGACATAAAGTCACTCAGACTGGAATCTGCCCCATGAATAACAAAGTGGAAGCCATTGACAAGATGCCACCTCCCACAAATCTTCAAGAGGTACAAGTATTCCTTGGTATGATGGGCTACTACCGACAATTCATCCCTGACTTTGCTGAACTGAGTGAACCCCTTGTCCAATTGCTTTGCAACGTCCCCTTTGAGTGGACTGACAGACAACAACAAGCATTTGAAGCACTGAAGGCCAAGCTCAAGGAGGCTTCTATCTTAGTCTATCCTGATTATGATAAAGAGTTCATCTTGTATAGTGACGCTAGTGGAGTAGCTGCAGGTGCTATCCTTGCCCAACTTGATGATGAAGGAGTAGATCAACCTGTAGCCTACTCATCAAGGGTCCTTAATAAGCAAAAAAAAGAACTACAGTGTCACCAAGAAGGAATGTTTGGCAGTACTGCATGTTGTGAAACAGTTTTGGCATCACATCTATGGAACCCACTTCACGTAAACCAATCACTCCTCTCTCAAGTGGTTACAACATCTAAAAGAACCTGAAGGTTGGCTAGCACATTGGGCTCTACGTCTGCAAGGGTATGATTTCACAGTGGTACACCGTCCTGGGGCCCAACATCAGAATGCTGATGGCCTGTAAAAAATGCCAATCCTGACCATCCATCCTGCTGATGCTGATTGACTATACAAACTAATAGGATATCCTGACTCTTGGACCACTAAGCCAGAAGATATCTGCCTGGCTCTACAGACCCTATCCAAGGACACCATAATTTGTGATAGACAAATCTTCAAGAAGGTTAACAATGCCTACCTACCTTACGTTCACCCTAGTATGAGGATAGCCATCATCCTCCAAGCTCACATTGATACTGGCCATGGAGGCATAGCCAAGACTCATGACTGGTTGTGTAAAAATTTTACTGGGAAAACATGCGCCTCTTGATCCCTGATGTCCTTGTTTCCTGCCATTCTTGTCAACTCCAACGTCCTTGTCCTTCCCAATATCAGTTCCAACTCATCCCTCCAAAACATGCCTTTCATACAGTGAGTATTGATGCTGTTGGGCCCTTCCCCCGGTCTAGGTTGGGATGTTGGTTTTTTAGTTTCTCTATACCACTTTAGAAAATGGGTTGAAGCCAGAGCAACAAAAGATAGAACAGCAAGGACCACAGCAACTTTCTTGCTGCAAGACATCTATCAATATGGCTGCCCTCAAGTCCTGCTCTCAGACAATGATACCAATTTTAATGCTTGCCTCATCACCTTTATTGTTGAAGCTATGGGGACTCACCAGTTGTTCTCTGCGCCATATAATCCCTCCACTAATGGAACTGTCAAACAAGCAAACTCCACTCTAGTATCCATCATGAGAAAACTCACGCTATCTGACGCTGCCAATTGGGACATGTTCCTCCCTGCCGCCCTCTTTGCCTACCGCCTTAGTAGACACCGGGTGACTGGTCCATCCCATTTTGCCATGCTTTATGGACGTGAGGCCACTACCCCCTCAATCTTGGGACCTCCTCTGATTGAGTATGATACATCTGCAAATCCTATGACCTATGTAAAAAACCTAACCAACCATATCATTACATCCAGGCAACTTCCTACTCCACTGCTTATAAGGTTAAGGCTTTGGAGCTCTATCTGTCCAATGCTGTTAGAGCCCCCCTCCCCAAATACCAAGTAGGCAATCTAGTTCTCTACTACCAGAATTGTACAGGTGGTAGAGCCCACAAGCTGGATTCCCTCTGGGTTGGGCCCTGTGAGGTTACCTTCAAGAAGGGTGTCAAGTACACTGTGAAGCTACTATTGTCTGGCCATCCCTTTTCCCGCGTCCACTCCAAATTCCTTTGCAAGTATTAGCTCCCTCTGTCCAATCTTGAGGGGGGAGGTGTCATAAATTGCGCTATTAATGCTATTTTGATTTGCCCTTCAAATATTGATAGTTGCAAAGATTTAACTGGTTTTGCCTTCAAGTTTGGAAATTCCTTGCTTTCTGCAAATGGGTCTGGTTCAATATCCACCCATTCCAGATTATTGTATCTGTCTGTGGTTGATCCTGGTATGACCTCATCCCAGCAAGACTCCCTCAGCCACTCTGTCTTCCTATTGAGTGATCCCCACCTCTTGTCAACTATTTAAAGTAGAATCATTACTCTTAATAAAGACAAGTTTATCCACATTTATGTTGGATTTTATAATCTTCAAGCTTTTCCTGTCCTTTCTGCCAAAAGGACTTTTACATCTTGTTTTCCAGGAAATTAAGGTGTGTGCCCTTAATTTTGCCCTGAAGGCTAACCCAAGGCTAGCTTTGAACCTCAAATCTTTTGTAATAAAGATTTCCTGTTGTGTCCTCCAGGATGTTGTCCCCTTGAGCCAAACACAACAATAGTGTAGGGCAGATCTACAGGGCAAGTATCACTTTGGATGAGAGCAGGTCTGGGGGATTCCTCATTGACAGGATTGCTGGTTTTGCAGCCCAACCTGCCAGTATCACAAGTTGTCACTTTGGGGAAACTTCCTTTGTCTGGCACTTGTGGTTTGCTATTAAAACCTTGTAATGTAGGTGTGAATTCACATTCTGGTGAGCTGGTATCAACCTAATCAAAATGTTCACTATTAATAGGCTACAGGCAGCAAAAAACTAGTCTTATAAACTGGCAGTCTGCAAAGAGTTAGACTCCAGGTTTAAACCCAGTCCCATACCTTAAGTTTTGGGTATGAAGAAATTGTCATTCCAGACCGCCAATTAGAAATGTTTCTAACAGTTACAACACTTTTTTAGTTACATCCAGGTGCAGGTGTTACCAGGTCATAAATTCAGTCACAAGTGACAAACTTCTATTGACCATACTTACTGGAAAGCCTCAACTATAGGATTCAAACCCTGACACCCTGCGGGCAGCCAGCCCGCAGATTTTTGGGTTTGAACCAGAGCAGGATTTGGCTTCAGAAAATTCTCTAAGGCTTGATAAGTTAAAATCCCCCCATTAACGCTCCCCACGCTGAAGGTTCCTGTTAACTCAACCAATCAGCGGACAGGCCTAGCCATAGACCCCAAAATAACTTGGGCCACCACAGAAGGGGAAACAAAGAAACTTCCTATAGAACACAGGCCGCCCAGAGATGACCAACCCCACAACCCAATAAAGAAACTTGAGTATTCTCAGTTCAAACCAGCCAATGAAATAACTCCCACAATGGATGCCACCAAGGACTGGAAAAACTGAGTAGACGGTAACACCCGGGCCAAAGCAATTTGTAAAAGTTTACCCATGACAGATAAGTATACTTATACCCTGGACTGCCAGGAAGTTGCCCATTGCCATTCTTGCAATAAAGTGACTTGAAACTTTGGTTCAACCAGGTTATTCATATTTAATATTAGTTCTATTTCATTTACAGTCTACCTCCTGGGGTTCTGCACCTCACACCCAACAACCCCAAGAAACTGCAGACCAGCTGCCCAGCCTTTATTGTCCACTAGGAGCTCCCTTTGGCCTGGTACATTTGTTGTGTTCTGAGGCGTGGCACAGACACACAACAGGAAATCCTAACCTTATGATTGAATTTTTACTAAGTCTTGGTTAGATGACAGGGAAGGCAATTGTGTTTACCTTGCGGCCCTGGATATATAATCTCTGCTAGGCGTGGCTAGAGAGAGGCGTGGAAGTACAGAAGACACAAAGACAAAAATGTGAATAGAACTTAATCTTATTGGTAAATTAGGAAATGGATTATATAGTGGTTATGAATACCACAAAACACTACCAGGACGGTAGGATCACTTGCCACAAGCATGAGTGAGGCAAGTGAGTTGCGCAGAGTCAGGAAACCAAACAATCATATTTCCTGATGTAGAAACCAGTTCATTTCAAGAGCTGAAAGCAAAAACAAGAGATTCATCTTTGAAATGGCCCACCAAAGGCAAAATTGAAACATGGTGAATGCTGTTATTCACAACATTGCCCCCCTCTAGATTAGTCTTAGGGGGGTGATACTTGCAGAGGAACTTGGTGTGTACGCGAGAAAAAGGGCAACCACTGGAGAGGAGCTTTACAGTGTACTCAGATCCTTGTTTGAAAGTCACCTCTAAAGGGCCAATCCACAGGGAGTCCAGCTTATGTGCGCGTCCACTCACATGGTGTTTGTAGTACAGGACATGGTCACCAACATCAAACTCAGGCAAGGGGGAGCATCTTAGTCTTATATGCGGAAGTGTAGGCAGTGGCCTGTATATTAATGATGCGGTTGACTAAGTCTTTGATGTGGTTGTCAGGGTTCATGACCTTATCAGAGGTGAGTAGGGAACCCCCAAGAGCAACAGAGTGGTGGCTTCACGCCCATATAATATGGCAAAGGGGGAGTACCCTGTGATCCAATGCCTGCTCAGACAATGGGCAAAGAGTGCAGCAGGTAAGTATAGATCCCAATTGGCAGCGTCAGAGTTGATGAACTTCCTCATGATGGAGACCAGTGTTGAATTTGCACACTCAACTGCCCCATTAGTGGAAGGATTTTAGGGGGCAGAGAAATACTGGTGAGTTCCTAGAGCTTCAACAACAGAGTGTTGTAACTATGCTGTTTTAGCAGAGTTACAAGGGGAAAATATTTAGAGGATAGATAATAATCTTTATTGTGAGATAGTGATTATATAGCTATTGTGAATCAATGGATAGCAGGAATATGATTGGTGATCATGTGGCTGGATGGAAGAGGGGGTGACTTGATCCTGCTAATGAGTCAAGCGCCAAATCAAGGTATTCACCGTGAGGGATCATCATTTGTTCATGTTGATTGATTTGGTAGTCCAAGTTGACTTCCTAGTCTGACTTTGAGTGACTGGGTAATCAGATTGCAGGTCACAAACCTGCTTGGTTGGAACCTTGCTGGCAGGTCAAGCCTGCGGTTTTGACACACACCCCTGGCTGAAAGTCAGCCTCCTCAGGAGGCAGGTTGTCAGGAGCCCAGGCGCTATATTGAACCAGTTGTTGTTTGGTGGCAGGCAGGGCAGTTTCTTGTTGTTTCTGTCTTGCTTTGCAAGGTTGTAGGTGGTTGTGATGTAATGTCTTGTCTTGCTTGCGTTTCCTGAGCTCTTGCACAAGGTAAGTGTTATTGTCGTTTACCTTTAGGATAATTGCTGGCCCTACTTTTTTTGGGTTGTAGTTTGCTTTTGTCAACATTAATGATCCAAAATTTGTCCCTGACTTCATGTCTCTGGCAGATGGGTACAAAGGTCTTTTTTAAGTGTTCCTTTTCTTTGGCTGCTTGTCTGCTGTTGGCCTCTATTACTTGAGGATCAGAGCAAGGGGTGACTTGACTTGGAATTTCTAGTTTGGGTCCTGTCAATGCTTGAATGATATTAGGCTGTGTGCTGTATACCAGTTCAAACAGGCTTTTTCTGGTGGATCTGTTTGCTTGGGTTTGGCACACAAGTAATGCAGTTGGTAGCTTCTTATACCAGTCTTCAGGTCTCCCGGCAGTGAGTTTGGCTAGGGCTTGCACAAGGCTACCATTAAGCCGCTCTACACGTCCATTGGCCTGTGGATGGTATGGTGTTGTGACGGTGTGTTTGACCCCATTTTGACAAGGTACACGTTCGTGTTTTTGGAGGTCAATTCTTTTCCCCCATTGGTTATCAGGAGTTCTGGCTTTCCAAACCTGCAGATTATTTCTTTGCCAATGAATTGTCAGACGTTGTTACAGGTGTGTGTTTTCACCTCTTGGGCTACTGGCCACCTGGTTGAAAATTGATGGCTGTGATGATGTATTTTTTGTTGTTGTGCTTTCCTGGCATGGGGCCCACAATGTCCAGAGCCCATACTTTGAACAGCAGTTGGGTTTGAATGGGGAGTACAGACTTAGGCGGGGTTTTGCTTTTGGCAAGTTTTTGCAGACCTTGCACTGTTCTAGCACTTTCTAGACATCACAGTATAAGGTTGGCCACCAGGCTTTATGTTTTAGGAATTTTTATAGATGTTGGCTCTTAGTGTGTCCAAGATCTCTGTGGTAGCAAAGAATTGTATTGACTTGTTGATGTGTGGGGATGTAGGGAATGGTTGTGCCATTTGACATCTTTCTGTGAAGAGTCCTGTATACATCAGCAAAGAGGTGCTTATTCTTGATGACTGTTTCTTTGGTGATATTGGTTGAGCCAGGGGGAAGCCTTTGTTCTTTGTCCTTTGTTCAAAGTACCAAGAGAGGCCAGTCTGGTTCAAGCCCATTCTCTCCCCTTGAAGCGCGGACATACAGACAGGACAGGGTGTCCGCCATGGCAAGCTCAGCCACAGGTTTATACTGGATGAGCATGTTAAACCTCTTCAATATTTCCATCCACTGTGCTTGGCGGCGTGAGAGATTTGCTTGAGTCTTAAAATAAATGAGTGGCTTGTGATTGGTGAGTGCTGTGAACTCTTCCTGCCGTTCCAGGTAACAGCACCATTTGACTAGGTAGTGTACAATCACCAGCAACTTTTTGTTGTGTATAGGATAATGACACTAGCCATCTGTCAACTTTTTTTGATTCATAGGCTACAGGCAGGAAGTCACCATCATTACTTTTGATTTTCAGTACTCCCCCAATGGATGTATCTGAGGTGATTGTTTCCATTTGATATTCTCTGTCACATTTGGGGTATTGCAGAATAGGTGTTGTTGTAAGTTTCTCCTTGAGACGTCTAAAAAAGATGTCACATTAGGGGATCCACACACACTTGGACTTGGCGCCAGTTATGGCAGACAAGGGGGCAGTCAAGATGCCGCAGTCGGGTATGAAGATTTGTACATAGGCCACCATTCCCAAGAAAGTGCGTAGTTCTGACTTGTCCTTGGGAGGTGGCATTTTGTAGATGGCTTGTATCTTCTGACTGTTGGTTTTGATGCTGTCCTTTGAGACTATGTGTCCCAAGAAGGGTAGTTGCTCTCAGAAGAACTGGCATTTAGAGGGCTTGGCCAGCAGTTTGTGTTGTGACAGGGTTGCAAAGACTTCCTCCAGGTCTTTGTGATGCTGTTCCACCAAGGGGCTGTAGACAATGATATTGTCCAGGTACACAAGGGCGTGTTTGCCTATGTGTGGCGCAAACACTTTGTTCATGAAGGTTACAAAGGTGGACGGGACATTGGTCATGCCAAAGTTGAGTACCACACATTTGTAGGAGCCGTACTTAGTGCGGAAGGCTGTCTTGGGTTGTCTTCCTCCTTGATGCAGATCTGGTTGTAGCCTGTGGTTAGATCAATCTTGGAGAAGACAGAGGCTCCTCCCAAGGCGTCAAAGAGATTGTCAATTAGTGGTAAGGGGTAACAATTCTTGATGGTGACTTTGTTCAAGGCGCAGTAGTCCGTGACCAGGCGTAAGGTACTGTCCTTTTTGGCCACAAAGAATACAACAGCCCCAAAGGAAAACTGTGAGGGGCAAATAAGTCCTTTTTCCAGTGCTTCCTTGAGATAGGCGTGCAGGGTGTTGTCCTTGTTTGGGGTCAGCCTGTAAATGGGTGTGCCTTGGGTACAGCTCCCTTGAGTTAGATAGAGTGTTGAATGTGTTTCTCAGGGGGTAGCCCAGGTAACGCTTCCTTGAAGATTTCTGGGTGTTGGGCCATAATGTCGCAATCTTGCGGTGTGGAGGTGTCCTGGTGATCCTTGAAGTGTATGATTTCATACTGACAGGAGTCCCAGTCAATAGCTTTCAGGTTTTCCTTCTCATCCAAAGTCTCTGTGATGCGTACAAAGACATGGTCTTGTAGGAGTTGGTCTACAGAGTCTGGGTAGATTTGGTGGTTGACACCTTTGCGCTTGATAGTCAGTACTGAGGTTGCCCAGTCCACGTGAGGATTGTTTCTCCATAACCAGTCTAGTCCCAGTACAATGTCAAACTTAGGGAAGTCAATTACAGGACCTTGGATGGTGGAGTGGAGGTTCTCAAGCATGACAGAGAAGGGGGCAGTTTCCTTTGTCACGGCAATGTGATGTTCATCAGCCAGGACCACGTTTTTAATCTGCAAAGGATTAGTGGCCAGCTTGAATTTGTTCACAAAGCTGCTGTTGACTAAAGTTTAATCTGCGCCCAAGTCCAATAGTGCTGAGCCTGTGTAACTGCAAAAGCTGAAAGGATAAGACATCAATTTATTGGGATGTCTGGCAATGGTGTACAGTACCGGGTCTTCTGAGGGAACTTGGATCATTGGACATTGGTCCACGTCCTTGGGTTGGTATTCATTGTTGTGCAAGTCAGGAGTTGTTTGGAGAGAGCTTGGCTTGCTTAGTGCTCTCCCCAGGCTTTTCCCTCATCTTGGTTGCCTTGGGTGGTGGTGACACGGAAATGGGTGCAATTTGATTGGCCGTTATTTCCATTACCATTCCCATTTGAACCTGTGGGTTTGTGGTTGTTGTTGCTGTTACCTCCAGGAGGTGGTTGCAAGGAGCGCCCACTTGAATGTGAGTCCTTGGGTCTCTCTCTTTTCCCAGTCTGTGCCTTGTGCAGAGCGTTGGAGGTTTGCTCCGCTTTTTCTGCTTCACAGTACAGGATTTGCAGGTTGGTAACTTGGTCCAGGTTCACATGTCTCATCACGTGAAACTTGAGAGCTTTGTAGTACATGAGGTGTGTTGCTGGGGTGTCAAAGGCCATGTTGGATGGGGCACAGAGACAGAGTTCCTTGTAGGCGCGGGTGAGTTCCTTCACGGTGCCTGTCTGAGTCAGGTTCTTTACTTGGCGTATGATCATGAGCGCTGTATCCTTGAGCCCAAACCTTGCCAAGAAGTCCTGTTTAAAGGTGTCCCAGTTCTTGTCCGTGTGCTCTTTGTGTTGCTTGTCACACCAGGTGCCAGCGTCATGAGTCAGACAAATGGAGATCTCTGCAATCCAAAACCACTGTGGGCACTTCATCTGAGCCAACTTGCTTTGGGCGGACTGGATCCATGCAGCAGCATTGTTGTTGTTGGCCCCCGCAAAGGGCTCCAAGGCGGCACTGCAAAGTCTTTGTGCAACATAGGCGGGCATGGTGGTCTTGTCAGCTGGTTGTGGCATTGATGAGGGTGCCTGAAAGAACCCTAGGGCTGACAGGGCATTTTAGGTGGGTAGCGGGATCAAGTGTTTTGGTAGAGAACAAAACCACCAGGTATCTTGGTACCAGGAGTATATGGCATCCAGTTGGGCGGGAGTCCAGACATAATTATGTTGAGGATTTGTTGGCCGCAGCGTGTGCAGGCAACAGGTGGAATTTTTCAAGATAAGGTAGGATGGAGAACCTACCTGTGCTACCAATGTTGTAACTGTGCTGTTTTAGCAGAGCTACAAGGGGAAAAATATTTAGAGGATAGATAATAATATTTATTGTGAGATAGTGATTATATAGCTATTGTTAATCAATGGATAGCAGGAACATGATTGGTGATCACATGGCTGGATGAAAGAGGGGGCGGCTTGATCCTGCTAATGAGTCAAGCGCCAAATTAAGGTATCCACTGTGAAGGATCATCATTTGTTCATGTTGATTGATTTGGTAATCCAAGTTGACTTCCTAGTCTGGCTTTGAGTGACCAGGTAATTGGATTTCGGGTCACAAACCCGCTTGGTTGGATCCTTGCTGGCGGTCAAGCCTGCGGTTTTGACAAGAGATTACAAGTTTGGCATTGAAGTTGGTTCTGTTGTCTGATAACAGCACTTGAGGGCAGCCATGGCGGTAGAAAACATCCTGCAACAGGAAGGCAGTAGTTGTCTTAGCAGCAATGTCTTTAGTAGAGCGAGCTTCCACCCACTTGCTGAAGTGGTTGACGGCAATCAGGATAAACGGCATCCAGAGCGTGAACGGGGGAGAGAGCCTACAGCATCAATGCTAACCGTATGAAAAGCGTGTTGAGGGGGAACCAATTTGAACTTGTGAGAAGCAGCTTGGGGTCTCTGAAGTTGGCAGTCATGGCAACTAGCTATGACATCTGGGATCAACAGGCAAAGATTCTCCCAGAAGTAATTCTTCTGAAGCCAGTCAAAGGTCTTGACAATGCCTCCATGGCCAGTTTTTTTATGAGCTTGTGACACTAAGGAGAGGCAAAGACTGGGGCGCAGGTATGGCAGGTATTGACTCCGCACCTTCTTGAAGAGTTGGTTGTTGCATATGAGGGTGTCTTCAGACAATTTGAACAGGGCAAGTCAAACCTCTTCTGTCTCACTTTCCCAGGATGAAGGGTAGCCAATTAGCTCGTACAGGAAATCTGCCTCAGCAGGATGTAGGGCAAGGATGGACATTTGGGATAACCCATCAGCGTTCTGATGTTGAATCCTGGGGCAATGGAGCACAGTGAAGTCATAACCTTGCAGGCAGAGGGCCCATCTGGCTAAGCGTCCTTCTGGCTTCTTAAGTTGTTGTAACCATTTGAGCAAAGTGTGGTCAGTGACAACAGTGAAATGGGTACCATACACATAGTGGCGGAATTGTTTGACTGCATGCAACACAGCAAGGCACTCCTTCTCTGTAACACTATAATTCTTTTCATGCTTATTTAGCACACGGGAAGTATAGGCTACAAGTTGGTCCACACCTTCATTGTTGAGCTGAGCCAGGATAGCCCCAATGGCAAGATCACTAGCATCAGTGTACAAGATGAATTCTTTATTGTAATCAGGGTACACTAAAATGGGCGCTTCTTTGAGTTTCTGATTTAGAGTCTCAAAGGCTTGTTGTTGGCTGGCAGTCCATTCAAAAGGAACATTATGCAACAATTGGACCAGGGGTTTGCTAGTATCAGCAAAATCAGGAATGAATTGCCTATAGTAACCCATCATGCCCAGAAAGACTGTACTTCTCATAGGTTGGTGGGCAGAAGCATTTTGTCAATGGCTTCAACCTTCTTGGTCATAAGACCAATCCCCATTTGGGTTACTTCATGGCCCAGGAATTCAAGGCGTTTGTTGAAGAAAGCACATTTAGAGGGCTTTAGCTTGAGGCCAGCCTCTTGGATCTTTATGAACACCTCTTTAAGATGGGCTAGGTGATCAGTGAAAGTTGCACTGAAGACTGTTGTATCATTGAGATAGACTATGACATACAACAACTTCAAATCACCCAGGATGGAATCCATGGCCCTCTAGAAAGTTGTTGGGGCATTACAGAGCCCTTGTGACATGCAGGTAGGCTCAAACAATTCTTCTGATGTGATGAGCGCAGCCTTCTGACGGTTTTGAGGAGAGAGGTCAACTTGCCAGTAATCAGACGCCAAGTCCATGGCAGAGAAAAACTTAGAACCCCCAAGGCGTCAAAGAGCGTCATCAATGTGCGGTAAGGGATAGGAATCTTTCTTGGTTAGAGAATTCAACCTCCAATAGTCCATCAAAATCCAGTGGCCCCCATTTTTTTCTTTAAGATGAGCAGAGGAGAAGCCCAGGGACTTTGAGAGGGAGCTAGCAGTCCAGCATCCAGCAGTTGTTTGAGCTCATTAGAAACCTGCACATCTTCCACTTGACTGCGGCAATATGGCTTGGCACAAAAGGGGGGAGCATCTCATGTGTCAATCTGATGAATTACACCTTTGGCCAGCCCATAATCAGTGCTATCTTTAGCAAAGATGTCTGAGAATTGGTCTAGTAAATCAAGCACCTCTTTTTGTTGTACCAGGGACAACTGAGGGAAATCTTGGGCAGTGAATAGAGATAGGACTTGAGGCTTGTTTTTGGGCAGATTAAAGTCTTGAAACGTTCCAAGAGGGTGAAGGGACAATACGTCAGGGGCATTTAACAACTTTCTGTATTTAACAACCTGTCCTCTGGATACAGTCATAGAAAGCGCAGTAAGGTTGGCAACTAGTAATTGAATGGGATCCTTGTGGGAAACGTCCAGAATTCCAGGACAAAGGTAAGGCTTGTTACGCCCCAGCAAAGGACGGGAGTACAGCTCTAAGAAAGTCCGTTCAGGTAGTTCATATGATATCTGGGAGTCTATGATAGCCTGAGAACCTGGAGGCATGGTGACAGCAGACGTGGCCATGAGAGGGATTCCCTCAGTTGCAGGACAAGCCATGGGAGGACACTTCATGTTGGTGGAATGGGTTTGGTATTTTAGGGTGAAACCCCCAGTGGGATACTCCAATGTACATGTCTTCAAATGTTTACCAGGAACTTTGAATGGCTCCTCAAAGATCAGAGGGACTTTATACCCTAGGATAGAAAGATAACCATCTTTTAGGTTGACAATCCCATTATATTCCCAAAGAAACTGGGTACCAACCAAAAGGTTATAGCTCTCATTTTTAGAACAACAGCTGGCGCAGCCAACAGGAGTTTACCAAATTGCATTGACAAGGAAGAGTACGCGCCAATGGCGCAAGTCATGGAGAGACCAGCGGTGCCATAGGATTGATGGTAGTTGAGGTCAGGGGCCAGCTTAAGCTTCTTCATCAGTTTAGAAGAAACAACGTTGACAGGAGAACTGGTGTCCAGGACGGCTTTGATTTTTACTTTCTGAATAGATATCTCTACCTGGGTGGTGGTGCATCCAAAGGGTGGCAGAACAGCTAAGATATCCTGTGCCTCAGCTAGCTCCTTGTCCCATTTCTCAATCATGCATCTTAGTCCTGGGAACTCCTTATATACGGTTTGGAGAGGGAGTGAGACAGATACATTCTTGAAAACAGCGTCTGCGACTTCAGCGGCTTCCTCTGATGATTCCACTAATGCAGGGGACCGTTTTTCCTGAGTAAGATAGGGGCAGGAGACAACCGCTTTGGCCTCAGACAAGGGCTTGGAAAGAGTTGTAGTCTTCCCAGATTGTAGCTTGTAGGAAACAGCAATAGTCTCAGGGACAGCAAGAACAAAATACCTGTATGCATCAGGGTCTTCAACATCAGATTCATCCACATCAGAATCATCAGAAATATCATGGAACAGAAGGAGGATAGGAGGAGCCTCATCATCAGCAGGCTCAGGGTCAGTAGTAGGCTGAGGTATAGAAGGAGACTGGGAAGAATTGTCAACCAAGAGCGTCTCTGCCTCTAGGTTGACTGTTCTTTTCCCGACTGATCCTTGGGATCAGCTCCCTCAACCCGCAGATTGGTGCAAATGCAAGGGTGGTGGCCTATCTGACCGCAGTTGTGGCAACCCTGACGTCAAGGAGGATTTTGTGAGTTCATAGTGAAGATATAAGGACCGTGAGAAGAAGATCCAGAGTTGGAAGTGGCACAACTCTCCCAAACAACTGCCCCAGAATGAGTAAGATGCATATCTTGTAGCAGTGTCTTTATACTTTTCATGGAGGACAGCATAGCTTTATGGGCCTTTAAATGAAGACACAGGAGTTGATTCACCTTGAGGGCCTGGGAGTAGGCCATATACGCCTCATGCACCGTCAATTTTCTGCTTGTTATTAACTGTTGTCCCTCCATGTAAAATCTGTCTGCAAATTTGGCTAACATCTCTTTGGGCTTGAATGATATGTGAATGAAGGCATCCTTTTTCACCTCCAGTCTAAGATCACCACCAAAATTGTCAATCAGGAGCTGTTTCATGTCCTCCCAGGTCTCAATGGAGGGCAGCTCTGGTACAACTACCTCTTAACAGGTTGGGTGTAGGCAAGTCAGAATATGTTCTTTCTTAACCTCATCTGATGCTTGTCTCATGACAGTCTCATAAATAGTTAAGAAGGCCGCAATAGTTAAAGTTTTGGGATCAAAGAATTGTTTAAAAGTAGGCTTGAAGTGTGCCTTGGGAGCTGTACCACCATTGCTGCTATCAAGTACATTTATGCGCGGGGAGAACTCAGCTTCAGATTCAGAGGGGGGTTGTCTAGCCCATAGTTGTTGAACACTTTCTTCAAGGGTTGTCAGAGTCTTGGTAGTCCTGGCACCTGTAGTGTTGGCTAGAGTGATCTGTCATTCAGTAACATCTAGGCGTTGTCCTTGGGTAGTGACAACAGTGGAGAGCTCAGCCAGCCGCAAGGTAAGGGATGGCCCCACTGATAGGCAGGGGGAGAATCTGTTGTTTACCAAATCTATCAGTTCACTCATCTCCTGTACGTCTCTGTCCAACTCAGTCTGATCTTGTTTCAAGTGGACCACCTCATTGGCTAGGTCAATCAACTCCCTAGCACAGTGGATTTGGGGAGCCCCTTCCAAACCAGGACAACAGCCATCTTCCTTGCTAACCCCAAGTGGGCTAGCAGCGGCCGTCACTACCTCACGTAAAGCAGCAACTTCTTGCTGTAGTTCAGCAACCTGAGTATCCAGCGCAAGAACCTGGGGGTCAGGTTGAGGCGTTTCAGTAGGACGTCCTTGACTATGAGTGAAAGCGCGTAACTCTTGGATGACCTCCCAGATCCTCTGTTCTCTGTTCACCAGATCATCAGCAGGAGGAGAGGCGGAACATCAGTTTTGGGAGAGGACAGCTCATTCACCTGACTCTGAAGTTTGGCAATAGCGGCGGCAGTGGTAGCTCTCTCTTGATCAAATTCCGCACCAAGCTCATTTAGACCTTGGACAGCAAGGTCAGCTACCTGTTGCAATTGCTCAAAGGAATAGGCACTGAATGCATTGAGCTGTTGCACTAGGCGTTCAAAGTTGTAGAGATAAGTGTTTAGGGTGGAGTCTACTTGAGTTTGCCAGGGTTGTTCTAACTGGTGAAACTCATGTAGCCGCTCTCTAACGTACTCAGGGATGGACTGGCGCATTTGCTCAATGGAATTGACTAATTGTGTTTGAGAGGTGACCAAATCATGCTGATTGTCAGATACCAGGGAGAACAGGGAGAACAGGGAGTGAATCCATTGTTGGTAGGTGGCAAACTGGTCCCAATGATGGGTAACAGCTGCTTGTAGAGACAAGATCTCTTGAAGTGGAGTCCCAACACCATCTGGTGGTGGGCCAAGGCAGGCTGCACAAAGGATGACAGCAGGTTGTCAGCAGAGCCAGCTGCTGAGATGAGATGTTGTGGAAACTGAGGGGCCACAATTAACTCATAGTATTTGACACAGCTAAACTGTAGCTGAAGGCAAGGGATGTCTTCTGCACGGGCTATCCCAAGGGCTACTGCCATGACTTGTTCCAAGTCAGGGGCACCCATAGGGTAAGCAACTAGGCGGGGACCACTCCTAAGGTTCAGTACAGTAGGGAAAATAGGCAGGTCAGCAATGTCTTCCTCAATAGGAGGGCTGGTAATTTCAGGCAAGGTCAACTCCCAAATAGGCGGAGGCAAGGGACCTTCAAACATAGATGCAAAAGGGATAACCAAGGGGCTTACAGCCCCTGTAGTGAGCACCATTTTTGTTGTGTTCTGAGGCGTGACACAGACACACAACGGGAAATCCTAACCTTAGGATTGGATTTGTACTAAGTATCAGTTAGATGACAGAGAAGGCAATTGCGTTTGCCTTGCGGCCCTGGATGAATAATCTCTGCTAGGCGTGGCTAGAGAGAGGCGCAGAAGTACAGAAGACACAAAGACAAAAATGTGAATAGAACTTAATTTTATTGGTAAATTAGAAAATGGATCATATAGTGGTTAGGAATACCACAAAACACTACCAGGACGGTAGGATCACTTGCCACAAGCATGAGTGGGGCAAGTGAGTTGTGCATAGTCAGGAAACCAAACAATCATATTTCCTGATATAGAAACCAGTTTGTTTTGAGAGTCAAAAGCAAAAGCAAGAGATTTATCTTTGAATTGGCCCACTGAAGGCAAAATTGAAACATGATGAATGCTGTTATTCACGACAACATTTCACAGAGTATCCACCAAACCTGGAATGTTTGGAGTTCACACTAGAGGAAATCCTAATCTACAGCCCTGAGGCAAGAACTAGAGAGACTGAGACTGCTTACAGGAAAGGCCATAAAATCACTATACCTTCCCTGCTATTCTGTAACAAGTACAACCACCTGCCCGCGTATTTGGTCCCAATGACTCCGCCTCTCACCCTGCGGCCCAACTGCCTGCAAGAATCTGTTGCCGCCAATGAATCCACTTCCACCCAGATATTTAGAGTGATGTACATCACTCTTACCAGCTTGATAGATTCTATGGTATCTGTCAGCAGACCTTGGGCTCTCCTGGGCTAATTTTTATCTTATATTGTAAAGTTAGCTCCAATCTTGTGGTTGGCCCTCACTGCTGGGCCTGCAGGCCGTCTACCTGAAGGTTCACAGGAACCTCCCACCTGCTGGATCCCTGACAGATTCTGAATTTCAGAGAATAGAGGCATCAATTACTGAAACATTATTTGTTAACCTGGTTGGGAAATCACATTATTGTAAATTAGCATCCCTTTGATTTGAGTTGATATTGTTTAATTCCTTGTCAGGCTTATTTTGGGCCCTGACACCTTGGCCTACACTAAAGAGTTAACCCAATATAATATAAAAGGATCTTGATTACCACTGAGTGTTACAAATGTAACAGTTTCAAAGCCCTGGGTGGGAATTAAACCCGCACTATGCCACCAGGTGGGGCAGGCAGGTGGCAGGGATTTGCCTGCACCTGGATTTTCTTTGAAAATCAAAAATCTCGGTGAAGTAATTATTCCTGCCCCAGAAACAGCTGTGAGGTCCATTATTGGCCTCAAAAGCTACACCCAAGCCTTGGTGGGGTTTTCTGGGCCTGGGCAGGCTAATTTTAGCTGCCCTGTGCTCCCAGTTCAAGCCCATTCTCTATTTGGCAATTTGGGGTTTCCAATTAGGAACCACTTTATTAACTAAATCCTTCTCCCCAAGAATGCCTGTCAAGCCAGGCCCAGAATGGAAACCAAATTGGGGGAAACTCATGACACCTGCAGCCAAACCTTCCAGCACCAATGACCAGCCAGGCAAAGATAGGCCATCAACACGCCAAAATCTGTTCCTGAAGGCCCCAAAAATAATCATGAAGCAGCCAATCAACCAGCAAAGCCTGAGATGCCAAACCTTGCCACCCAGATTGCTGAAAATTGGTGTCATCAGCAGATTCAACAGAAGATTTAGGATGCAGGGGCACACACTCACTATATGTCTTTGAATGTGAGGATTCTGAAGACATTGACCAACTTGATTTATAATGAATAATTTTATTTGATCCTATACAAGTAGGTAAAATCTCCCTCCTGGCATTTACTACCAAACCTTATATAGGGATATTCTCATATTATTAATCATCATTCACTGGCAATATCTTCTAGGACATTCTGGTGCACTGTAGAGTCTTGGTTTTGTTGGCAGAAAAAGGGATAACTTCCCATTTTAGGGCACAATCCTACAATGCTGTGGCACCTAGCATAAGGATGCCCTTTGCTAGCTCATCAGATGGCACTCTTATTTGGTATACAAAAACTTCTATTTTTGGACCCTATTTGGTATGAAAGTTGAATCAATCACTCAAATTGAACCTGGCACCCTGGCAAATTCCACTTTGAAGCTGGTGTCTCAGTGCTTGATGTTAATTATTCTGGTGCTCTGGCGCTTGCAAATAATTATGCTGGCGTCCTGGCTCTTGATGTAAACTGTAGCAGCGCTCTGGCACCAAGAATAATTAATGCTGGCGCTCAAAAATTAGGGTGGCTGCAACTTGGCGTGATTAATCATGATGTCAACATCATGGGCCACTAACTGTACATTTATAATGTACTTTTAATGACACTAATTTATGAAAGGGTAATTAATTGGCCCTTATCAATTTGTCATTAATTTCTTAATAAATTAGGCTTTTCACAATCCCTGGTCAACAATTCTTCACATATCCCCTCACTTGACCAGAGCTACTCTCCATTCTTTCTTTCATGAGCACCTGCAGCAATAACAATCCTTCCTTGCTCCAAGTCTACTAAGACCTCATGGCTATCATGATGCCTGAAGATTGTAAGGCATTTATGTGTATGCCACGCCCTTCCCAAGTCTGCTCCTTAAACCAGTTACTACCTTCAACCAGTTGTCAGTTGCAGGCCCGTGACTGTGATACCACTATGACCGGTTCAGAAAGTGCCACCATCACACAGGCTGAGGAAGAGGAGGGTGTTGAGTCTATATTTTTTGAGGCAGCAATGCCCCTTGTTTGCCTTTCTTTCCTTGGCTTTGAGGATCTACAATATTGGTCTGGCAATATTGTCCTTGAGACTGCTTATTCACCACTTGCAACCCCTTCAGTGTTGCTGCGCGCCTGTCAGGGCCCAGATTGCCCTAGACAGTCAGCTGGCCTCCCTAGAGGTGAAAACCCCCACAGCTTAGGAACCCACACAAAGTATCTTTCAGGGCAAGTAAACCCTCCTTTCAGTTAGCAAATGGCCTGGGATTTGAGAGTCACACAAGCCTTGAATCCCTGTCTTTGATCCTATTATCAAATTTAGGCCACTCACCTATTGGGAAATGATACATCAGGAGCGCAATTGTTCAATTGCAAAATTAGACAATCAATTACTTGCGGGATCTATAAAAAACTGTGGTACTTTGGCATGCTGCAGTTCAAGAAAGTTTCATGTTATAGCAACCAATGAGCTTCTATCCCTTGGCCTAAGTACGCAAATTCTGGTGAAAATTGTCAGTTCAACTGAAATTAATGCCATCAGTTCTCTGGTGGCACAAAAGGCCACAGAACTACCAGTAATTATAAGTAGTGAGGAGGAAAAGCCCTCCTCACTGTTGAAATCTTCAAATTAAGCAATTTTATACTCAGGATTCATTATTTTCTTGCAAGAGCTATCTACTTTTGCACCAATATAAATATTCTGTTTTCATTTATTAATAACTCCACTACTCTTTACCACCCACATATCAGCTCCCTTATGGCCACTAAGAGTGATCATTTTCTCTATATGCTGGAGATTCCTCCTACTCCCCCCTGCCAACTGTGCCTCCTGCCCAGGACTATAGTAAGTTGGGGTTTGTCTATATCACAGTATTGGGGCTGGCCAATCAGGTTGTGCCCCATACTGGTAGTTGGCGTTTCCTAGCTACTGCAATCAACTATCTGGTCAGAATTGATCCTATTGTGTACTTGGCCTTCCAGGCCCTGCCTTTCACAGTAGGTTCCATAATGCCGGGTATTATCCGTCCAAGCAAAAAGGCACAGAAGGCCAGAAAACCTATATCAAAGTTGACCAAGTTAACGGATTTAAACCAAACAGTTGATTGAAAATGGGTCTTAGCTGCTCCCGTTTACCAGCTGGAACCAGCTCCCCCTTGTAAACTGACATTGATAAATTGACGTAATATGAGGGTCACCCAATATAAGCTCATTAATTGACATGGTTGTCAGAAACTGGTCACGCAAGGGTTCTTTGCAACTTGGTCTAGATACTTGCTTGAAGATGCCAAAGGAATATGAGATCAAGACTCAGGTGGTATTGCTTAGTCAAGTTTTCTGGTATATATTGAATAATTTTCCCTGTTTCAACTCTAAGAGTTGAGTCCTTCTAAATTTACTCAATAAAAATCAATTATCCCAAGTTCTAATTTTAAATTTTAAAAATGCATCCTGTGCTTGGGTTGTTGTGGTATATCCCGTACAATCTGATTCTGAACAGAATCATTTCAGGAAGATGGGGCCCAGCATCTGGAACTTTGTTGTCAGCGCTGCAAAATTTTAATTTCATGCCAGCCAATTTTGTAGCTCCTCCCCCATTCTGGAAAATGAAAATTGTGTCACTTCTCAATGCCCAGAATTCTACGCTGAAGATGCATGATGCTTTCCCAGGTCATTTATCTTGGTTTACTCTGGTTAGGATTGATTGTTCTACTTAATCCTGGAGTTTCAATTGGAAATTTCACAAAAAGATATTTAAAGCTGCGTTGGTGGTTAATCATCAATTCTATGTGGATTTGGGTGGTATTTCCCCATCATTTAGAAACAGCTTCATATTATCTAGTGATTTCCGTCACATTACTCAACTCTTCTACGTCTGAGTTTTTGGAAGCAGTTTGTCATGAATTTGTGTTTCTTTTCTCCTGCTCCATTGAGATATCTGCATTTACCATGTTTATTTGCATCAGTTCATTTCTGAGTTTTCAGTTTGGACTTTTCTTTGATTTTTGGTTTCCATCTCTGGTTGCAGTTGTAGAGACTGGATCCTCTGTTTCCTATTTCCGTTGCGCCATGTCATTTTGGCGCCCAGATTATTTTCCTGCCCCACCCACTGATGAAATTTCGCGTGAAGTTTTGTCAGCATTATCATTTTATTCCGGCTCTAGCCTTAGTCACAAATCCCAAGTTTACCATGTGATGATGAAGGTTTCCAAAGATGCTTGAGAATGGTTGTTGTCTGCGGTGGAGCGCAATCCACGTGTTTTAACTGAGAGTGCATCTCTATACCCTTTGTTAAAAAATTGTGTATATCTATTGAGGAGCTCAAAGTATATTGTAAGCTGTACGCCTTCTGTCAGGGTAAAACTCCGCTTTTGGTATTCCTTCCTCAGTTTCTTACCTACTGCCGTACAATTGATGTTCCCAAGGTGAATAAACTCTCAGCATTGTGGTTAGCAGTTGACCAGACTGCCCAGGATTTGGCAGTTTGGGATTCCCTGTTAACCACAACTGAAGCCCTGGTAAGCCAAATTCTTTCTCTGGTCTCAAATCTGTCTACTTCTAAACAAGGTATGTTGGTAATTGAGGATAAACCTGCTGCGCGCTCTTGGTTTTCTGGTCCTTGCTCCTTGGTAGTTTCTTCTAACCAAAGCCAAGATTGTTCTCCCCCTAGCTTTTCTCAACTACAATTGGTGGTGGTGAACAGACCCAGTGATGTAAAGGAGGCCCCTGTAGTGTCTGTTCCTGATAGTTCCTTGGCAATGCTTCAGCATGTTGTACCTGCAAAAGCTTCTGTTATTATGTCTGAAGAGTTGCCCCTCGTTCCCATTTATTGTGATAACCCCGTTCTTTCAGCTGCTGTCCAAGAAATAATTGAGTGTTACTTCCAGGAGCATCCTGCTTCCTTAGCTGCTGTCTGTACTGCCAATGAAAAACAAGACCCTGCCAAGAATGCTACCTTTGCTGCAAATAAATTCACTTCTGGTTACTTCTTGTTTCATGGTAGTATTGATAATGGTCAGACTATCTATCAGCCAGTCATCTTGTTAGATACAGGTGCTTCCAAAAAATTTATGAGCGTGGAGACTGCTGACTTGCTACAACTCAAGTACCATCTGGGTATGCTAGTTAGGGGTGGAAATTGTCAAATTTTTCCCTTTTTCCAGCTGAAGAAGCCAGTTACTTTTGTAGTAGCAGGCCAGTCTTTTACCGCAAGGTTTTCTGTTTGCCCTACCCTTATGTATCCTATCATTTTGGGAGTAAGTTGGTATAGAGATCATAATGTATCAACCTTACTGGAGAAAAATGAGCTACAGGTGGAATACTCCTTGGGTATAACTATTTGTATTCCGCTGTTGGATATGTCTGAATTAGAGCAATCATCACAGACCATACAATTGTTTCCTGTCCCTGTAAGTTTGGGTTTACTGGCATGTTTGCAACCCTGGTCTGCGGCATTTGACACCACCAGAGGCGAGGTCCTTCCCAAGCACACTCAGTTTGACTTTGACTTTAAGGTCACTGTTGATCTGATCAGAATTGCGTCTCCTATTTATCCTTTAACCTTGAAGGAAGATGCATGTTTGGAAGAGTGGACTTGTGACATGTTGGCAAAAGGCTACATTTTTAAGAAGGTTTTGTTGATCTGCTCTCTGTTATTGTTTGTTCAGAAGTCTGATGGGTCTCTTTGTCCTTGTGTCAACTACGCAAATTTGAATAACATTATGATTCCAGATCCTTATCCTTTACCTCTTGAAGCACAGATCTCTAGATGTGTTGAGAAGGCCAAGGTATTCTCAAAGCTTGATCTGTTGAATGCTTTCAATCAAATCAGGATTGCAGAAGGAATGGAATGGTTAACAGCATTCAGAACCAAGAAGGGTATCTTCCAGTTCTGTGTAATGCCTTTTGGATTGAAGAATGCCCTGGCTTGCTTTCAGCAGTTGATTGATTCAGTCCTGGGAGATCTCCTAGGTGTTTGTGCCATTGCTTATATGGATGACATCTTGGTGTTTTCTCTGGATGAGGAGTCCCATAAGGCCCACTTGTCGGCAGTTGTAGAGTGCATTCTCCAAGAAAACTTGATCATCAAAAGGAGTAAGTGTGAATTCTTTAAACTTAAGGTTACCTTTCTGGGTAATATTATCTTTGAGGATGGCCACACCATTGCCCCTGACAAGGAAGCTGTGGTTCAAGAGTATGCTACGCCTGTGACAGTATCCCAAATTTGTAGTTTCCTGGGTACATGTACGTTCTTGAAGAAATTCACTCCCCACTTGTCTGAGGTGGCCGCCCCTTTATATTTGGCTAGTGGAAAGACGACTTTAGTCTGGACGCCTGAGTGTGCAAGTGCCTTCTCAGCAGTCAAGGCTCTTTTGTTGTCCTCCCCAGTGTTAAGACATGTGGATCCTGAGCTTCCTTTTGTGGTTTCCACTGATGCATCTAAATACGCTGTGGCTGGTGTGCTGTTGCAAACAGCTAGTGACGGGATTGAGAGACCTGTAGGGTATTTCTCCCAAAAGATGGAGGCTCAATAACACAACTACATGATTTACGACAAGGAATTGTTGGCTGTAGTGGAATTGTTAAAGCATTGGCACCACCATCTCACGTTGGCATGTCATCCATTTGTAGTAATAACTGACCACAAAGCTCTTCTATATTATTGGCAACCCAGGGTTTTGTCGGGTCGCTAATCCAGATGGCATGGTGATCTGACAAGATACAAGTTCCGCTACAAGTTTATTAAGGGTTCTCACAATCACTTGGCTGATGCTTTAAGCAGGAATCCCTCCCATCTCCCAGATGCTAGTATGGACGCCAAGTTTAACACACATACTATGATTCCAGACAAGGCTGTGGTACTTTTTGTATTGCCTCCACCGGCTACGTTAGCCACCATGTTGTTAGCCGAGGGTGCAGACCTGGACTTGTATTCCAAGGTTAAGTTTCTGCAACCTTTGTCCAAAGGTTATGATAGGTTATTGGAGCTAGCATGTGCAAACCCAGTAGGTCAGCCTCAGGGTTATCAAAAGATTGGTCCAGTCATATATCATCAAGGTTGCTTGTGAGTCCCTGAAGGCACTATTTGGGATGAAATCATGGAGGCTAATCATACCTGTCCAACAGCTGGTCATCCAGGGAAAAACAAAACAGTGGAACTTATCTGCGCCAGTTTTCCTGGAAAGGTTTGACTGTGCAGGTAGCCGCTTTTGTTCAAGATTGCCTGGTATGTGCTTGATCCAAGTCCAGTTGGAATAAGACTACTGGTTTACTGGTCCCACTTCAGCCTGCTGCGGGCCCTTGGACGTCTGTGTTGGTGGATTTCATTGGCGAGCTTCCCAATTCCAATGGGTTTAACACAATCATGGTAGTAGTTGATTGTTTCACAAAAATGGCACACTTTGTACCTTGCTCAACCACAATTACTTCAGTGGAAACCACTAGTTTATTTGTGAACAGAATCTTCTCTCTACATGGCATCCCAATGGAGATTGTAAGTGACTGGGGTCCTCAATTTATTGCTCAGTTCTGGGAAGCTTTTACTGGAATTCTTGGTATCAAATTGTGCCGCTCTACTGCTTTCCATCCCCAATCCAATGGACAAACAGAGAAGGTAAACCATATTTTGGAGGTCTACCTACACTGCTACACCAATGTGCAACAAGATGACTGGTGTGATAATCTACCCATGGCAGAGTTCACATATAATAACGCCCCGCACAGGTCAACTCAAGTATCGCCATTTTATGCCAATGTGGGCTACAATCCTTCTTCTAACATGGGCCCTTGTTTGGTTAGCAACATGGAAGCTGCAACTGATCAAGCTGCTGAATTAAAGCAGCTCCATCAGGAGCTCCAAGTTACTCTTGCCGCTGCCGTGACTACTTACAAGGAATATGCAGATTGCAAGCGCCAGGAAGGTCCAACTTACAGGCCAGGTGATTTAGTCATGGTTGATGCTCGCAATATGAAACTTAAGGTTACCTGTTGCAAATTGGGTACCAAGCAAGTTGGTCCCTTCAAGGTAGAACGTCAGATTGGTCCCTCCACCTATCAGCTGGATTTACCTCCTGCTTTCAAGGTTTTTCACACCTTCCATGAATGTCTCCTTACTCCCTTCAAAGGAACAGAGACCCCCTCTTCCCAACCCATTCTTGTGGTTGGAGAACCTGAGTACAAGTTAAATTGTATTCTGGCTTCCTGCAAGAATTGCCGCCATTTGAAATATTTGGTATATTGGAAAGGTTATCCTGATTCTGAAAACTCCTGGGTTCCCCACTACAATTGTTCAAATTCCTCTGATCTGATCCACAAGCTCTCCAAGTGCAACCCCACTGCTATTGGTTACCCTGAACTTACCCTCACTGCAATGAAACTCCCACCTGCCCATAAGAATTTCTCTTTATCCCATCTCCCAAATAGTGGTATTGTGCCCAGGGCTAAAGCAGAGGGTAATGTAACGGTAGGTTCCATAATGCTGGGTATTGTCTGTCCAAGCAAGAAGGCCAGAAAACCTATATCAAAGTTGACCAAGTTAACGGATTTAAACCAAACAGTCAATCAAAAATGGGTCACGGCTGAAACCAGCTCCCCCTTGTAAACTGATGTTGATAAGTTGACATAATATGAGGGTCACCTGATATAAGCTCATTAATTGGCATGGTTGTCAGAAACTGGTCACGCAAGGGTTCTTTGCAACCTGGTCTAGATACTTGCTTGAAGATGCCAAAGGAATAGGAGATCAAGACTCAGGTGGTATTGCTTAGTCAAGTTTTCTGGTATATATTGAATAATTTTCCCTGTTTCAACTCTAAGAGTTGAGTCCTTCTAAATTTACTCAATAAAAATCAATTATCCCAAGTTCTAATTTTAAATTTTAAAAATGCATCCTGTGCTTGGGTTGTTGTGGTATATCCCGTATAATCTGATTCTGAACAGAATCATTTTAGGAAGATGGGGCCCAGCATCTGGAACTTTGTTGTCAGCGCCGCAAAATGTTAATTTCATGCCAGCCAATTTTGTAGCTCCTCCCCCATTCTGGAAAATGAAAATTGTGTCACTTCTCAATGCCCAGAATTCTACACTGAAGATGCATGATGCTTTCCCAGGTCATTTATCTTGGTTTACTCTGGTTAGGATTGATTGTTCTACTTAATCCTGGAGTTTCAATTGGAAATTTCACAAAAAGATATTTAAAGCTGCGTTGGTGGTTAATCATCAATTCTATGTGGATTTGGGTGATAATTCCCCATCATTTAGAAACAGCTTCATATTATCCAGTGATTTCTGTCACACTGCCTGCCTCCCCTGTGGGAGTCCAGCTGGACTCTGTTATGGGTCATGACAGCGTCTGTTGTAACTCCAAAGAGTTTTCCTCCTCTTACCCTGCCATCATCAATTGGTTTGGGATAAGTCACCATGCAGAGATTTTATATATATGTACAGGCATTGTTTGCTGAAGACAACACAGTAACACCAATCCTGTTTGGGGCTTGCTACCACAGCAGCTATAGCATGAAGTGGCAGGTTGGGGATGTTGACCTCTGTCTGCACATCACAGCTAGAGACACTAGTGGCTTCTCCTTGCAGCACGTCTACACCATCTCCCAGTGCAACCAATACATTTAAGAGGTGGCTTGCATCTGGGCATTGAAGCAGCCTGCCAGCTCTTAGCTTCCACACACTCTTGGGCTAGACCTTCAGGCTAAAGCACCCTGTTGTTTCTCTTTGGCTCTGTGTCTCTTTGTACAAACATAAAGGACAAAAACCCGCAGTTGTATCTTCCCCTAGCTGCTTCTGTTGCCCACTTCATGTGGTACTCTCCCAAGGCATGTTCTTCTGGTGCTGTGGGTTTTATAGGGTGTTGGCTCAAACACTTTTGTGATATGAACTACCAGTCTAAGGTTTCTTTGCCAGCATGCTACTTCCATATGGAGGATGTGCTGCTCAATTGCCTCACTATAGGCTCTGCCTTCTCTGCTTGTGGCGGTTGGGGGCGTCTGGTTAGCAAGGGAAATCTTTGTTTGCCTCTGTGCGGTTGGACTGGTATGTCCTGCAACTCCCAGTTGGCTTGGTGTCAAATGTTGGTGGCTCTTGCCTACATTCACAACCAAATGAACAGCAACAATTACAAGCTGGTAGCTCCCCTAGTCCCCCTCTCAGCAGCAAAACTTCCTTGCTCCAATCCTAGTCATTGTTTCATCCCCCATCTCCCCGCAGATAGCGCTGCTTTTGCAGGCACCCCTTAACAAGAACCCTGTTGTAAATTTAGGCTATCTAAACTAGCTAAATACTACAAACCGAGGTTTATCTTAACTAAACTATATATAAAATATACTAATGTCACTAAACTATTTAAGGCTTACTAAACACCAACCTCAACTGTTAAATAAAAGGCAATATCAAAGTATGTGATAAGTATAAGGTTAAAAGCTGTGTTTATTAAACTCATATGGGTTGATAATAAGCCTGAGTATTTTAGCTCCACCAGTTGAATCCAATTGCAATTAAGGAAATCAACTTAAGCAATCCATTGTCAAATTTTATCAATGTATTAATTTAATTATCTCAATAGCAATTAGAGTGGAGTACTCAATATTGCAACATTTCCCACCTCTAGATTTGACATAGGGTTTGTATTTCTTGGATTGCATCTTGAAGGGAGGAGTAAGGGTTACATAATCCAAGACCAGAGGATTGAGGGAGGTGAGCTCTTTGTATATTCAATTGGTATTAATAACATGGTTTGAATTGGGTAAGGGCAGACTTTTGACATTGTAGTAGAACTTCTCATGTTTTTTTCTAGTGCTGACAGTACTAATTGTAATAGGTGCAGTGGCTTTGGGAAGATTGATAGGGTAACTTTCTAACCAGTTGGCCTTGTTAAGATCAGGTTGCTTTGTGGAATCCTCAACCTTGAGGCTGTTAGGTCCAGCAATTATGGTAATAGTAAGCTCAGTCTTTATGTCTTGGGCAAAGACAACATAGGAGCAAGGTTATGAAACCTCAGACAAGTGTATACACTAGGGTTGCAGGTGTTGTAACTGTGCTGTTTTAGCAGAGTTATAAGGGGAAAATGTTTAGAAACTAGATAATATTCTTTATTGAGAGATAATGATTATATAGTTAGTGTGAGTCATGGATAGCAGGAACATTATAGTGTTGATCACATTGTGGGATGGTAAAGGGGGTGTCTTGATCCTGTTAATGAGTCAAGCTTTCAGGGATCTACTCTTGGGCAGCTGGCCTGCCAGTTTTGGGGGTAACTTGGGCCAGGTTTTTTGCTGGCAGGGCCCACCATAAGAGAGGAGCTAACTTTAGAAGGTAAGAAGCAGACTTCCCAACCCAAGACCATGGGCTGGCGGCTAGAACAATGGTGTCCACCACCCCCGTGAGGGTGATGTAAACTATTCCAAAAAGCTTACTGATATGATTGGTTGGGAGGTCAGGGGAGGAGGCTGGCATTGGTTTGGGTGTTACAGGTGGTTCCATATAGATGTTATAGGCCGGGAGATAGTTGAATTTTCCTCTAAATAGCTTGGGGGTAGAGAATATCCACAGGCCTTGGCGGTTGTATCTGATGGCAGATTGGATGCGGGCTAATGGGTCAAGTTTGATGATCTTCTCTGGTGTATAGTCTTTATATTCAGGCTTTAATGGATATTTGGTAAAATGAACGGGCCCAAAGGGAACACCATGTGGATGGAAAACTGCGGGCAGAGGGACAGGAGGGCCAAGAGATCTTGAACTGAACTGATAGACGGCAAATACAAAATATGGCAGTAGCTGTATAAGCCAAAGTATCATAACCTTTATTCAAAAATGGCAATAGGTTTGGAGCGCGGGGTCCTTGGGTCTATATAGTACCCCACCTCCAAACTTAACATTTTCCTTGGGGGTCATCAGGGCATTATGAAAGGCAGGGCCGGGGGGATTGGGGACTTGGGTCTAAAGGCAGAAAAATGGCGCTCAGCCTGGGAGTTCTTTCATTGGTTGTGACTCCCAATTTATCTACCTGATTATCTTGCTCTAGTGTTGTAGTCATGGGGCCAGGTTGTGGGCCGGTGCCTCTTCCTTGGGTTGGCTCCTGATTGGTTGCTGGTGAAGACTTCAAACTCATGAAGCTAATAGTTGTTGCCTGGTCACCTCCATTAGGTGTCGTGATTGACACTCCACTTAGTGCAATAATTCCTTGGCTTGATCTGTTTCACTGGGTGGGCCATCATCTTCAGCGTCAGCTTGCGGGGGCTTGACCCCAGAAAAATGTGGGTGGGCGGTCCATAGGCCTGGCAGCCCGGGGGAATCCAGGTTCTGGGTTTGATTCCCGCTCTTGGGCCTGGGGTTCCAGAGGAGGAGAATTGTCAATCCTGACACAAGCGCCAAAACAAGGTATCCATCATAAGAGATCATCATCTGTTCATGTTGTTGGATTTGGCAATTCAAGTTGACTTCCTAGTCTGGCTTTGAGTGGCCAGACAATTGGGTTGCAGGTCACAAACCCGCTTACTCAAAACCTTGTTGCTGGGTCAAGTCTGCTTTTTTGACACCCCCTTCTGAGAGTTGGCCTCCTCTGGAGGCAGGTTGTCAGGGAGGTTGTCAGGAGCCCGGGTGCCATACTGGACTAACTTTTATTTGGTGGTGGGTAACACGGTCTCATGTTGTCTTTGTCTGGTCTTGCATAGTCTGAGGCAATCATGATGGAGGACCTTGTCCTTTCTGTGCTTCCTGAGCTCTTGCACAAGGTAAGTGTTGTTGTTATTTACCTTTAGGGTAATAGCAGGGCCTCTTTCTCTGGTTGTAGTTTACTTTTGTCAATGTTCATGACTCAAACTTTGTCGCCAACTTTGTGTTGGTCCTTGATAGGGATGAAGGTCTTCTGTAGGCGCTTCTCTTCTTTCTTCTGACTGGTTGCTATTGGCCTTTATAACCTGGGGATCTGAGCAGGAGGAACTTTGTTTGGTATCTTCAGCTTAGGTCCTGATAATGCTTGGATGATATTTTGCTGTGTGCCATATACCAACTCAAAAGGGCTTTTTCTGGTGGATCTGTTCACCCAAGTTTGGCAAACAAGTAGTGCAGTTGATAGCTGCTTATACCAGTCTTCATGTCTCCTGGCAGTGAGCTTAGCCAAGGCTTGCACAAGGCTGCTGTTTAGCTGCTCTACACAATCATTGGCCTGTGGGTGGTATAGTGTTGTCACAGTGTGTTTGACCCCATTCTTGGTGAGGTATATGTTGGTGTCTTCAGAGATCAATTTTTTGCCTCTGTCAGCTATCAGGAGTTCCGGCTTTACAAACTTGCTGAATATTTCTCTTCCTATGAACTGCTGCACGTAATTGCCAGTGTGTGTTTTTACTGCTTGGGCTACTGGCCATTGTGTAGAAAAGTCTATTGTGGTGATGATGTATTTCTTATCATTTTATTTCCCTGGCATAGGGCCAACAATGTCTAGGGCCCACACCTTGAAGGGTAGTTGTGTGTGGACGGGTAGTACTGATTTTGGTGGGGTTTTGCTTTTTGCAAATTTATCACATTTTCACATTGGTCTAGGACTTCCTGAAGGTCACAGTACAAGGTTGGACACCAGGCTTTGTGTCAGGGATCCAGTCTGTGGGGGGTTCCTGGGAACTTGCGGGTGGACAACCTGCAGGCCCAGCAGGGAGGGCCCACCACAAGATTGGGGCCAACTTTACAATATAAGATAATGATTTGCCCAGGAGAGCCCAAGGTCTGCTAGCAGGTACCATAGAATCTATCAAGCTAGTAAGAGTGATGTACATCACTCCAAATATTTTAGTGGAAGTGGATTCATGGGCAGCAACAGATTTTTGCGGGTGGTTGGGCCGCAGGGTGAGAGGCAGAGTCATTGGGACCAAATACGCGGGCAGGTGGTTGTACTTGTTTCAGAATAGCAGGGGAGGTATAGTGATTTTATGGCCTTTCCTGTAAGCAGTATCAGTCTCTCTAGTTCTTTCCTTAGGGTTTTAGATTAGGATTTCCTCTAGTGTGAACTCCAAATATTTCAGGTTTGGTGGATACTCTGTGAAATGTACCAGGCCAAAGGGAGCTCCTAGTGGACAATAAAAGCCAGGTGGCTGGTCCGCAGTTTCTTGGGGTTGTTGGGTATGAGGTACGGAACTGCAGGAGGTAGACTGTGAATGAAATAGAACTAATATCAAATATGAATAACCTGGTTGAACCAAAGTTTAATGTCACTTTATTGCAATAATGGCAATGGGTAACTTCCAGGTGGTCCAGGGTATAAGTGTGCCCATCTGTCATGGGTAAACTTTTACAAATTTATTTGGCCCGGGTGTTACTGTCTACCTAGTTTTTCCAGTCCTTGGTGGCATCCATTGTGGGAGTTAATCCATTGGCTGGTTTGAACTGATAATACTCAAATTCCCTTGTTGGGTTGTGGGGTTGGTCATCTTTGGGCGACCTGTGTTCTATTGGAAGTTTCTTTGTTTCCCCTTCAGTGGTGGCCTGAGATATTTTGGGTTCTATGGCTAGGCCTGCCCGCTGATTGGTTGAGTTAACAGGAACCTTTAACATGGGAAAAGTTGATGTAGGTGATTTTGACTTGTCAAGCTTTAAAAGATTTTCTGAAGTTAAATCCTGTTCTGGTTCCTGCCCAAAAATCTGCGGGCAGCCGGGCGGCTGATCCTGCAGGCTGGCGGCCCGTGGGGTGTAAGGGTTCAAATCTTGTAGCTGAGGTTTCCCAGTAAGCATGTTCAATAGGAGTTTGTCACTTGTGACACCTTGTGTTTAAGGAACTCGTATAAGTTGCAACTCTTGGTGTGTCCTAGATCTCTATGGTAACGTAGGATGGGGTCCACTTGCTGGTGTGTGGGGATGTAAGGGATGGTATTTTTGTCAGACGTTTTTTGGTGCAAGGTTCCATACACTTCAGCAAATAGGTGTTCATTCTTAATGACTGTTTCTTGTGTTATGTTGGTTGAGCCAGGGGGAAGCCTTTGTTCTTTGTTCAAAGTACCAAGAGGGGCCAGTCTGGGTCAAGCCCATTTTCTCCCCTCATGGTACAAACATACAGGCGTGAGAGGGTGTTCACCATGGCAAGTTCTGGACCAGGTTTGTATTGTATGAGCATATTGAATCTCTCTAAGAGTTCCATCCAGCAGGCTTGACAGCAGGATAGATTTGCTTGAGTTTTGAAATAGATGAGTGACTTGTGATTGATTAATGCTATGAATTCTTCTTGGTGTTCCAGGTAACAGCGCCATTTGACCAGGTAGTGTACAATCACCAGCAACTCTTTGTTGTGTATAGGATATTGACACTTGTCATCTGCCAACTTTTTTGATTCATAGGCTACAGGCAGGAAGTCACCATCATTACTTTTGATTTGCAGTACTCCCCCAATGGATGCATCTGAGGCGTTGATTTCCATTTGGTATTCTCTGTCACGTTTGGGGTATTGCAGAATAAGTGTTGTTGTGAGTTTCTCCTTGAGACGTCTAAAAAAGATGTCACATTAGGGGATCCACACACACTTGGACTTGGCGCCAGTTATGGCGGATAAGGGGGCAGTCAAGACGCCGCAGTCAAGTATGAAGCAGCGTACATAGGCCATCATCCCCAGTCATGTGTGAATTTTTGACTTGTCCTTGGGTGGTGGCATCTTGCAGATGGCCTGTATCTTTTGACTGTTGGGTTTGAGCTGTATTTTGAGACTATGTGTCCCGGGAAAGGCAGCTGCTTGCGGAAGAACTGGTATTTGGAGGGTTTTGCCAGCAGGTTGTGTTGTGCCAGGGTAGCAAATACTGCCTCTAAGTCTTTGTGGTGCTGCTCTACCAAGGGGCTATAGACAATGATGTTGTCTAGTTAGACTATGTGACAAATGGGGTTGGTGCTCCACCTTGCCACAAGGGCATTGAGCAAGGTAGACCAGGCTAGGCCCCAAACCACGGAGACCATTATTGACAGGAACCAGTTTTGGGCGGGCAACAACCGCAGATTCTGATAACTGTTAAATATGATCATAAGAATTGCAGAAGTAAGTAATAAAATTTGAGAAAAGCTTAGCTGAAGCATTTCCTCAAAAAACAAGTGAAAATGGTTCTGCATAAATTTTATTTTTTCAAAATTTAAAATCAATTTCAAAATGTTGATTTTTTATGCCAATCAGTTGTTTTTGTTGTTTTTTACTCTTATTTTATTATAAATTTAGGAAACCAAGATAATTTCCTGGAAGGTATTGTGGTGGGTATTCAGGGAAAATATAAAAAGTCCATAATGAATATGGAAGGAGAGAGATGATTGAATAAAGGACAGAAAAGGGAAAATCTGCTATCCAATAGTGGGTTTTTGGAATCCAACTTTTTCAGTTGGGTTTTTTACATTACCCTCCTCTAAAGAAGGCTCTCCTCTCCCCCAAAACTCCTCAACCAGGGCAGGGCAATTAGAGCAGTTTTTTTAGGCTTCCAAGTAGCATCTTCAACTGGAAAATTCTTCCATTTGACCTGATAATAGCATTTGTTTGAGGAAAGTTTTGAGCCTAAGATGGCTTCTACTTTATGTTCATGGTCAGCCATATTAGAGGAAAGTATAGGCTCCATAGAGACAGGCACTTTACCAACATATGGTTTAAATTGGGAGACATGAAAAACTGGGTGAACCTTGCTGTTAAGGGGAGCTCAAGTTCATAAGCTGTGTCATTAATTTTCCTTAAAATTTTAAAAGGGCCAATGTTGAGTGGGTCTAGTTTAGCAGCAAGTGATTGGTAATTTGAAGTGTTCAGCTTTCAATATAAATAGGTCTCCAGGAGAATATAAAGGAGCATCAATTCTATGGGCGTCAGCTTTGCGTTTATATGCTTCTCTGGCTTGCATGAGATTGCTGATTAAATCTGCATGAATAGTTGCAATTTTTGGGACAATATTCTCTTCCATCCCTTTTGCTGGTGCTTCTGAGTTGGGAAGGGGACAATGATGAAAGCCCTTGCTTGCAAAAAAAGGATAAAGATCAGTTGAGGCATGAGAGGCATTATTATAGGTAAATTGGGCAATGCAGAGCCATGAAACCCAGCCTTTCTGGTGAGGAGAGACGTAACAATGTAGGTACTGTTCAAGCATCTGATTTAAGCACTCTTTTTGACCATCAGACTGAGGATGATAGCCTGAATAACAACAAGGCTTGTTATTTAGATACTTGCTAATAGATTCCCAGAACTTGGATACAAGTTGTGGACCTCTGTCTGATATAACTTCATCTGGGAGGCAATGACAAGCAAATATTTCACAAAGAAATATTGTTGCCATTCCTTGTGAGGTGATAGTCTTATTGCACAGGAAGAACTCAGTGTACTTTGAAAACCTGTCCACAACTACCATAATAGAATCAAACCCTTCAGGCTTTGGAAGGCCAGTTATAAATTCTAAACTGACAGAAGACCATGGATGTGCAGGAAGTTGTAAAGGAAGCAACTTCCCTGAAGGCATGGAGTGGGAGTGCTTTGACCTAGCACAGATAAGACACGCCTTGAGATACAAGGATACCACATTGTGGAGACCAGGCCAGGAAAATTGGTGACAAATAAGTTCTGCAGTCTTGGCAATGCCTGGGTGGCCCGCAGTAGGATGATTGTGAGACATGTTAAAAATTTCAGTGCAAAGTTTTCCAGGAGGCACCCATATTTTCTTTTTGTTATAAATAATTACGTTGACATAATAAAGTCATGATTTTTTAGAGAGGCACCTTTGCTTAGCGTGGGTAGTAATTATTTTTTGAACTTAGTGTGGACTTGAGGAGTTTTGACCCTGATCCACAAAGGGTTTTGAGACATGGAAGCAAAGAGATCAGATGGTAGCATAGTGGCTGTATTAAAAGAGTTAAGAGTTTCCTCTGGTATAACCAAGCCAGGATCACGGCTTAGCATATCTGGAATATGATTGGCAACCCCAGAATTATACTCAATTGTGAATATAAATTGAGATAATTCAAGATGCCAATAAGCCTGTCTCTGGTTTATGCAATGAGGCTTTTTGTGATATTCCAGGGCACAATGATCAGTACAAATAGTAATTGGATGGTGAGTGTACAGCAGAAGATATTGCCAATGATTTAAGGCTACCACAATAGCTAAGGACTCTTTGTCATAGATAGGATAATTTGTCTCTGAAAGAAGCATTTTTCTGAAGAAGAAGCAAATTAGGTGGTCATGATTATCATCTCCTTTCTGCAAAAGAACTACTCCAATAGCATTGTTAGATGTGTCTGTTTCCAGGATAAAAGGCTTTCTTGGATCTGGGTGCACAAAGACTAGGGAACATAAGAATTTCCTTTATCTCCTTGAAGGCCTTTTCTTCTTGTGGTCCCCACTTGAAATGAACATCACCAGTAAGCTTATTAATAGGGAAAGCTATTTCTGATGGGTTTTTGGTAAAACAACAGAGAAAGTTTACTGTACCCATAAAAGAACGGACTTCTGTGCAAGAGGTAGGCTGAGTCCAGTCTCTAATGGCAGCCAGTTTGTCAGGACAGATAGCATGACCATCTTTAAATTTAACATTGCCTAGAAAGGTTACTTCTTCCTTAGAAAATTCACATTTTTCCAGCTTAAGTTTTAGATTGGCACTAGAAACCACATCTAAGACCTTTCTAATGTCCTCTTGATGGGTTGTGTAGTCTTTAGAAAATACCAGAATATCATCCATGTACGCCACACAACATTGACCTCTAATGTTTCCAAGGACAGGATCAATCATGCACTGAAAAACCAAAGGAGCATTACAAAGACCAAATAGCATAACCTTATATTCAAAGACCCCCAAGTGGCATTTAAAGACAGTGAACTTCTGGTGGTCAGGGTAAACCAGGATTTGATTGAAGGCATCTCTAAGGTCTAACTTTGAGAAGATTTTAGCACCTGAAATCATGGAAGCATTATCATTCATGAGAGGCATGGGGTAAGGGTCAGGATCAGTAATGGCATTTAAGCGGGTAAAATCCACACAAGGGCAAAGTTCACCATTGGATTTGGGGACTAAAAGAACGGGGGAAACCACAGGAGAACAACTGGGAACAATTAATCCACAACTAAGCATGTCCTGAACATAGTCACTAAGGTTTTGCTGGGCTACCTGGTTAAGCGCATATAAAGGTGAGCCCTTGGGTAAAACAGAGTTTTTTAAAACTGAAGGAGAAGAAGTGTGAGTTTGGGTCAAAAATAGCCGATAAAGTAACCTTCTCAAAACAATGTGAATAATCCATAGACTGAGATGGAAGCTTGTCCTGAAGATCCTGAGGAACTAACAATGCAAGAGGCTTGGCAGGCAGTGCATTAGACAGAAACTTCAAGCAATACAATTGTTTATCTTTAGGGTTTAACTCAACTACACCTTGATACATTTTAAAATGTGGGTTATAGGAGTTCCACTATTGCATACCAAGTATGACTGGAGAAGAAAGATTCTGACCAATAGTGACAGGCAGTTTTACTTTGATGCCATCCTGAATAAGAGGTACCAGCTTTGAAGTAACCCAAGTGGGGGCTGTAATCTCAGTATCTCCTAGTTTAACTGGAGGATCTTCAGAGTATAGAAGCTAAAAAAGGCAATCCAGGTTTATATCCACAAAGTTATCATGAGTACCAGTGTCCACCAAGGCCGTGATGTTTAGTCTTTTATGTTTGCTGTAGTGTGGATAGAAAACAGAGAAAGGCACTAGTAGATAAGAGTCTTAAGTGGCATCTTTATTAATAGCGCCAAGTACAACAGGGGTGGGAGGAGAGACAGCCAGGTTGTGTGAGACAGCATCCTCTACTACAGGAGTTGTAGGTCCATGGGCCCCCCGTTTATTGCAGCTGTTATTTTGATTAAGATTGTTGGGGCGGCAAACAGCAGGAGAGTTTGGAGGGGGGTGCAGGAGTGAGCTGGGGCTGATCACAGTGAGTGGAGCCCCTTTGGTATTCATTGTGTTGAGCCATATACTCTGAGTTCTGGCGCTCTGTATGGAGAGCAATATAGTATTCTTCCTCCCAGGTTGAGGCCACCAAGGTGCCCTGTAAGGCTTGTAACAAGTGATGGTTCAGGCCTTTTCAAAAGAGATGTGGTAGGTTCATAGCTGGAGCACAGGCAGCACAACTGAGAGTTTTGAATGAGGTGGTGTAATTGGTGACTATTCCTGAGCCTTAATCCAAAGCAATAAGTGAAGCCCAGGCAATGTCCTGAAACTCTTCCGGGTGGAGGTGCTCTTTGATGAGATCACAAAAGTCCATGATGGTGTCCAGAAAAATATGGAGGTCCATTGATTCCATAATTTAGTCCATGATTGACGAGTCAAAGCCAGATATCATGTTTGTGATTAGCTGGCCCTGATCAGGAGAAGAGCCCATAGCTTGAGCAAGGCAATAGTTCAGGCAAAGTTTATCAAGGGCACGAGAGAGTTCAGCTGTTTAGTTGGAGTCCAGGTGGAGAATAACTGAATTATTTTCTACACCATCATCTTCACCATTTTTTAACTTTTTTTGGACATTTTTTTTATTTTTTTCATTTTTATTGGTAAAGCTGCACAGATTGCTCAAGATGACAACCAGAAAACTCGGTTCTCTCAAGGTAAAGAGCCCCAAAAATATCACCATTGCTAATGTTGGCCAATGTGAGTACCATTCTGGCAAAATAATTTTTTCTGTTTCATTATGACCAAAAAGTAGACCCATAAAATTTAGCAATCTTGGTTTAATGTGACAAATGGGGTTGGTGATCCAACTTGCCACAAAGGCATTGGTCAAGGTAGACCAGGTCAGGCCCCAAACCACAGAGACCATTATCAACAGGAACCAGTTTTGGGCAGGCAACGACCACAAATTCTGGTAACTATTAAATATGGTCAGAAGGATTGCAAAAGCGAGTAATAAAATTTGAGAAAAGCTTAGCTGAAGCATTTCCTCAAACAACAAGAGAAAATGGTTCTGCATAAAATTTATTTTTTTCAAAATTTAAAATCAACTTTGAAATGTTGATTTTTTATGCCAATTGGTTGTTTTTGTTGTTTTTTACTCTTGTTTTATTATAAATTTAGGAAACCAAGATAATTTCCTGGAAGCTATCATGGAAGGTATTTAGGGAAAAATATAAAAAAAGTCCATAATGAATATGGAAGGAGAGAGATGATTGAATAAAGAACAAAAAAGGGAAAATCTGTTATCCAATAGTGGGTTTTTGGAATCCAACTTTGTCAGTTGGGTTTGTTACAGACTAGGGCATGCTTGCCTATGTGCAGGGCAAACATCCCATTCATGAAGGCCACAAAGGTTGAGGGGCATTTGTCATACCAAAGTTGAGTACCACACACTTGTATGAGCCATATTTAGTATGAAAGGCTGTTTTGGGAATGTCTTCCTCCTTAATACAAATCTGATTGTAGCCTGCGGTTAGGTCAATCTTGGAGAAGACTGTGGCTCCACCCAAGGCGTCAAAGAGGTTGTCAATCAGTGGTAGTGGGTAACAATTCTTGATGGTAACTTTGTTTAAGCTCAGTAGTCTGTGACTAGACGCAGGGTACCATTCTTCTTGGCCACAAAGAATACAGCGGCCTCAAAGGGGGATTGTGAAGGGCAGATAAGTCCTTTCTCTTATGCTTCTTTGAGGTAAGCACGTAGGGTGTTGTCTTTGTTTGGGGTCAGACGGTAGATAGGTTGTTCTTTGGGTAAAGCTCCTTTGAGTTGAATGGAATGTTGGATGTGTTTTTCTGAGGGTAACCCAGGTAAAGCCTCCTTAAAGATTTCTGGATGGCGGGCCAAAATTTTGCAATCCTGAGGCGTGGAGGTATAATTATGATCTTTGAAGTGTATGATCTCGTACTGGCAGGAGTCCCAGTCAATTGCCTTCAGGCTTTCCTTTTTGTCCAGGGTCTCTTTAATGCACACAAAGACGTGGTTGCATAGGAGTTGATCCACTGAGTCAGGGTAGATCTGGTAGTTGACACCTTCACACTTGATTGTCATGAATGACATTTCAATACTTGTATTGAAAACCCAAGAGTTAAACCCCAGTTCCCAGAAGGCGGATCCAACCCTCCAGACCAGTCCAGGACCCGCCAATCCATTAAGAGATGGGCTCAAATTGGTGAATTACTCCGCGTTTTGCCGGCCTACTACAAAGGACCCTCCAAAGACAACTCAAGTCACACAAAGTGGATGGGGACCGCCAACTTGCTAAATTGTGTACTCGAGTTGACAAGTTACTCCGAGACCCACCAGTCTCCCAAGGACAATTCCCCAAATGGTTATCAGATTGATGCTAACCTGGAGCCATCAAAGACCCAAACCTACGCAGCAGTTACAGCTTGCCTTAAAGAGGTTAAAACAAACCCTATTCTCAACTCTGCCAACAACCTGCCGGCATGCTGCCCAGAAGGGGTAGTACAATTGGATTCCTCAGGTGACATAGTGAACAGTGGCGGCAAAACAAAGCATTGCCTTTCCAATTTGCCAGAACAGGCACAACCTGGATCTGCCGCCCTTGGGGCCCCAAGCCAAGACCCACGTCCCGCCAGCACCTTGTCTGTGAACCTGAATCCTGCAAAAATTGATGGAGCAAAGTCCCAGGGTATAAAAACCCTGGCAGTATGGTGAAGACCACATTGTCATTTTTGATAATAAAGTTTTATGAACCTTTGGTTCAAACAAATCTTACCCTATCTAGTCTTAGTAATCTTCCATCTTAATTCCAGTCAAGTAGACCGCCAGGCTGCTGCCCTTCCCCAAGACCAACCTGCCAAATTGTCCCAGGCATTATACTGTCCCCCGGGAGCCCCCTTTGGACCTGTGCATTTTACTGAATACCCCCCCAACCTGGCCTATTCAGAGTACAACTTGGAAACCATCCTCATTGCCAACCCTTTGGCAAGGACTAGAAGTACCAAGTACATAGGACGCAAAGAAAAGAGGGTTGAGATTCCGCCCTTACTGTTCAAAGACAAGTACAATTACCTGCCTGCCTACTTTGTTCCTATGACCCCCCCTTTAACACCACAACCAGACCGCCTGTTGGAACCCACTGCTGCAGCCAAGACCACCTCTACCCAACTGTTTGGAGTACTCTACATTACTTTGACAGGATTGGTAGATTCCATGGTCCCCAAATCTGGACCTTGGTCCTTACTCAGGCGATCTGTATCTTATATTATCAAGTTAGCACCCATTCTGTGGTGGGCCCTACCCGCCGGCTCAGCCGTACCTCATCCCAAGCCGCCCAAGGCCCCTACTTACAACTGGCTTCCTGACAGTTACGCCTCAGCAAAGGAGGGGAGTACAGCTCTAAGAAAGTCTTTTCAGGTAGTTCATATGATATCTGTGAGTCTAGGATAGCCTGAGAGCCTGGGGGGATGGTGATAGCAGACATGGCCATGAGAGGGATTCCCTCAGTTGCAGGACAAGCCATGGGAGGACACTTCATGTTGGAGGAATGGGTTTGGTATTTTAAGGTGAAAACTCCAGTGGGGTACTCTAGATTACATGTCTTCAACCGTTTACCAGGAACTTTGATGGGCTCCTCAAAGATCAGAGAGACTTTGTACCCTAGGATAGAAAGATAACCATTCTTTAGGTTGATGATCCCATTATATTCCTGAAGGAACTGGGTACCAACCAAAAGGTCATAGCTCTCATTTTCTAGAACAACAGTTGGCGCAGCCAACAGGAGTTTACCAAATTGCATTGGTAAGGCAGAGTACTCACCAATGGCGCAAGTCATGGAGAGACCAGTGGTGCCATAGGATTGATGGTAGTTGAGATCAGGGACCAGCTTAAGTTTCTTCATCAGTTTGAAGAAACAACATTGACAGGAGAACCGGTATCCAGGACGGCTTTGATCTTGACCTTTTGGATAGATATCTCTACTTCAGTGGTGGTGCGTCCAAAGGGTGGAAGAACAGCCAAGATATCCTGTGCCTCAGCTAGTTCCTTGTCCCATTTCTCAATCATGCATTGTAGTCCCGGAAACTCCTTATATACAGTTTGGAGAGGGAGTGAGACAGATACATTCTTGAAAATGGCGTCTGCAACTTCAGCGGCTTCCTCTGATGATTCCAGTAATACAGGGGACCGATTTGCCTGAGTAAGATAGGTGCAGGAGACAACTGTTTTGGCCTCAGACAAGGGCTTGGTGGTAGTTGTAGTCTTCCCAGATTGTAGCTTGTAGGGAACGGCAATAGTCTCAGGGACAGCAAGAACAGAATACCTGTATGCATCATGGTCTTCAACATCAGATTCATCCACATCAGAATCATCAGAAATGTCATGGAACAGAAGGAGGATAGGAGGTGCTTCATCATCAGCAGGCTCAGAGTCAGTAGCAGGTGGAGGTGTAGCTGGAGACTGGGAAGGATTGTCAACCAAGAGTGTTTCCGCCTCTAGGTTGACTGTTCTTTTCCCAACTGATCCTTGGGGTCAGCTCCTTCAACCCGCGGATTGGTGCAGACGCAAGAGTGGTGGCCTATCTGACCACAGTTGTGGCAACCCTGACGTCAAGGAGGATTTTGGGAGTTCATAGTGAGGATACAAGGGCCGCAAGAAGAGGAGCCAGAGTTGGAAGCGGCACAACTTTCCTGAATGACTGCCCCAGAATGGGTAAGATGCATATCTTGGAGCAGTGTTTTTATACTTTTCATGGAGGACACCATACCCTAGTGGGCCTTGAAACAGAGGCATAGGAGTTGATTCACCTTGAGGGCCTTGGCGCAGGCCATATATGCTTCATGTGCCGTCAATTGTCTGCTTGTTATTAACTGTTGTCCCTCCATGTAAAATCTGTCAGCAAATTCAGCTAATGTCTTTTTGGGCTTGAAGGATATGTGCATGAAAGAGTCCTTTTTCACCTCCAGGCTAAGATCACCACCAAACTTGTCAATCAAGAGTTGTTTCATGTCCTCCCAGGTCTCAATGGAGAGCAGCTCTGGTACAACTACCTCTTAAAAGGTTGGGTGTAGGCAAGTCAGAATATGTTCTTTCTTAACTTCATCTGATGCTTGTCTCATAGCAGTCTCATAAATAGTTAAGCAGGCTGCAATAGTCAAGGTTTTAGGATCAAACACTTGCTTAAAAGTAGGCTTGAAGTGTGCCTCAGGAGTTGGACCACCATTGTTGCTATTGAGTACATTTATGCGCAGGGAGAACTCAGCTTCAGATTTGGAGGGGGGTTATCTAGCCCACAGTTGTCAAACACTTTCTTCAAAGGTCGTCAGAGTCTCGGTGGTTCTGGCACCCGTAGTGTTGGCTAGAGCAGTCTGTTGTTCAGTAAAATCTCGGTGTTGTCCTTGGGTAGTGACAACTATGGAGAGTTCAGCCAGTCATGAAGTAAGAGATGGCCCCACTGATAGGCAAGGGGTGAATCTATTGTTTACCAAATCAATCAGCTCACTCATCTCCTGTACGTCTCTGTCCAACTCAGTCTGGTCTTGTTTCAGATGGTCCACCTCATTAGCTAGGGCAATCAACTCCCTAGTGCAGTGGATTTGAGGAGCCCCCGCCAAACCAGGACAACATCCATCTTCCTCGTTAACCCCGCATGGACTAGCAGCGGCCGTCACTACCTCACGTAAAGCAGCAACTTCCTGCTGTAGTTCAGCAACCTGAGCAGTCAGTGCAAGAACCTGGGGATCAGGTTGAGGCATTTCAGTAGGACTTCCTTGGCTACAAGTGGAAGCATGTAATTCCTGGATGGCTTCCCAGATTCTCTGCTCTCTGTCCACTAGATCATCAGCAGGAGGAGAAGGCGGAGCATTAGTTTTGGGAGAGGACAGCTCATTCACCTGACTCTGAAGTTTGGCAATAGCGGCAGCAGTGGTAGCTCTCTCTTGATCAAATTCCACACTGAGCTCATTTAGACCTTGGGTGGCAAGGTCAGCTACCTGTTGCAACTGCTCAAAGGAATAGACACTGAATGCATTGAGCTGTTGCACTAGGTGCTCAAAATTGGAGAGATAAGCGTTTAGGGTGGAGACTACTTGAGTGCACCAGGGTTGTTCTAACTGGTGAAACTCATGTAGTTGCTCCCTAACGTACTCAGGGATGGACTGGCGTATTTGCTCAATGGAATTGACAAAATGTGTTTGAGAGGTGAACAAATCACGCTGATTGTCAGATATCAGGGAGAACAGGGAATGAATCCATTGTTGGTAGGCGGCAAACTGGTACCAATGATGGGTAACAGCTGCTTGTAGAGACAAGATTTCTTGAAGTGGAGTCCCAACACTATCTGGTGGTGGGCCAAGGCGGGCTGTACAAAGGATGACAGCAGATGATCAGCGGAGCCAGCCGCTGGGAGGAGGTGTTGTTGAAACTGAGGGGCCACAATTAACTCATAGTATTTGGCATGGCTAAACTGTAACTGAAGGCAAGGGATGGCCCTGTCCCAAGCTATCCCAAGGGCTACCACCATGACTTGTTCAAAGTCAGGGGTACCCATAGGGTAAGCAACTAAGCAGGGACCATTCCCAAGGTTCAGTATAGTAGGGACAATAGGAGGGTTGGCGATGTCTTCCTCAATAGGAGGGCTGGTAATTTCAGGCAAGGTCAACTCCCAAATAGGCGGAGGCAAGGGACCTTCAAACATAGATGCAAAAGGGATAACCAAGGGGCTTACAGCCCCTGTAGTGAACACCATTTTTGTTGTGTTCTGAGGTGCAGCACAGACACACAACAGGGAATCCTAACCTTAGGATTGGATTTGTACTAAGTTTTGGTTAGATGACAGGGAAGGCAGTAGCGTTTACCTTGTGGCCCTGGATGAATAATCTCTACAAGGCATGGCTAGAGAGAGGCGTAGAAGTACAGAAGACACAAAGACAAAAATGTGAATAGAACTTAAATTTTATTGGTGAATGTGAAATGGAATATATAGTGGTTAGGAATACCACAAAACACTACCAGGACAGTAGGATCACTTGCCACAAACATGAGTGGGGCAAGTGAGTTGCGCAGACTCCAGAAACCAAACAAATCATATTTCCCAAAGAAGAAGCCAGTTCATTTTGAGAGTCAAAAGCAAAAGCAAGAGATTTGTCCACAAAATGGCCCAACAAAGGCAAAATCAAAACATGATGAATGCCATTATTCACGGCACTAATCAATGACAGAACCCCACATAATGAGGTACTCCAGATTTAATAATATACAAACACAAAAGATCCAATGCCCAGAACTTGCGGCACTCCTCAAATAAATATGCTCTTGTATTCAAGGAAGAAATCACAGAGTTATCCCCCAAACGAGAGGTCAAACATGGCATCAACTTATGCAAATCCATGCCCAAACCTGCACCCCTCTAAAGACTCTCCCCCATGGAGACCCAAACACTTAAAGCCCATATCAAGGACAATCTAGCCAAAGGATTCATTTGCCCATCTGAATCCCTGTGGGGGGCAGCAATTCTTTTCTTTGTAAAGAAAAAAGAAGGATCTTTTTGCTTAGTTACTGACTACATAGCACTAAACGCAATTATAATTAGAAAAATACCCACTTCCCCTCATATAAGACCTATTTGCAAGGCTCTCTGGAGCAAAAGATTTCCCAAAAATTGACCTCACATCTGGTTATAACCAAGTTGGAGTTAAAGAGAAAGACATACCAAAGACTGTGTTCTGCACTCTTTTTGGGTTATTTGAATATAAAGTAATGAATTTTGGGATGACAAACGCCCCAGCAACATTTGTCACCATGATGAACCAGGAGCTAAACAGACTTTTGAACACATTATGTTACCTTGACAACATCATCATATTTTCAAAAACAAAAGAGGAACACCTCACGCATGTCCACAAGACACTCAATCAACTTGCAAAGCACAAACTATACACTAAGCCTAGTAAGTGCTAATTTATGGAAAAGGAACTCCTGTTCTTGGGCCACATTGTCTCTGACAGTGGCATCAAAGCAGACCCAGATCAAATAAAAGCCATAAATAACATGCAACGCCCCACCTCAATGAAACAAGTTAGATGCTTTCTCAGTATGGTAGCTTACCTAAGGAAATACATCAAAGACTGTGGAAAACTCACCGCACCAATCAATTACTTAACCAAGGGTAATTCCAAAAAGAAATTCATCTGGACTCCAGAATGCAACAAGAATTTCCAACTATTAAAACAAGCCTTGATTGAAGCACCAATCTTGTATTACCCTAATAATAATGGGTGTTACAAGCTTGAGTCAGACGCTAGTGACACTGCCATTGGCGCAGTTCTATGCATCTGCCAGCCAGGGGGTAGCAAGATTTCCTGCCAGTATGTTACAAAAGCAGAAAACTAACAAACACTGAGCAAAGGTACCCAATACACAATAAAAAATTGCTAGCAATATATCACACATTTAAAAAATGGAGATGTTATCTTGAAGGACACTTAAACATCCGAGTGCTAACTGACCACAAATCCTTAATCTATTTCAAAACTCAGAACGCACTTGCGCGGCGCCAAGCCAAATGGATGTCCTTGCTGTAACAGCTTAACCTGGACATCCAATACAAAAAGGGGGCAGAGCTAGTCACAGCCAATGCTCTCTCTAGGCTATGCCAGCCAAGAGAGGATCACCCTGACCACCAGGACCCTGACTGGCCCAACCTATACAACACTGAGTACAAGACAAAAGGAAAGGATCCCTCCACACACCAACTAACCCATAATATGCTAGTAAGGAATGAAAAATATTTCCACATATCAAATGGCACAGTATACCAAATCATTAAGGATAAACACATTCCATACATCCCACTTGCACAAAGAGTTGACACTATAATAAGACACCACTGTCTGCTAGGACACACAAAGGCTAACAACCTATATCTCACATTAAAAAAGATAGTATGGTGGCCCAACCTGAAGCAAGACATAATCAATGTTCTAAAAAAGTGCACAGTGTGTGAAAAATACGCCAGCACCAAGGTGCCACAGCCAACAGTCAACCCAGTACCTGACCCTGAACCATTTAAGGTTTGGGGACTGGACGTAGTGGGACCCTTCCTGGAAACCAAAACAAATCAATGTTTCCTAATTGTAGCCATTGACTTTGCCACATGTTGGCCCATCTGCTGGGCAACAAAAGATCACAAGGCGTAAACAATAAATTGATTCATCAATAAAGCAATCATAGCGGACTAAAGCAGTCCAGACTACATCATAACAGATGCAGCAAAAGAGCTAACAGGCCATGTAGTAAACAACAATCTAAAAACAAAGAACATTAAGCATTCCACAACCTTGTCCTACAGGCCACAGGCCAACAGCAGAGTTAAACACCTAAACAGCAGCCTTATCAGAACCCTGGAGAAAATAATGGATGGCAAAGCCAAAGACACATGGCCACTCTATGTGAAAGATGCATTACTAGTATCCCAGGTCCATATCAGTCAAGGACAGGCTACTCCCCATTTGAACTGACATACGGGTACAAGCCAGAAATAGTCACCTTCAACAATCAACTATATGTGAAGATCCCCCGTGGAAACCTCCCACAGTAGAACAGAAACCTGCTCTACAACACATATGCCTCAAAGCCAAACTGGCAGAAACAAAGAGACTCAAAACCCAAAAGGTAACCTCAACAGAGGACCCACTCCCTATTGACTCCCCTGTCTGGGTTCTAGCTGGGAACAGAAGAAAGCTAGACTCAGTACACAGAGGACCAGGAAGAATCATCAGATACCAACCAGACAGGAACACCTATCTGGTTAAGTTCCAGGGCGCCAAAGACCCCTCACCAAAAAGTATCACAGATCTTGCCTCCGCCCTAGCAAAGGAGAACACTCAACCCAGTTGGTGCCCACTAGTAAACAACTCCAGGAACATCAGGCGGCAGCCTTCAAGACAAAGCCCCCTCCTGATGTACCTGAGTAACCCCTTAAGGGGGGTGTCAAGGGTTTGGATGTGCAAGTATTCCGGCTATTGCCATCATACCTAACATCCAGTCATCACCCAATTTGGTGCCTTTCCAATATACCATTTGACATACTAGAAATGGAAACAAACCAATATCACATGACTGTCCAGGTATCCAGCAACTTGAACCCATCCAGCACATGACCAACCCCTGGGTTTGATCTAACTAAAATCCCTGCCACAGCTAAAGCTCTATAAGTCTAAAGTATTATCTAATAAAATATACTTCTTCTCTTCCTAATTCTATATTTGAAGCTTCCCCAAAAGGCGCTCCTTATCAGAACTTATCAAGTAAATCTTCAAAATAAGTTTTTAAATCATAGAAAATACTGCTACAGTTTTGAAGGCAATTGAACTCTAATACAAATAATGCACCACAAGAAATTGTGTGATGAAATCCATTATAAACAAATATATTTCCTTCAGATTAATGCCTCCCACACCTGTAAACTTAAGCATGGAAGGAAAGAATATAACTGAAAGGAATAAAAATTAAGAGAGCTGAGTATTAGCAAGTAAAAATTAGAAATTTGCATCAAAGAATAAGCAGGCTTACAAATGATTATTTTTCAAAAAAATAATTTTTATCTAATCTTTCTGAAAAAAAGAGAGGTAATGTAACTTGAGCTCCTGAACACAGTTGTAATATTTTTAGACAGGCTTGATTAATAAAAATAGAGAAAATAAGGGGGAAGAGCTAAATCATGCTAAGTTTTAATACAACTTGTAAATGAATTTTAAGTGGCACATCTTTTTGGCTCTAAAAGCTTTGAAAATAAGATGAGTAATGCAATTTTTGCTCCTGAACATAACTGTGCTATTTTCAGGAGGAGTTGACTAATAGGAAAAAGTGGAATTAGCAGTTTAAAAAGCTGACAATTTTTTTAGAATCAAATAAATTAAAAACTTAGAAGCTGAATTTATAGCAGCCAAAAAAAAGAAGACATAAGGAAGTACTTTTTTAATCTTATAAGCTAAAAACTTAATTTTAATAGGAAATAAAGAATGCTATCTCCCCCTCAACAAAATTAAGTAAATGTTTGAACACTAAATGAGCGCCAATGTTGTAAATTTAGGCTATCTAAACTAGCTAAATACTACAAACTGAGGTTTATCTTAACTAAACTATATATAAAATATACTAATAGCACTAAAATATTTAAGGCTTACTAAACATCAACTTCAACTGTTAAATAAAAGATAATATAAAAGTATGTGTTAAGTGTAAGGTTGAAAGCTGTGTTTATTAAACTCATATGGGTTGATAATAAGCCTGAGTTTTTAGCTCCACCAGTTGAATCTAATTGCAATTGAGGAAATCAACTTAAAGAATCCATTGTCAAATTTTATCAATGTATTAATTCCAATTATCTCAATAGCAATTAAAGTGGAGTACTCAATATTGTAACAAACCTGGCAATGAGTCCTCCTCTTCTGGTTCCAATTAACGCCTTCTGCTTAGTCAACCAATAAAGCCTTGCCTTCTTATTTCTTATTTATAGTTTTATTTGTCATATAGTTCATTTTTGATAGTGGTTTCACTTTTATTCTTTATAAGGGTGATTCTTTATGAACTTCCTCAGGAACTTTGTGTGTACTCAAATGATCATTTGTCCATCCTTAACCTCCTTAATAGTATAGGTGTTGGTGGACGTCCTGGCAATTACTTCAAATGGTCCTATCCATAGAGTGGCCAATTTATGTGCTCACTCAAATCCATGTGTGTTATGGAAGAGCACCCAGTCACTTACTTGGAACTCTTGAAGTGGGGGCTGCTGGGCGTTATCCCTTTCTTGACTCCTTATTTTCTTGGCCAATGCATTGAAATAGGCTTCTGACTGCAATTAAATCAGTGTGTGGGCTAACCTTTGCTGGTATGCATGGGGTGAATGGTTGTCTTCTTCCCCAATGCAGGAGTAAAGAATGGGGTAACACGGAGTGCCTGCCATGTAAGAGGTGAAATGTTGATTTCCCTGTAGAGGAGTGAGTGGCAATGTTGTAGGCAAAGATAGCTGGCGGCAGGAGTGTGTTCCACTCAGCAGGGCGGCTAGCAGCCAATTTCCTTAGTATACCTACCAAATTTCTGTTAACTCTTTCTACCATTCCATTTGACTCTGGATGGTAGGGTGTTGAAAAAACGCCTCAAATTCCCATAAGCTCATTGAGATTGGTCACCACATGGGAAGTGAAGTTGGTGCCACTAACAGTGAGGATAATTTGGGGGCAATCATGTTGTAATGTAATCTGCTCAAGTAGGAATTTTGCGGTAGTGTTAGCACCCAATTCTTGCACTGCCTTTGCCTCCACCCATTTGATCAAGTAGTCTATTGCAACAATGATGTACTTAGTGCAGTAGATGCTGACTGGCAATGGTCCTACAACATCAATAGATATGGTGTGCCAAGCAAAGTTAGGTCAAGCTAAATGGTAAGTTGTTGAATTTCTGAACAGTTTCTCCCCTTGGCATTCCTTGCAGCAGCTCAGTGTTTATTGGATTTCAAAGGCCATGGCCTCCTAAAAGTGGGTAGTTTTCAGTTGTTCAGGTTTTTTTCAGAAGGCACCATGTCTTATTGCCTTATGGGGGCAAACTATCAAATCATCCTGTTCTAATGGTGGAGGCATTATTTGTATCCCTTCTAGTGTGTGCTTCAGTATCCGCCCATTCTTGATCTCAGTGTCCTCCAGGAGTCTGTCTAGTGTGCGCTGGACTTTTTTAGGCTTGTCTTGGTAGTTGCCTGCCAGTGTTTTATCATAAAATAGGTCAGAGACATCAGCCAGGTGGGCTATTGTTGGTAGCTGGTATAGTCCATCTGTATTCTGATGTTTAACTCCTGCTGTGCAATATTTTGAAATTTTAGGCCTGGAGCTTCAGGGCCCATTGTGCTAGACGTCCTTCAGGTTCTTTCAAGTTCTGAAGCCAGAGTAGTGAAGCATTATCTATGATTACTTTGAAGTGGACGCCGTGTAGGTATACACAAAGCTGCATATATGTGTATATTACTGCCAATCATTCCTGTTTGGTCACAGCATAGTTGCGCTTGTGGACGTTCAGGGTTCTGCTGCAGTAGATTACAGGGTGTTTTTTGCCGTTGGTTTTCACCTGGGAAAGCACACTGCCCACAGCAGTCAATGAAGCGTCTGTTTGAACAATAAATTCACAACTGAAGTTTGGGTATTGCAGGATTGGTTTGTTCATGAGGCTTAAGCGTAGAGTGTCAAAGGCTTGTTGACAGTCTTGGGTCAATTCAAATGCACATTACTCTTCAGAAAATGGAAGAGAGCTTCCCCCTTCCTTGAAAAGTCTTTGGCAACACATTGTTAATAACCAATCATGCCCAAGAAAACCTGGACATCCTGTTTATTAGATGGCACCTTCATTTTCTCTATGGCCTCCACTTTGGCAGGTAGGGATTGTAAGCTCTCTGCGTCAACCACAAAACCAAGGTATGCAAGCTGATCTTTAAAGAAGTCACACTTCCTTGGTTTGACCTTAAGGCTAGCAGCTTCTAGGCGTCAGAAACCCTCCTCAAGATATTAAAGGTGGTCAGAGAATTTCCATGAGAAAACATTAATGTTGTCCAGATAGACCAAAACACAGCTCAGCTTGAGCTCATGAAGCATGTCATCCATAGCACATTGGAATGTGGCTGGTGCGTTGCACAGTCCTTGCAACATACACATAGGTTGAAAGAGACCCTGGATGGTGATGATGGTGCATTTCTCTTGCTCCTTGGATGGCAATTTAATCTGCCAATATCTAGATATTAGGTCCATTGCTGAAAAGAACTTAGCATCCCCCAGATGTTCAAGTGTGTTGTCAATGCGCAGGAGGGGATAAGAGTCCTTTTTGGGGATGCTATTAAGCTTGTGGTAGTCAATGGCAACATGATTGCTCCCATCTTTCTTCTTGACTATGAGGAATGGAGATAACCACAGACTCTTGAAAGAAACAAGTAGACCTAGTTGGGCTAGCTTCCCAATATTGACATCTAATGCAGTATCAAAGGCATTAGAGCATTTTATGGGGTGGAGACGTATAGGACATTATTTGCCTGTGCCAATATGGTGGAGTGTGTTACATGCACACCCCAGATCAAAGTCACCCTTGGCAAATGTTTCCTTGTATTTCTCCAAAAGTGCAAGAGCTGCATCTTATTGAGCTACAATGAGCCCCTGCAGTTGCTCACACAGAATAATTGTGCATATAGCAGGTGGTATCTCTTCTTCTGAAGGAAGACCAAATTTGTCCAGGGTACCAAAATTGTGTATCTCCATCACCTCTTCCACTGGTAATAAGTGTAAATACGCCACTACTTGGTGGTGCTTTACCTCAACAGGAGAGTTGTTAAGGTTGGTAAGCAGTACCTTTATGGGCCCATGATTAGGGAGTACTGTTAGGAATTTTGACCAACCAATGATGCCAATTATGACAGAGCTCACAGATTAGGGTTGCTGCAATCAACCCCATAAATTAGTAGTATAAAATACAATGATGCTAATTATGATAGAGCTTGTGGATATGAATTGCAGCTACTAAATAACATAAATTGGTATTAAAAAATCATATGCATATTGGATCAGCAGTAGCCTGCTGACCTGGACCTTAAATTAGCCGATGATAAGATCTGCTGCAGCATTTAAGTGATACATGATTTGCTTCTGTGCCACCTTAAAAATACACAAACGCCGCCTGGCAACTGGATTAGGCACTAAAGTGCCAAACTACTTTTATGCCAAGCGCCAACTGAAAATTATTGCAAGTGCTGCTTTACTTTTAAATCAAGCGTCAAGGCACTGGGTTTAATTCCTCATTATCTCAAATTCCCATATTTATCATATTAATAAGCACTATTCCTGGAGTATGCAAGAGAAGTAGGAAGTGATCCTAAAGTAACTAAATTATTCCATGCCAGCAAGGATCACCTGTGCTGGATGAAGATGAAGATATTCTATTGGTTGACATGCAATAAACACCAAACCTAGATTAATAATTACCCAAATTAAGGGCGTGTTAGAATGTTCTAGAAGATATTGCTAGCAGCCCAGCAATTACCCTTATAGTAGGTATAAGAAGAATTAATTATTGACAATAAAATCAATCTTGAACCATCTTTATTTTATCCTTAATCTGGTTGACCTTATCATAATTCTTAAGTGCTTCTGCACAATCAGAATGTCAGGGACCCACTTTGCGGGGAGTAAACTTCCCAGCTGATGGGCCAAGGCCCCTACATTCAAGCCTGCTATAACCGTGACCATTGCAAGATGACCAAGCTGTCCTAAGTAAGTGAATCTTCCAAATATAGAACTGAATTGTCCAAGTAGATAGTAACCCACCAAGTACGTCAAGAGGTAAAATGAGGCGTAAGGTCTAACCAGAGTAGGTTCAGTGGGTGGGGAAGCAAACAAGCAACCATAATGGAATTTACGTCCCCAATGTCCAGAAGGATATTTGAACCATCCATTGGCAAGGGATTCCTTCTGGTAGGCGTCATCTTGGGAGGAATTATACCAGTCAGTTGTTGGAGTTGGGTTTTCCAAGGCGTACACCTTGGTCAAGAAGTAGGCTAGAAACCAAGATAGGAAAAGGATTCCCCTCATGGCTTCAAAAAGGATTGTTATCAAAAATGGAGGAGTAGCTAGAAGAGTAATAGTCTTTATTGTTGGAACAATTGGAAAGAATAAAAAGTGGTCACTTAAATAGCCTTAAATTCAAGGCTGAGGTATCTGAGTGGAGTTTGAGGGAAATAAGAGGGGATTTTCATGAGTTTATCATGTAAAACTTACCAATTTCAGGTATTGGATACAATGGTTCTTAATAATAAACAATACAAGTTGGTTGCATAGAAAGAGCCACAAAGATCTTGTGATATACAAGCTAATTAAGCAGAGTACACTGGGAAGATCCAATATGCTGAAGTACGGTGCTATGCCTAAAGGCAGAGAAAGCGGGTTTAGAGTGGTTTGAGAAGCTAAGATCAGCCAATCAAACGCTGAACAGTAAGTGACGTAAACCTGCTTAGTATTAACCTTTTCAATCTCAAAAGGCTTTTTGAAAGTGAAAAACAATTGAATCAAATGATCATAAATAGGTAAATTAATGTTTGGTGATGATCCAATACTAATGATGCATTCCTTAGAAGAGTCCAAGGTTCAAATCTGGTCTCCAAAGCTTCTGGGACCAACCATATCATTGTGAAGTGTATTGTGTGAAATTTGTGACTTTAAATTCTTTGAGTATTTGTTCTGGTGCTGGTTGATAAGCTTGTTGTTACCATGTGTGTAAATAAGATTCAAGTAGTCAGGGAAAGGATCCCTGACACAGAAGCCATTGACAGACAATAATCATGATTCCATTCAATCATGGCTCTTTTGATACAATACTAATCATATCCTCACATATGACTGTATTAAAGCAAATGTTCTGTGCCCTATAATCTCAAATAATTGTGGCGCTGTAATGCAAAAAGCGCGACAATGGTGCTCACTACAGGGGGCACATATTTTCCTGTAGAAGAAGGAGTCAATTGGAAAACCGCTGGTAATTGTAGGTAACACATCCAAGCGCCAATGAAGACTAGCATTATAGGAAGCAACACATGACACCAATGAGTAGGCGTCAATTCAGGCCCCCAACACACGCTGCGGTACAAGTCTAAAAAGATACACAACTAGAGTACAAGAATACAATTGCTGCCCTTATAATAACGCTTGAAAGCGCTACCAAGCAGCAGGTTGTTACACCAACCCTGCTGTATGGGCGCGCCCATAGCGCATTCAATATTGTGGGAGCAGAAAAGAGCATTCACAGGTTCAAACTGTACCAGACGCTCTCACTGGATTGATGTTGCAAGAAGTCAAAGGGCTCAAAGGATACCCCACTCTTGTAAAGGCTTGAGCCGTGGTGGCCACCTCTGCATTGGCAACAAACAACCAGTTACTTACTCTTGCACCAATCAAAACCCCACCAAGACAATGAGTTGTACAGAAGTTTTCTAGGCACAACTGATAGTACAGCTAATTTATGTAAGCCTTCTCTAGGAAGGGGAGCAATATGCTACTTCAGAAGAATAACTCTAAGTCAAATTTCTGGGGACAGACCTGCAAAATTGCCAGCAAGACCCAAACAGGTACACCTTTACAAACAAAAGTACTGGGCAATCAGTTGACTGAATGAGTGCCATATCTCCAAGAAAAATTCAAAGAAAGAAAATGAAAAATAAGAAATTAGAAATATAAAAAAGACAATGAAAATAAAGAATGAGTAAAAAAGATAAAATTAAAAAGATAATAAAAAAGAATGAGGATCCAAGCAAGTTTATTGCAAAGAGAAGCTTACTAGGGACAGTCTCTGGGAGCAGAGGCGCTCCTGCACAGCTGAGAGGAGGACACAGCAGGGGGGGTGGCTTGGCGTTTGACATGTTGGAGATGCTTTGCAGGGCGTTGGATATTGACAGCGGAGCGCTTGTGGGCGGGGAAGAGATACCAATCATCATTGAGACGCTGACGCACGTGCGCCAAGATCACCAGCATCTGAGCCCAGGCTAACTGGGAGTTCCTTGACATGAAAGACCAGTTGTAGAGCAGGAGGCAGAGCTGGCTCACTGGCACAAGGCAACCCCAACCACCACAAGCAGAAAATGCAGCCCCAATTGACAGGCAGTCCATCAGGGTGTCTTCCATGTAGGAGTAGGCCAGTGGCAACAGAACCCAGAGCTGATAAGCCAGAGCACAATAGTGCTCCAGGCAACAACCAGTGTACCCTAACTGGCAAATATTGGGAGCGTAAAACATGAAGTGGCACGCAGCGGCAGCCAAGGGAAGATATAAACTGGTGTCACCAGTGCCCCGCGCCTGTAGAAAGGCTTTAAAGGTAGCTGAGAAGCGCTGAGGAGTATTGGCTTGGATAGGAAGATCCAGAGTATGATGAAATGAAGGATTGGCAGCAATCTCCAGGGCCCAAACCTGAGTCACCTCATCAATAAACTCATTACAGATGGCAATTGTGTGGAAATGCTGGGCAGAGGTCTCACCAGGTGCCAATAAAGCAGACTGTAGGTCAAGGCGCACCTCAGCAGCCAAACAAGAAGCATCATAGCAACCATAATAAAGCTCCCCAGCACATATGGGAGTCATGGCGTCTTCATTAGAATGCATAGCCTGGATAAAACTATACATTGTTTCTTTGTGATGGCAACGCCAAACTTGCTCAACAGATTGGGGTAATCCATTGGAACCTTGTCCAAGTTGCGCCAGGCGCAGAGCATTAACAATGTGGTGGCAGGAGGCGCAACAGAGGAAGGTAGGTGCTGCACAAAGGGGCGCAAAGCAAAAGAAGAACTAATGGCAGGAGGTGTACCAGGAATAGGAAAGAGCTCATCAAACAAGGAGTCCTTGTCAAGAAGGTTGCCTATGTTGGAGCCAGGAGCAGAGTTGGGAAAAGAGCCAGCCACAGTGGTGATGCAGTCTTGCTTGCAGAATTGGTCCTTGCTAGAGCAAAGACAATTAAGAAAAGTGATTTTTACAGAGCGGGCCATTTTTCAGAAGGCATTATGTCCTGCCTTGCCCATGGTAGCCATCATAGCATTGTATACCTGGTGCATGCTCTGGCGGTTGTTGTTGATTTTGGTTGAGTTCATCTTAGAAAGAAAGTAGTGCTTGGTCAAGTGGGGGATATGCTGGGAATTTGACCAAGCAACAATGCCAATTATGACAGAGCTCACAGATTAGGGTTGCTGCAACCAAACCCATAAATTAGTAGTATAAAATACTGTTATAACTGTGCTGTTTTAGCAGAGTTACAAGGGGGAAATATTTAGAAGCTAGATAATAATCTTTATTGGGATATAGTGATTATATAGTCATTGTGAATCAAGGATAACAGGAACATGATTGTTGATCACTTGGTTGGATGGAAGAAGGGGGTGGCTTGATCCTGGTAATGAGTCAAGCGCCAAAACAAGGTATCCACCATAAAAGATCATCATCTGTTCATGTTGTTGGATTTGGTAATTTGAGTTGACTTCCTAGTCTAGCTTTGAGTAACCAGATAATTGGACTGTGAGTCACAAACCTGCTTGGTTGGAACCTTGCTGGCGGGTCAAGCCTGCGGTTTTGACACACACACTCCCCCCCCAACTGCAGATCAGCCTCCTCTGGGAGCATGTTGTCAGGGAGGTTGTCAGGAGCCTGGGCGCTGTATTGGACTAATTGTTGTTCTGTGGCAGGCAGGGCGGTTTCTCGTTGTTTTTGTCTTGCTTTGCAGGGTCTCAGGCAATCATGGTGTAGGATTTTGTCTTGCTTACGTTTTCCAAGCCCTTGCACAAGGTAAGTGTTATTGTTGTTTACCTTTAGAATGATTGCTGGACCCACTTTCTTGGGTTGTAGTTTTCTTTTGTCATCATTCATGACCCAGACTTTGTCATCAACTTTGTGTCTATTGCAGATGGGGACAAAGTTTTTTTGCAGACATTCATCTTCCTTCACTGTTTGTTTGCTGTTAGCCTCTACAACGTGAGGGTCTGAGCGTGGGGGAACTTTACTTGGAATTTCCAGTTTAGGTCCTGTCAATGCTTGAATGATATTTGGCTGTGTGCCGTATACCAGTACAAACAGACTTTTTCTGGTGGAGCTGTTCACTTGGGTTCAACACACAAGTAGTGCAGTTGGTAGCTGCTTATGCCAGTATTCAGGTCTCCCAGTGATGAGCTTGGCTAAGGCTTGCATGAGGCTATCATTAAGCTGCTCTACGCGTTCATTGGCCTGTGGGTGTTATGGCATTGTTGTGGTGTGTTTGACCTCATTTTTGCGAGGTATACATTGGTGATTTTGGAGGTTAATTCTTTTTCTCCATTGGTTATCAGGAGTTCTGGCTTTCCAAACTTGCTAATTATTTCTTTGCCAATAAATTGTTGTACGTTGTTGCTGGTGTGTGCCTTTACTGCTTGGGCTACTGGTCATCTTGTAGCAAAGTCAATGGCAGTGATGATATATTTCTTGTCATTGTGTTTTCCTGGCATGGGGCCAACAATGTCAAGAGCCCATACTTTGAACAGTAGTTGGGTCCAAATGGGGAGTACTGATTTTGGTGGGGTTTTGCTTTATGCAAATTTCTCATATACTTCACATTGGTCTAGGACTTCTTGAACATTGCAATATAGGGTTGGCCACCAGGACTTATTCTTAAGGAGCTCATATAGGTTTTGGCTCTTGGTATGTCCAAGGTCTCTGTGATAGCGTAGGATGGTGTCTACTTGCTGGTGTGTGGGGATGTAGGAAATGGTTGTGCCGTCAGACATTTTTCTGTGTAGGGTCCCATAAACATCAGTAAATAGGTGTTCATTTTTGATAACTGTTTCCTTTGTTATGTTGGTTGTGCCGGGGGGAAACCTTTGTCTTTGGTTTTCAGTACTAAGAGAGGCCAGTCTGGGTTGAGCTCATTCTCCCCTCTTGAAGCACAGACATACAGGCAGGAGAGAGTGTCTGCCATGGCAAGCTCGGCCCCAGGTTTGTACTGGATGAGCATTTTAAACCTCTCCAATAGCTCCATCCAGAGGGCTTGGGGGCGCAAAAGATTTTCTTGAGTTTTGAAATAGATGAGAAACTTGTGGTCAGTTAATGCTGTGAATTCTTCCTGTTGTTCTAGGTAACAGCGCCATTTGACTAGACAGTGCACAATAGCCAACAGTTCTTTGTTGTGGATAGGGTATTGACACTTGCCATCTGTCAATTTTGCAATTTGTAAGCTACAGGCAGGAAGTCACTGTTATTATTTTTGATTCATAGTACTCCCCCAATGGATGCATCTGAGGCGTCGGTTTCCATTTAGTATTCCCTGTCACGCTTGGGGTATTACATAATGGGATCTGTTGTCAGTTTCTCCTTGAGGCTTCTAAAGCAGAGGTCACGTTGGGAGTCCACACAAACTTGGATTTGACGCCTGTTATGGTGGATAAGGGGGCAGTCAAAATGCCACAGTCAGGTATGAAGCGGCGTACATAGGCCATCATTCCCAAGAAGGTGCAGAGTTCTGACTTATCCTTGGGTGGCGGCATCTTGCAGATGGCCTGTATCTTCTGACTGTTGGGTTTGATGCCGTCCTTTGAGACTATGTGTCCCAGGAAGGGTAGTTGCTTGCGGAAGAACTGGCACTTGGAGGGCTTGGCCAACAGTTTGTGTTGTGCCAAGGTAGCAAAGACTGCCTTGAGGTCTTTGTGGTGTTTTTCCACTAAGGAGCTGTAGACAATAATATTTTCCAGGTACACTAGGGAATGCTTGCCTATGTGTGGTGCAAATACTTTGTTCATGAAGGTTACAAAGGTGGATGGGGCATTTGTCATGCCAAAGTTGAGCACCACACATTTTTTTGAGCTGTACTTAGTTTGGAAGGCATTTTTGGGGATGTATTCTTCCTTGATGCAAATCTGGTTGTAACCTGCCGTCAGATCCATCTTTGAGAAGACTGTGGCTCTTCCTAAAGCATCAAAGAGGTTGTTAATCAGTGGTAGTGGATAACAATTCTTGATGGTGACTTTTTTTAGGGCTTGTTAGTCTGTGACCAGGCATAAGGTACTGTCCTTCTTAGCCACAAAGAATACAGCGGCCCCAAAGGGAGACTGTGAGGGGCAGATAAGTCCTTTCTCCAACGCTTCCTTGAGGTAGGCGCGTAAGGTGTCGTCTTCATTTGGGGTCAGCCTGTAAATAGGGCGCGCCTTGGGTGCAGCCCCCTTGAGTTGGATGGAGTGCTGAATGTGCTTCTCAGGGTGAAGCCCGGGCAGCGCTTCCTTGAAGATTTCTGGATGGCAGGCCACAATCTTGCGGTCCTGAGGCGTGGAGGTATCCAGGTGATCTTTGAAGTGTATGATCTTGTACTGGCAGGAGTCCCAATCAATTGCCTTCAGGTTTTCCTTTTTGTCCAGGGTCTCTGTAATGCGTACAAAGACATGGTTGCGTAGGAGTTGGTCCACAGAGTCAGGGTAGATCTGTTGATTGATGCCTTCACGCTTAATGGTCAACACTGAGGTTGCCCAGTCTATGTGTGGGTTGTTTTTCCTTAAATAGTCTAGCCCCAGCACAATATCAAACTTTGGGAAGTCAATGACAGGACCTTGGATGGTGGAGTGAAGGTTCTCAAGCATGATGGAGAAGGGAGCAGTTTCCTTTGTCACAGCAATGTGGTGTTCATCAGCCAGGACCATGTTTTTAATCCGCAAAGGATTAGTGGCCAGCTTGAACTTGTTCACAAAGCTACTGCTGACTAGGGTTTGATCCGCACCCAAGTCCAGGAGTGCCAAGCCTGTGTAACTGCAAAAACAGAAAGGAGAGGACATCAGTTTATTGGGATGTCTGGCAATGGTGTACAGTACTGGGTCCTCTGAGAGCACTTGGATCATTGGGCATTGGTCCACGTCCTTGGGTTGGTACTCATCATTGGGCAATTCAGGAGTTGTGCAGGGAGAGCTTGGCTTGCTTAATGCTCTCCCTGGGATTTTCCCTTGTCTTGGTTGCCTTGCGTGGCAGTGACACGGAATGGGTACAGTTTGACTGGCCATTGTTTTCATTTCCATGTCCATTTGAACCCATGGGTTTGTGGTTGGCGTTGTTCCCATTGCCCCCAGAAGGTGGTTGAGAGGAGCGCCTGCTTGGATGGGAATCCTTGGGTCTTTCTTGTTTCCCAGGTTATGCCTTATGCAGTGTGTTGGATGTTTGCTCTGCCTTCTCTGCTTCACGGTACAGGCTTTGCAGGTTAGTCACCTGATCCAGGTTCATATGCCTCATCACATGTGACTTGAGAGCGTTGTAGAACATGAGGTGTGTGGCTGGGGTATCAAAGGCCATGTTGGATGGTGCACAATGACGGAGTTCCTCATAGGTGTGGGTGAGGTCCTTTATGGTGCCTGTCTGGGTCAGGTTTTTCACTTGGTGTATGATCATGAGCAATGTATCCTTAAGCACAAATCTTGTCAGGAAGTCTTGCTTAAAGGTATCCCAGTTCTTGTTGGTGTGCTCTTCATGCCACTTGTGCACCAGGTGCCAGTGTCATGGGTCAGGAAAATGGAAATTTCTGCAATCCAAACTTGCTATGGGCATTCCATCTGGGCCAGCTTGCTCTGGGTGGACTGGATTCATGTGGCAGTGTTGTTGTTGGCCCCGGCAAAAGGTTCCAAGGCAGAGCTTTGTAGTCTTTGGGCTACGTAGGCTGGCATGGCGCTTTTGTCAGTTGGTTGTGGCATGGAGGCGGGAGCCTGGAAGAACCCTTGCGCAGACATGGCATTGAAGGCGGGTAGTGCAATCACTGTATTCTGGTACAGAAAAAGCCATCAGATATCTTTGTACCAGGAGTGTACGGGGTCCAGTCAGGCGGGAGGCCAGACATAATTCTGTCAAGGATTTGTTGGCTGCAGCGTGTGTGGGCAACAGGCGGAATTTTTCAAGATAAGATAGGATGGAGAACCTATCTGTGCTACCAATGTCGTAACTGTGCTGTTTTAGCAGAGTTGCAAGGGGAAAATATTTAGAAGCTAGATAATAATCTTTATTGGGATATAGTGATTATATAGTCATTGTGAATCAAGGATAACAGGAGCATGATTGTTGATCACTTGGTTAGATGGAAGAAGGGGGTGGCTTGATCCTGGTAATGAGTCAAGCGCCAAAACAAGGTATCCACCATAAAGGATCATCATCTGTTCATGTTGTTGGATTTGGTAATTTGAGTTGACTTCCTAGTCTAGCTTTGAGTAACCGGATAATTGGACTGCAAGTCACAAACCTGCTTGGTTGGAACCTTGCTGGTGGATCAAGCCTGTGGTTTTGACAATACAATGATGCTAATTATGACAGAGCTTGTGGATATGAATTGCAGCTGCTAAATAACATAAATTGGTATTAAAAATCATATGCATATTGGATCAGCAGTAGCCTTCTGACCTGGACCTTAAATTAGCCAATGATAAGATCTGCTGCGGCATTTAAGTGATACATGATTTGCTGCTGTGCCACCTTAAAAATACACAAATGCCGCCTGGCAACTGGGTTAGACACCAAAGCGCCAAACTACTTTTATGTCAAGCGCCAACTGAAAATTATTGCAAGTGCCACTTTACTTTTAAATCAAGTGTCAAGGCACTGGGTTTAATTCCCCATTATCTCAAATTCCCATATTTATCATATTAATAAGCACTATGCCTGGAGTATGCAAGAGAAGTAGGAAGTGATCCTTAAGCAACTAAATTATTTCATGCCAGCAAGGATCACCTGTGCTGGATGAAGATGAAGATATTCTATTGGTTGACATGCAATAAGCACCAAACCTAGATTAATAATTACCCAAATTAGGGGCGTGTTAGAATATCCTAGAAGACATTGCTAGCAGCCCAGGGGTTAACCTTTGCAGAAGGTATAAGAAGAAGGAATCACTCACAATAAAATAGGCTTTAATCTTGACTTGTCTTTAACATATATCTTTAATCTGGTTGACCTTATCCTAATCCTTAAGTGCTTCCGTGCAATCAGAAGCCATTGACAGACAATAATCATGGTTCCATTCAATCCTGGCTCTTCTGATACAATACTAATCATATCCTTACATATAACTGTATTCAAGAAAATGTCCTGTGCCCTATAATCTCAAATAATTGTGATACTGTAATGCAAAAAGTGCAACAAGTACAATGCCAGGTGCAACCAGAGGTTCTAGCCTAGAGCAATTTTGGGGGGGTCTCTATTTCTCTGTAAAGTCCTTGGGGGATCTTTAAATCCAATACAATGTCCATTAACACCTGATTGCTGGCCAGGATAGTAAAGGAAGAGTTGGCGCACAGTAGTAGGCCCTTATACTTCTCAAACTGAGTGGGAAGATGTTTAATCTGGCATCCCAATTTACAGTATTTGACTAGGACAACATCATTGTATTATGTGAGGCTAACACAGGGAGTGATTTGGTTACCTGTCTCTGTGCTTGAGCAATTGTAGTACAGAGGTATTGCCTGTCCCAAGATTTTGAGAATATCATTCTCAAGGTCAGTTTTTACTCTGTATTGGTGCATGAACAAAGTTTCAACCAGGATATTGTAGCTTTCATTGGGTAGCACTATAGCTGGGACTGAGACCGCCAAGGATGCAAAGTGTAAAGAAAGTGCACTGTACGCTCCTTGTGAAGTAGTACAATCTAACCCAGCAGTAATGTACTTCTTATTGTGATAAATGTCAGGAGCAAGCCCCGTTTTCTGTACTAGCTTAGAGGACACTATGTTTATAGGAGGCCCAGTGTCAATAATGGCTTGCACGTTGAGCTTATTCACAAAAATATTGGTATAAGTGCACTCAGAATAAGAAGAACCAATTTTGTTTACTAAATATATGTCCAAATTGTTGGCAGTGGAAAGGAATTCAACAATGCTATTGCATAGTTCTGGGTGGTGGTCCTTCATGGTTTTCATGGGTATAGCTATGTTGACGCCCCTAAGGGGGGTGGCATTTTCCAAGCGCTGGGGCTCTGTATCAGGAGTGTTTTCTAGTAACTGACAAGCATAGGGTTTGGATGCCTCCTTAGTGTCTTCTTGAGAGACCTGAACCTTGGAACAGGTCTGTACCATGTGTACATTGTCTATGAGGACCTGATGGAGCGCATTCCCTGAGAACCCAGTGTCAGGGTAAAGAGGATATTAGGTGGAATGCTCATAGATTGCATGGAAGTAGAGAGTTCCTCCTCTACTCCACGCTGACTTTTCCCTTTAAGTTGAATTTCAAGGAGACAGCTTGTGGATACCCATCTTTGGGTTGCAAAAAGAGGCGTAATGGCCTTTCCAGTTGCAGTAATGGTATGTTACTTTAGTGATCTTGGTTGTAGGTGGGAATTTGTTATTGCTGGGAGTAACCTCTGAGCGCCCTGGAAAATTGGCAGCGGGGCAAGGCTTTTTCCCAGTGTTGGGGGGCCAAAAGTGTCACCACACTGGCGCAAGTAATGTACCATACTGTCCAAGGTACAGTTATCTTGAAAGGCAGGCATGAGAGTTTGGTATAAAGCTCCATATGGCTTCACTGCTGCATGTAGAGCTATGTGGTTGTTGTGTACTTTCAGGGACCCTGAACCAGTGAGGATCTGGGCCTTGAAATAGAAACAGCCGGCAAAATCAGTAATAGTCTTGTCTTTCCTGAAGCTTATCATCAAGAACTCATTTTTTCAGTAACCCGGACAATGCTACCAAACTTGTATAACAGCACATTTTTTGCCATGGCGTACAACCAATCATGTTCAGGCATGTGATGGGATGATAAGATTGGTACTGGCTGCGTCCAGCTGATTGAGCAGTGTGGTGACCTTATCTTGGTTGTTGGCCCCATACATTGACATCTCAAAAAGGCGGATGAATGTGTGTACATTTCCTTTGGGATTGAACTTAGGCAGGTTCATTGGCTTGAAACATGTGGGAGTTTTTTCTTGAGGGCAGCAGCAAGGAGGGGACTCCCCACAGCAACTGCGGTCAAAGAAGTTGGTACAGGAGCTCCCAGCTGGGCGGTCTCCCTGGGTTCCTCTGGGGTCTCAGCAGGCGTAGGGAAAACAGCAAAGACTTGTGGGAGGCTCCAGTGACCTGAAGAAGATGAGGTAGCCTCACCATTGTATACCAAGCTGGAAGTGGGTTGCAGAGTAGTGCTTTCTTCAGATGGCATAGCAGGAAGGCCAGGTCCTCTTGAGACTTGACTAATACAGCAACATCTGGAATCCATAAGCTCAGCCCAAACATCAGCTATCTCCATCTCTGGGTTTTTTAGAGAAGATCAAAGGCTCTCAATCAGCTGCGTGCATTGGACCATTTCATTTTCAAAAGTCTTCCAGGTCAGCACGCTGGGAGGCAGATTGCTTGTCATACCCCTTTATTTCAGCTTGTAATTCCTCAAGTTCTGCCTTAAGGGAAGCAACACTCTGTTCTCCCCAGTCACTTACCTGTTTCACTTCTTAGAACATGTCATTATTTGAGACTGCAATGTTCTCCACCTGTTGTTGTATCTCATCAAGTTCAGAGCAACCATGCTCAATGATGGTTGAGTTGTTGGTAGGCTTGTTGGTGAGTTATGACAAGAATTTCTGACATAATTGGGAGGACTCCTCTTGAATGGTATCCTTAATATAGTCATTTTATTGGGCAAAGTTGTCCTGAAGTGCCAGAACCTCAGCCTTAGCGGCATTAGCAACATTGCTTGCCTCTTTGGTCTCTTGCCAGGTGAGGCACTGTACTTCATCAATGTTGTCTTTGTTGTTGGCAACCTTCTCACCCAGGTTGCACAGACATATATCCTGCTGTTCCAAAGAGGGCAATACTTTGCAAGAAAGTTGTTCAGGATAATTTTGGCTTTGTTGGCACTTGCTATATACTGTTCAATGACTATGACATGACAGGTGATGTCCTGCGCCCAGACGGGCCCCAGACCAAGATTCTTCATAATTGACTCTATCACATGGACCAAGCAGTTGTTCAGCTGGTGGGTGAGGTCCTCCACCTGACAGTCTAAAATAGCCTGATTATTTTTATTAGCTTGATAGTAGGCTCTAACTTCCTTAAACCCAGAGTCCAGCTGCCGCATCAACCAATCCAGGTAGTGGTGTTGGCGCTCAGTGTACGTTGCCAAGTCTCAAAGCTCCAGGTTGTGTTGCACCAGTACTCCCAGCAACTGGTGCAGCTCAGGATGAACAAATCCCTGCAGGTAGTCAGTTACTTTCTTGATAGTAGGTAAGTGTTTGAGGTTTCTTTCATCAGTTGTCAGGTAACTGCAGAATACTGTCGTAAGATGTTGGGCCTGGGGGTGCTGGTGAAAAAGAGACAACTAAATGTTCATGGGTTCTTGGCTAAGTTGGTAACCAAGGAAGATCCCAGAGGCCACTGATGCTAGGTCTTAGCAATTGACCTGGATAAGGTATGCAAGGGGTACCACAGGGACTTCCGTGTAAAGGAAGGAGGGAAGAACAGGCAAGTCCTCTACGTTGATGATATCCTCCTGTTGTTGGAAAAGCTGATCTCTCTTGACGTCACTGGTTTCCATCACCAAATGTTGTTTCCCAAATCCAGTTAGTTCTTTGGGGATAAAGAGTGGCGCATCTGACCCATAGGACAAGAGTTGTTTGGAGTGTGTGGTGCCCCTTTAGTGAGCACCACTTGTTGAAAATTGGTGTACACCAGCAGATTCAACAGAAGATTTAGGAGGCAAGGGCACACACTCACTATATGTCTTTGAATGTGAGGATTCTGAAGACATTGACCAACTTGATTTATAATGAATAACTTTATTTGATCCTATACAAGTAGGTAAAATCTACCTCCTGTCATTTACTACCAATCCATATATAGGGGTATTCTCATATTATTAATCATCAGTCACTGGCAATGTCTTCTAGGACATTTCAGTGCACTGTAGAGTCTTAGTTGTGTTGGCAGAAAAAGAGACAACTTCCTATTTTAGGGCACAATCCTTCAATGCTGTGGCACCTAGCACAAGGATGCACTTTGCTAGCTCACCATATGGCACTTTTACTTGGTATACAAAAACTTCTATTTTTGGACCCTATTTGGTATGAAAGTCAAATCAATCACTCAAATTGAACCTGGTGCCTCAGCATAATTCCACCTTGAAGCTGGCATCTCAGCACTCAATGTTAATTACTGTGGTGCTCTGGCGCTTGAAAATAATTATGCTGGCATCCTGGTTCTTGATGTAAACTGTAGCAGCACTCTGGCGCCAAGAACACTTAATGCTGGCACCGTGGCATACATTTATGAGGTTGCTGGCGTCCTGGCACTCAATTATTAGGATGGAAGCAACTTGGCGTGATTAATCATGATATCAACGTCATGAGCCACTAACTGTACATTTGTTAATGTAATTTTAATGACACTGATTTATGAAAGGGTAATTTATTAGCCCGTATCAATTTGTCATTAATTGTCTAATAAATTAGGCTTTACACAATCCCTGGTCAACAATTCTTCACACAGATAGTGCCAGAAGGATGCCCAGAGGCACATGCATGTGAGTAATTATATAAGCCAGAAGCACCAGAGAAAATTGTGTATTTTCATCCTTATCAATAAAGTTATCATGAACTTTTGATTCACCAATCTGATTCCTTATATATTTTTGATACTCTTTCATCTGCAATTGCCAAAACACCAGTACCCATCCTCAGGGTTTGATAGCCAAACATTAGTTGACAAAAACAAAGCCTTTGATTACTATTGCCCTCCTGATACTCTATTTGGTCCTGTGCACTTCACCGAGTATCCTCATAACCCTGATCACATACCCTGGACCTTGGAAGACTTTCAGTGGTACGCCTGCCCAGACGCTCCCAAGGAACTATACCAAATTGTCCGTGATGGCAGAGAAATCACTAAATACCCTTTGATCTTCAATGGGAAATACAGCGACCCTGCCGCCTACTTTATCACAATGAAACCTCTCCCAACGCCCAAACCAATGATCTAAACCCCTCCCACTTCTGATGCTGCTGGCCATATCAGTTGATTCCTGGGATTGCTATACCTGGCGCTCACAGGATTGATTGATTCTGCCTTGCCAGCAGCCGTGCCCTGGGCTAAGGCTGGGAAGGCCCTTTCTTACCTGGTGTTGAGGGTCTGGATGTACAAGCATTCTGGCTACCGCCAACTTACCTAACATCCAGCCATTGCTTGATTTGATGCCCTTCCAATATACAGTTCATCATACTGAGAATGGCAACCAAGCAATATCACATGACAATCCAAGTATCCATTGGCTCAAACTCATCCCGTACATGACCAACCCCTAGGTTTGATCCAACTAAATCTCTGCCACAGCCAAATCTATATAAGTCTAAAATATTATCCAATAAAAGATACTTCTATTATTTCCTAATTCTATATTTGAAGCTTTCCCAAAAGGTGCTCCTTATCACTGGTAGCAGCTATGATTTTTTGACCACGCCCATGAAAGAGAAAATGACTGACCAAAACCCACCCACCTTTGCTTACGTACTCAACCAGGCCACATCCCAGGAGACCTGTAAAACATACTTCCGCACTCATAACATTGACAAAGATATACCTAGTGGATACACTGTATTTGAAGGTCTGGTCATGCCTAAAGTGTGAGAGAGGGGGGCTAAACTAACTAAGTTTGGCTCTCATCCTGGTGAAAAAACCACCAGGATGCCATCCAGTGGAGGACTGGAACGGCCGCTCAAAGGGGGGACCACAGGGAGGACACAGGAGACAACTGAGGGAAGTAGGTGTTCAAACCCATCAGTATCAGGCCAGTGAGCAACCAAGGAGTGCAAGAGGGAGCGGGAGAGGACACCTTGGAGGACCCAAGGGGTATTGAATGGCTCTGGATCACACTTGGGAGGGGAGTCATGGGAGGCACATCTCCTTTGGAAACAGGCAAAGTGTGATCCACGATATCCAAATCCAAGTCATTGCACGCCAGGCTCTTGATTACAGCTTCCCCAGAAAAGAGAAAGCTGCTAGGGAGAGCCCAGAGACTAGAGGGGTCTCTACTCACAATCTGGACAGAAAATGAGATTTTCTCCCACAAGTCTGTGGAGGTGGAACACAGAAGCAACAGGAACAGAGCCAGAGAAAACACCACAAATCTAATAGCTGGGAGTATCATAGAAATGATCTCCACAAAATTTGGGGCAGGTGGGTAGGGTTTTTGACAAAAAACAGTGAGAGAATATTCAGGTAGGGTAGTCTTAATGGAATGCAGGAGAGGAGCAACAGAACGGGTCTGGGTAGCTTCACTATGGTCTTGGATGCCTTGGAAGTAATGGCAAGCAAAAGCGGGTTCAAAAACAGCAATTTTAAGTGAAAATTCAAAATAATAATAGAGATTATAGTGAAAATCAATTGTAAATTTCAAGTTTGAACTCTGGTTTTGAGAGCAAAAGCCAAGAGGACAACAACTAGGTAAATTAATACCAGTATAAGAACCCAGAGGAGAAGCCAGGTTCAAAACCGGTTGGCACTAGGTAAGCTTTGAACAGAGACTAACCCTTTAATCTTTAGGCTGCAGGGACTCAAACAGGGTTCCAAACAGCAGCAAAAATTAAAACAAATTGAAAAAAGTCTCCAAACTTTAATATATTTGAAAATTGACAAGCAGGGGACCCAAAGTCCCCTGGCATTGTTAAAAGGGAGTGTGTAGTTGAAAAATGATCACATGACTAAGTTTGCTTACATTTGGTTGGCTGGTGATAAAATTTGCTTACCAAGGTCAGGGGTGCTGGAAAGTTTCAAAATAATTTCTGTGGATCCACCTGATTGGCTGGAGAACACCCCAACTAGCTCAGGTCCATTTAACTTTTTGGTCACAGATGTGGCCTTGTTTGATTGGCTGTTTCTGATTGCTTTTAGGAGGGGACAATACCAAGCTAATAAGTAGTCCAAATTAACCAGTGTTTCTTCCCAAGCCAGAGCAACCAAAGCCGGGGGTTCTGCGGGGTATGCCAACACAAATCTTTCATCCACAGTGTGAGCTAAATCTTGGAGTGAATTCAGTGGCTTTGCTGGGCTTTGGGCGGTCTTTTTTGAGCAACAAGGGAAGGCAATCCTGTCCAAAGCCAAAGGAGGCAGTGAATTTACACAAAGCATGCACCAAGATAATTCAATACAGTAGCTCTATTCAACCACAAACAAACTCATAACCACCTATCACAGGTGAAGTTTCCAAAACCAAATAGATTGGTATTGACAAGTTCTTTGGTAAAGACAAAGAAAACATCATCAACTGGCTATACCACTCAGCTGCTAAACTCTGCGCCAGCCGCATCCCTCATGAGAAATGGGTCCAGGAAGCCAGCAAACACCTATACAAGGCCACAGCTAACTGGTTTGCCACCTGAGTTGGCTCACAAACTGACAACCAACTTGACAACTGGGAAGAGTTCAAAGCGGACATCACGCACAATTTCTGTGTCACCAAATCCCTCCAAGACATTGCAATACAGCTCAGTGATTTTCCTCAGAAGACTACTATCACAGCTTACACCAATGAATTTGAGGAAATACGCCACATAATTCAGAACCCAGCGCAAGCTGACAACGTACATACCAGAGCCTCATTCATCAACAGAATGAAACCCTCTGTTGCTTCCCTCATCTGTCTAGAGGCCAATACCTCCATGCCCACACTCATTGCAGAAGCCAAACGCGTGAAAAAATGCGCAAACATGGAATATGCTACACACGACGGCAATATCTCCTCAAATGGCAATGGCAGAGAAAACTCCAATGGCAACAAATGCCAAAATATCAATCATAGCAACGTCAACTCCAATTGCAACAATGGAAATTGCAGCCAAAGCAGAAACTGCTCCTGTCCCAAGAAGGAGGACACCACTAAAATAAACAATGCTGAAACAGCAACCCGCTATGAATCTGACCCCACATTCTCTGACCTTGAAGGTCTCAAAACAGAGGAACAGGGAAAAGAGGAGGGGTAACAGGCTTAAGTGCCCCTGTCTCCCCTCAACTTGACAAGAAATTGTACCAAGGCACAAACTTTGCTGCTTGCATCCCACGTGTCCTGCAATCCTCCATTTTTATGAACGTAAAAATTAAAGATTGCTCACAAATTCTTGCCTATCCATTCACTTACAAATTACATACACATAAAATTTTATCTGACTCTGGTGCACAACACACTATGGTTAGAAAACCATTTTTAACTAAATACAAAATACCAGTTGTCAAATCCAACTTTAAATACACCAGAATGGCAGACAACTCAAAGGTTCTACTCAAAGGCAAAACAACTCCCTTCAGAATTGACCTCCAAGGCATACAAACATCTATCAAAGGACTTTTCATGAAAAATATATACTATGACATTGTAGCAGGCATGGACTGGTTCACCCAAGTGAACCCCAGCATATGTTGGAAAACAAAAGCCATGACCATCAAACACAACAGTGTCAATTTTAATATCCTCAACAAACCCAAAAACCTCGTTCTAAGAGACATAGTATTTGTCCAGGTCATAAACCAAGACAACTCAGAACGTCTAACCAAAGATAGTACCCCCACATAATGAGGCACACCAAATTCAATAATATACAAACAACCAAAATCCAATGCCCATAACTTGCGGCACTCTTAAATGAATATGCTCATGTATTCAAGAAAGAACTCAAAGAGTTACCCCCTGAACAAGAGGTCAGAAATGGCATTAACCTATGTAAAGCCATGCCTAAACCTGCACCCCTCTGCATAATCTCTCCCATGGAGACCCAAACTCTCAAAACACACATTGAGGACAATCTAGCAAAAGGATTCATTTGCCTGTCTGAATCCCCGTGGGGGCAGCAGTGTTCTTTGTAAAGAAAAATGAAGGCACCCTCTGTCTAGTAACCAACTACAGAGCACTAAATGCAAGCACAGTAAAGAATAAATATCCTTTTCTGATCATAGAGGATATGTTTTCAAGACTCTCAGGAGCCAAATTTTCTCCAAAATCAATCTCACCTCAGGTTACAACCAAGTTGAAGTAAAGGAAAAGGAAATACCAAAAACTGTGTTCTGTACACAATTTGGATCCTTTGAGTGTAGGGTAATGAACTTTGGGATGACCAACTCTCCTGCAATGTTTGTCACCATTATTAACCAAGTGCTAAATGGCCTCTCAAATACATTATGATACCTCAACAATATCATCATATTCTCAAAAACAAAAGAGGAACTCCTCATGCATGTCCGTGAGACACTCAATCAACTTGCAAAGCACAAACTTTATACAAAAACAAGTAAGTGCCAATTTATGGAAAAGGAACTCCTGTTCTTGGGCCACATTGTCTCTGACAGTGGCATCAAAGCAGATCCAGATAAAATTAAAGCCATAAATAACATTCAACGCCCCACCTCCGTTAAGCAAGTCATATGCTTTTTCAGAATGGTAGCTTACCTAAGGAAATACATCAAAGACTGCGGAAAACTCACCACACCAAGTAATGACTTAACCAAGGGTAATGCCAAAAAGAAATTTGTCGGGACACCAGAATGTGACAAGAATTTCCAATTATTAAAACAAGCTTTGATCAAAGCATCAATCTTGCAATACCCTAACAATAACAGGTGCTACAAGCTCAAGTTGAATGCTAGTGACACCGCCATTGGCACAGTCCTGCGCATCCACCAGCCAGGGCAGCAAAACTTCCTGCTGGTATGTTAAAAAACAAGAAAACTTACCATTGCTGAGCATTGATACCCAATACACAACAAGAAATTGCTAGCAATATATCATGCATGCAAGAAATGGAGATGTTACTTAGAAGGACATTTAAACAACCAGGTACTAACTGATCATAAATCCTTAATCTATTTTAAAACTCAGAACGCACTTTCACGGCAACAAGCCAAATGGATGTCCCTGCTAGAGCAGCTCAATTTGGACATCCAATACAAAAAGGGGGCAGAGCTGGTCACAGCTGATGCTCTCTCTAGTCTATGTCAGCCTAGAGAGGTTCATCCTGACTACCTGGACCTTTACTGGCCAAACCTATACAACACTGAGTATAAAACCAAAGGGAAAGACCCCTCAACACACCAACTGACCCATGATACATTAGTAAGGAACGCAAAGTATTTACATGTATCAAATGGCACTGTATACCAAATCATTAACAACAAACATGTCCCTTACATCCCACTTGCACAAAGGATTGACGCCATATTAAGACATCACCGTCTACTAGGACATACAAAGGCTAACAACCTATACCTCACATTAAAAGAGATATTATAGTGGCCCAAACTCAAACAAGATATAGTTAATGTTCTGAAAAATTACACAGTGTGTGAGAAATACACCAGCACAAAGGCTCCCCAGCCAACAGTCAACCCAGTACCTGACCCTGAACCATTCAAGTTTTGGGGGCTAGATGTAGTGGGCCCCTTCCCAGAAACAAAGACAAACCAATGTTTCTTAATTGTAGCCATTGACTTTGCCACACGCTGGCCCATCTGCTGAGCAACAAAGGACCATAAAGCAGAAACAATAAAACAATTCATTAACAAAGCAATCATAGCCAACTACAGCACTCTATACTACATCATAACTGATGGAGCAACCAAGTTATCAGGTCATGTAGTAAACAACAATCTAAAATCCAAAAACATTAAGCATTTCACAACCTTGTCCTACAGGCCACAGGCCAACGGCAGAGTTGAACGCCTAAACAGCAGCATTATAAGAACCCTAGAGAAAATAATGGATGACAAAGCCAAATACAGATGGCCACTATATGTGAAATATGCATTACTAGTATCCTGGGTCTGCACCAATCAAGGGACAGGCTACTCACCGTTTGAACTAACATACATATAAAAACCAGAGATAGTTACCCACAACAATCAGCCATACATAAAGATCCCCCCAGGGAAACCCCCCACAGTAGAACAAGTACAGAATCTACAACACATACACCTCAAAACTAAAATAGTAGAAATAAAAAGGCTCAAAACACAAAGATAACCTCTATAGAGGAACCACTCCCCATTGACTCCCCCGTCTGGGTCCTAGCTGGCAACAGAAAGAAACTAGACTCATTACACAGAGGACCAGGAAGAATCATCAAGTACAGACCAGACCAGAACACCTATCTAGTGAAATTCCAAGGTGCCAAAACCCATATTGTCAAGAAATATCACAGAACCTGTCTCTGCCTTAGCAAAGGAGAACGCTTGACCAGACTGGTACCAACTAGTAAACAACTCCAGTGTCAGGGATCCAACCTGTGGGGGTTTCCTGAGAACTTGTGGGTGGACGGCCTGCGGGCCCAGCAGGGAGAGCCCACCACAGGATTGGGGCTAACCTTACAATATAAGATAATGATTTCCCAAGGACTGCCCAAGGTCCACTTAAAGCACCATGGAATCAATTAATCCAGTGAGGGTGATATACATCACCCCAAATGCTTGGGTGGAAGTGGATTCATCAGTGGCAACAGATTCTTGCGGGCAGTTGGGCTGCGGGGTGTGGGGCAGCGTCATTGGAACCAAATATGCGGGCAGGAAATTATACTTGTCTTGGAATAGTAGAGGGGGCTGGATAATTTTGGTACCCACTCTGTAAAGGACTTCCGTCACTCTCTAGTTCTAGCTTCAGGGTCGTGGATTAGGATCACCTCCAGAGTAAACTCTGAATACACTGGGTTGGGTGGGTACTTGGTAAAATGTGCTGGGCCAAAGGGAGCTCCTGGTGGACGGTAAAGTTTGGGCGGCTGGTCCGCAGTTTCTTGGGGTAGGTGAGCATGGGGAGTGGAGCCGTGAGGAGTAGACTGTAGATGAAGTAAAACTAATAACAAGTATGGTATGATCTGGTTGAACCAAAGGTTCATGTCACTTTATTGCAAGGATGGTGATGGGCATTTTCCTGGCGGCCCAGGGTATAAGTATGCCCATCTGTCATGGTAAAACTTTCACAAATTCTGTCGGCCCGGGTTTTCCCAATTACCAGGTCTTCCCAGTCTTTGGTGGCATCAATTTCAGGGGTTATTTCATTGGCTGGTTTGAACTGAGGAAGCTCAAATTCCCTAGTCAGGTTGTGGGATTGGTCACCTCTGGGTGGCCCGCGTTCTATGGGAGAATTCTCTGTTTCCCCTTCCGTGCGGGCCCGAGTTATTTTGGAATCAGTGGCTGGGCCTGCCTGTTGATTGGCTGTCTTATCAGAAACCCCCAGTGTGGAAAGTATTAGTGTAGGTACATTTGGTTCATCAAGCTTAAAAGAATTTTCTGAAGCTGAATCCTGTTCTGATTTGAGCCCAAAAAACTGCAGGCAGCCCGCAAGATGCTGGGGTTTGAGTTTTGTAGTTAGGCTTTTTGATACGCATAGTTGATAAGAGTTTGTCACTTGTGACATCATACCTTTCTCTCCCAGTGCCCTCCTCCTTCCAGGTCCCCTTTTCCAGGTATTGTTGTATGGCTTCTTGTGTGTTAGGTAGGTTGGAGACCGGTTCCCAGGTGCTTTCTTTGGGGGGGGGGGTAACCTACCCATTTGACGTAGTACTGTGGGGTCTTGTAGTGGAGGCGGTGTCCATAGATGTACTCTACTTTGTATTTTTTTGAGTGCCCCTCTTGGATGGGTGGAGGGTTGGTCTTTATCTTCTGATGGGAGAGGGAGGTTCCTTCTTTCTTGAATAGCAGTGATTGGTGGAAGACATTGTGGATTTTCCAAGTAGGCGGCAGCTCTAGTTTGTACGCCACTTCTCCTATTTGCTTTACAATCTTGTAAGGGCCACAGTGGCGGTGGGCTAGCTTTCTGCTGGGTACATGTAGGGGAACGTTCTGTGAGTTGAGGTAAACTTCATTGCCTATTTCCAGAGGTTTCCTGTGGGCTCTTTTCTTGTCGGCAAACGCTTTGTAGGTCTTAACAGCACGGGTCAAGTTCCTTAGACAGGTTTCCTGGGTGGCATGTATTTGTTCAATCCAAGATTGTCCAGCTGTGTTCTGTTCCTTACTGCTAATGCTAGGGTCCCATGATGGATCAAACCCATAATTGGCCTTGAACAGGGACATTCCAGTGGAGGCGTGGTTTTTACTGTTGTATGCAAACTGGGCCATGGGAAGCATCTCAGCCCAATTGTCCTGGTCAGTGTTGGCATAGCATTGGAGGTATTGTTCCAGGATTTGATTGACCCGTTCAGTTTGTCCTTCTGTCTGCGGGTGGTAGGAGGTTGACATGCAACGTTTTATTCCGAGGTCTTTCATCACTTGGGTCCAGTAGTGGGAGGTAAACTGGGGTCCTCTATCAGTGATGATTTCTTCTGGGGTGCTGTGTTGTGTTAAGATGTGGTCGTGGAAATGTCTGGCAGTCTCAGCTGCTGTGCAGTGGGTAGTGGTCAGGATGAAGTAGGACATTTTTGTGAAAAGGTCAACCATTACTAGAATTGTGTCAAAGGATTTTGAAGGGGGAGTTCTACTATGTAGTCCATTGACACTGACTTCCAGGGGCCAGCAGGGATGTCCAGAGGTCTCAGTAACCCTTCTGGCTTAGAGTGACGCGTCTTGGTTCTTCTGCAGGTTTCACAACCGTTGATGTAGGCAGCTACTTCTTTTTTCATGCCCAGCCATGCATACTTCCGCTTGATACTTGAGAGGGAATTGTGTCTACCTGGGTGGCCAGCCATCTCTGAATTGTGGTGGTCAATCAATACATTTTTTTGGGTTGGGCCTTTGGGTACATAGATTCTGTTATGGAGCAGTAGGGTAATACCTTTCAGGGAGTACCCTTTCTTTGAGTGGTGGCATTCTGGGTCCTTTGTCAGGGCTTTGACTAGCTCAACTGAGTAGGCGTCCTGTTTCTGGGCTTTTATCACATTGGGTTTGCTGGAGGCAATCTTTAAGTACTTCAGATGTATCCCTAGGCTGGCAGGGTCTAATAGTGTGTGGGAGTTGAATTCCTTGATTTCTGTAGAGGAGGGGGTCAAGTCGGCTCTCCTGCTCAAGGCGTCTGGTACTACATTAACCTTTCCTGGATTGTAGTCTATGGTCAAGGTATAGTCAGCTAGTTCCAAGGCCCATCTTGCTTGACGTTGGTTTAGCTGGCGTGGTTTGAAGAAGTAGACTAAGTTCTTGTGGTCTGTCAGAACCTTCACCAGATGTTTAGCACCGCACAAATGCCTACAATAGTGCTTCAATGTCTTCATTATGGCTAATATCTCCTTATTGTATATTGGGTAGTTCCCTTCAGCTGGTAGCATCTTCTTGGAGTAATATGCTACAGGATGTAGCATACCATCCTCTCCTTCCTGAAGAAGGACCCCACCCACCGCAAAGTTGGACGCATTTTTTTCCAGCACAAAAGGTTTAGCTGGGTCAGGCATGGCAAGCACCGGGGCAGACGTAAAAGCTTCCTTCAGAGTCACAAACGCGGAGGTGCACTCGTCAGACCAGACAAACTGGACCTTGTCAGAGCAGAGGCGGGTTAGAGGCAATGTAATCTGAGAAAAATTTTGGATGAAATCCCGGCAGTAGTTTGCCAGCCCCAGGAAACTTCTGACATCCTTCCTGCACTTGGGGACTGGCCAGGTTGTGATTGCCTCTACTTTGTCCTGTGCCATAGCAAACCTGCCAGTCTTCACAACGTATCCCAGGAATTTGACCTCAGGCTGGAAGAACTTGCATTTCTTTAGCTTGGCGTGTAGGTTGGCCTGTGAGAGTTTGCTCAGTATCAGGTTGAGGTGTTTGAGGTGTTCTTCATGTGATTTGCTGTATATGAGGATGTTGTCCAAATATGCCACACAGAATTGATTGAGGTACTCACCTAAGACTGAGTTGATCATCCTTTGGAAAGTACTTGGGGCGTTACACAACCCAAATGGAATCACTAGGTATTTGTACAACCTGTATCTGGTTTTGAAGGCCGTTTTGTATTTGTCTCCTTCCTTGACTCTGATTTGGTTGAAGGTGTCTCTCAGGTCAATCTTTGAGTACACCTGGGCTCCCGTCAATATGTCACAAAGGTCGTCAGCGTTGGGAATGGGGTAGCAGTTCTTTACAGTGATATTGTTTAGTTTCTGGTAGTTTACGCAGGGGCGCATCCCGCCATCTTTCTTCCCTACAAACAGCATGGGCAACAAGCAAGGGCTTTTAGACACCCGGATGAAACCCTTTTTTGTCATGTCTTCTAGGTAAGCCTTCAGTGCTGCTTGTTTGCGGTGATTGCAGCTGTATATGGGGCTGTGGTGTGGTTGAGTTCCAGGTAGCAGGTCAATGGCGTGGTCATAGATGGAGTGGCTGGGGAGCTGGGTTGCTGCTTCCTCACTGAAGACGTGGCTCCACTTCTCTAAGGGACCAGGTAGGCATCCCACACTGGGTTCCAATCTCAGGGTCAGGAGTGTATTGGGTTTCTTGCTTGTTGGGCCCAACTGGAACAGCATCACATCAAATGAATTGTCTCCTTTCAAGGCAACTGTTTGATTTTGAAAGTTCAGAATAGCGCCGTGTCTTAGTCACCACAAGTCCCCAAGGATCAGGGGGTGGGGAAGTCCTTTCAGGATGATGGGGAATGCAGGGTAAAAGTTCTGCCCAGTTTTCAGGGGCAATTTGATAGCGCACCTGAAACCCAGGTAATGAGAACTATTCCCCATGATTACTTTGACGCTTTCATTGGTGGCTTTCAGTCCAAGGTCCTCGGCAAGAGTGGCGTTGATGAAACTATCTTCTGCTCCAGTATCAATAAAGGCTCCCACTGTCTGGGATGTTGTGAGTGTTTTGGCTTCAACTTGGATAAACTTATAAGATTGAGTAGAGGTGTTTATTTGCGCCAAGGAAACTGCGGAGTTACTCTTATTGGGGCACGCCTTGGTAAGGTGCCTGGGTTCATGACAATAGAAACACAAGCCTTTGCGGTAGTGATGCTGTAGTTCATCTGGAGACATCCCAGGTCTGCTGGGTGTCTGGGCTTGGTTCACGTGCTGGGTGGAGGAGGAGGTACCTTCTTGGTTGAGGCTCAACCCTCTGCACAGAAGGAGTAGTTCATCCAGGCCAAGTGTGGGTAGGTGGTGCTTGAGGAGCTCCTTCAGGGCCGGGCAGGCTCCTCTGCGGTACAGGATAGCTGATAACTTGTCCTCAAGTTGAGTTCTAGCCTTCAACTTCAAAAACTCATTGGTGTAAGCTTACAGAGTTTGTGGTCCTTGTTGGATGTCCAGTAGGCTGATTAATGTGTGGTGGCAGGTATCTCGGTTGTTGCCTGTGGCCATCAGTTTGCTCTCAAATCTGGAGTAGTCTAGGCAGAACTTGATGTCCTTGGCGGTTGCTTTCCCAAACCAGTCCAGGGCATTGCCAGAGAGCATGGAGGCTACTCCAAGAACCTTCTTGGTGTTGTTAGAGTATGAGTTTGTGTTGGCCTGAAAATGGAGGAGGAGGACTGGCATTGCTCTTCTGGCTTCTTCCAGGGTGAGCTTCCCCATCTGGGGCATATCTACCTGGACCGTGGTCTGGTTTACTATGACGTTCTGCACCTGCAAGTTTGGGGTCTTGGTCTTCTCCTTGCCAGGCAGTGTGTCTTGCTGTTTGGGGTTAGTTCGGTGTCAGGTCACTGCGGCAATCAGGTTGGTAGCTAACTTGTATGCATAGTAAGCTGAAATCAATAAAAATAGCATACAAGATGCCCCAAGAGTTAACAACATCTTGGGGCCCAGGTTACCATGTTTAAGGTAGATTGCCATAATGTCAAGGATCCAACCTGTGGGGGGTTCCTGAGGGCTTGCGGGCAGACGGCCCGCGGGCCCAGCAGGGAGAACCCACCACAGGATTGGGGCTAACTTTACAATATAAGATAACAATTTTCCAAGTATTGCCCAAGGTCCACTTGTAGGCACCATGGAATCAATCAACCCAGTGAGGGTGATATACATCACCCCAAACATTTGGGTGGAGGTGGATTCATCAGCAGCAACAAAATCTTGTGGGTGGTTGGGCCGCGGGGTGTGGGGGGCGTCATTGGAACTAAATATGCGGGCAGGAAATTATACTTGTCTCGGAATAGCAGAGGAGGTATGGTGATTTTGATGCCTTCTTGGTATACGGTTTCAGTCTCTCTAGTTCTAGCTTCAGGGTTGTGGATAAGGATCTTCTCCAGAGGAAACTCTGAATACGCCGGATTGGGTGGGTACTTGGTAAAATGTACTGGGCCAAAAGGAGCTCCTGGTGGACGGTACGGTTTGGGCAGCTGGTCCGCGGTTTCTTGGGGTATGTGGGCACGGGAAACAGGGCTGCAAGGAGTAGACTGAAGATGAAATAAAACTAATAACAAGTATGGTATGATCTGGTTGAACCAAAGGTTCATGTCACTTTATTGCAAGGATGGCAATAGGCATCTTCCTGGCGGCCCAGGGTATAAGTATGCCCATCTGTCATGGCAAAACTTTCAAAGATTTTCATGGCCCGGGTTTCCCCATCTACTAGGTCCTCACAGTCCTTGGTGGCAACAATTGTGGGGGTTATTTCATTGGCTGACTTGCAACTAGAGCACTCCAATTCTTTAACCAGGTCACAGGACAGGTCATCTCTGGGTGGCCCACTTCTTATGGAAGGTATCTTGGTTTCTTCTTCTGACGTGGCCTGGGTTATTCTGGGGTCTGTGGCTAGCCCGGCCCATTGATTGGTTGGGTTAACAGGAACCCCTAGCGTGGGAGGCATCATTGTAGGCAAACTTGGCTCATCAAACTTAAGGAGATTCTCTGAAGTCAAATCTAATCCTGATTTGAACCCCAAAAACTGCAGGCGGCTGGCCCTGGGGGCTGGCGGCCCGTGCGATGCCAGGGTTTGACCCCCATAGTTGAGGCCTTTTGGTTATCATAGTTGCCAGGAGTTTGTCACTTGTGACAGTGCCCTGTTGTTTAAAAAAGACAGAAACTCCCTTCCCCACCAGAATATCAAGTCAAGCCCCCACCAATCCGGAAGGACCACTCAATTGAGTATGAAGTTGAGTACATCCACGGCAACTGGATCCACTACAAGACCCCCCAGTACTACGTCAAGTGGTCAGGCTACCCCCTGGAAGAAAGCACCTGGGAACCCTTGAGCAACCTAACCAATGCCAAACAGGCCATCTAACAATACCTTGAGAAGAAGGCCCTGAAAGGTGAAATTTTGGGGGAAAGGGGGGATGATGTCAGAAATGACAATTTGGATGCTCCTAAATCTCAAAATACTGAATCAGAGTTCAACCCTGGACAAAACCCTTTGCGGACTGCCAGACTCATAGGCTGGGAATGCAATAATCCACTACTAATTGATGAAATTGTTGCCAGCCTGCCAGGACCCAAACCCTTAACTGTCCTGCAGAATTCTGCAAGCAAACCGCCAGCGCAAAATGCCAGGAATTTCCCCAAGGTGCCAACACCTGACACTGGCGGTTTTCCTGGTGAAATAGACAAATTTCTCCCTGAAAGTTATTCTGAACTCCCCCAAAGCCCCGGGGAAGGCACTGAACCTAAAGAGGCACCCAATACCCAAATTGATAAACAGAAGAATTCAAAGTCTTCTCACCCCAAAGCAGCCAGTGGCAAACCGCCAGTGCCAAGTGCCACACTGCCATCTGAGACACCCGATGCCAACCTGCCCAAGCCCAGAAAATCTGACCAGGAAGTGAAGCCTGGCAGTGTGGGATAAATACCTGCCAGGCCAAGACCAACCCCCCATTGTCATTTTTAAATAAAGGTTATGAGATATTGGGTTCCTCAACTATTACTTTTTTATTCTTGTCATCTTCCAGTTAACCCAGAGATTGTCTGACCCCCCTGCTAGCCTACCAGCTATGTACTGCCTGCCAGGTGCTCCCTTTGGTACCGTCCATTTCACAGAGTACCCCTTAAAGCCTGAGTACAAGGACTACACCGCTGACAACATACTAGCCCGGGATCCTTTGGCAAGAACTACAGGGTTAACCAGATACAATTGAGAAGGCCCTTGGTATGTTACCAAACCCTGCCTGTTAAGAGATAAATACAACTTTCTTCCTGCCTACCAAATGGGCATGGAACCACCTGTCACCCCCAAACCAATGCCTGCCTCTGCCGCCAAGCTCCCGCTGGACCATACCAACAAGCTTTTTGGAATTGTGTTTATTACTCTCACAGGAGTAATAGATACTATTGTCTGTCAGGATTCACCTTTTATTAGCTGCTATTATGTCTTTTACATTTATCTGCTTATTTGGCTGCTAGTATAACCAAGATTGTCCTATTCACTTAATTTCTAAATCCCCTGCTTCCTACCTCCATTTTCCATATTTAAAGTCTTAGATTGGCTTTGTTTAAGCCAACTTATGATCTAAATAATGGTTAACACTATTCCAAACATTCCTTACCTTTTTGCCACCCGGTTTTGAGCCCTGGATCTACTTAAGAAGATTAGAAAGTTGGCTCCAAAAAGCTTACCTTTTACCTTACGCTTTACTAAGCGTTTGGACTGGTTTTTCCCTCACTTTTTTTGCTCACTCTTACCCAGAGCTTTGCCAGAACCGCTTCTTCTTCTCCTGGTGTCTCCTGTTCTGAAATTTAACTTTTTAAGTTAAACCCAAGCCATGTTGTGTCTCTCCAGACCTTTTTCCTTTATCAAATACCATTAACCTTCTCAGGTTAAACACTTCATTTTAAGTTGCACCTCATTTTCCTGAGCTTAATAAAAAGGCTTGGTTCTCCAGTTTCAACAATAAGTTGAGATTGTTTGACTTGCACCTCAAAAAAGGTACTTGTTAGGTTTTGTGGCTTGTGTTTCCTTTCTAATTTAGTTAACTTATTTTTTCGACCTTATGATTCCTTTTGATTTTCTATTTCATAAGTTAGGTAGTTTCTATAATAATACACACAATTTGATTATTAATGGTTTTAACCCTCCAACTAGTGGTGAGCAATTCCCTGACTTAGAAATTGATTTTTTGACCAAGTCCTCAGTCATTAAGACTGGGTTCTATTTTATTTTCTTAGGATTAATCAATTGCCTCAGCCCTTATTTTACCTCCTACAAGCTTCTAGGAGCCCTAGTCCAGTTGTTACTACAAACCTTACCTACTTTTTTGTATTTGACCAACATAAATATAAACGGTATTAAAGCTTTAGTCTACAACCATCTTCCCCAAACTATGAGACCTTACATTGTCCCTGCCGCTGGTCCGTGGTTGTGGGTGGGCAAGTCAATGTCCTACCTCATTAAGTTAGCACCAATCCTTTGGTGGGCCCTGCCCACCCAGTCCACAACCCGCCAGTTCCCAAACACTAGCAAGCCGGCCGATCAGGTTTGGATCCCTGACAATAAAAGATACTTATCTTTTTTCCTAATTCCATATTTGAAGCTTTCCCAAAAGGCGCTCCTTATCACTGGTAAAGTTAGGTCCCATCATCTGGTGGGCCATGCCAGTACCCGCCTCAACTCCTCTCTCACCTGCAGGAGCACCACAGTACTTCTTGTAAGGTCTTGCCCATAGTGGTACAAGGTTATAAAGTAGTACATGTAAGGCATTAGGATTCAGATTTAAAAGGTATAAAAAGGTGGGAACTGTCTGCAAAATAATCTTACAGAACCCTGCTAAAAACCTATACTGGGTTAAAAAGGAGTGATTGAGTTTAAGAACCCTAAGCAAAGAAGATAAATAAGGTGTTTAATAGTGAACAATTTGTAACTAAGGGAATGTTGATATTTGGATATTCTCTATCAGCAAATTGGTACATATAACTATTGAAAGATTCCTTAAGGGAAAATAATGGATACAACAAGCCCAAGGCTTGTTGTTTTACAAGTTCCATTTGTTTTAAGGGAAGAAAAGGCTAAACTTTAAAATGAATTTAATAAAAACAAATAAATTTCTAAAAATTAAGATCTCAAGTTTAAATTTGATAAAGAATTGAAGGGTAGAAATCACTTAGAATTTTTGCTTAAAGCCTACTCTTCACAAGTTTTTTATTATGTAGGTTTGTTTGTTCTCAGTTTATAATGACAGGCAGGGAGGGAAACAGCCAATAAAAGGAGCAACTGGAGAAAACCTGTGTAAGAACCTGGAGCAGAAGAAGAACTGCAAAACCCAACAGAAGTTGCAGATCAGCAATGTGGAAACTGGAGAAGCGGCACCGGTGTAAGCAGGAGTTTTGAAAAGGTGACAGAGATGAAAATATTCTAACTTTAAAGTAGAAATATATAATAAGATAGAATAGGGAAGACAGAGTGACAATGACAACAATAATTTGAATGTGAATAGCGTAAAACAAGGTAACTAACTTAAAGTACTTAATTATTTAACAACTTAACTTAAAATTTCAAATACTAAAAAATAAAAGAAAGATTAATCAAACCAAAAAAACAAATAAGTATCTAAGAAGCCTGCCCTTTGGGGCAGGGCATGACACTCCTGGTATCCTGACACTGAGCCCTGGCTTCTTAAAGACAAATAAAACTTCTTCCCTGCCTACTAACTAGACATGAAGTAGCCTCTCACCCCCCAACCAATGCCCGTGCCCGCCTCTGAGCTTCCCCTAGACAGTTCTAATAAGTTGTTTGGTAATGTGTATATCATCCTTTTGGGGGGGATTATCACTACCATCCTAGCTTCTGACCTGTGGTCCTGGATGAGAAAATCTGCCATACATTTTAAGTTAGCACCAATCTTATGGTGGGCTTTACTCACCTGGCCTGCAGCCTGCCCAGAAAATGATGGGCCAGCCACCCAAGGTTGGTTTCCTGACAACCTGAACCATTTGTAACCCTAAATTTCTAATATTGTATATTTAGCTAACAGCATATAAGCTAGTCATATTCTTCAAATAAAGACACAAGTATTTTCATAATTCTCAATTTTAGCTGCTTCTGGCTTTATTCCAACTATCTTGTTGCCCTGAGTTTGTCCCCAGTCTCGTTCCAAACTGGAAGGCAAATGCCTCTGTCTTTGAACCCACAAGACCGTAAAAAACCTCACCTTTACCCAGCTACATCTTGCCATAGCATACAGTCTATTGGCCAGAAATTCTGGCGAATAGAATATGTGTTTGGTCTCACTAAGTTCCTTAAAGAAGCATAAAGTGGCTCATGTGCTGAATTCAGCCGGCGCAAACCTAGTCACAAACGTGTTTGAGATTTGATTGTTGCAAGTGAATAATTTTGTTTTGAAGATAGAGCGGATTGGTTACTACTAGCCTCTATAGCAGAACTGATTTCTGTTAACGAAGTTTAAGTGGCCAATTACCGCTTACCTCGGATCAATATTTCCTGGAAAGCTAAGGATTTAGTATACCGAAATGAAGTCTGTAATGATTGGACCTTCTTTCACATAAAATGTAGTCCGAAAATAGGAAAACTTGAACGCTGTGATTATTCATTATTTGAAGGCTTTCACTTGCAAAGATGGCAGATTATTCTGACATGCCACTTGAGGAGGCTCTTGATTTTTTACACATTAATTTAAAAAGGAATATTTTAGTTTAGGATTTATGTGTTTAAGGACTCCCTCATCTGAATGAGTGGCTTGATAAAATTCACTTCCAGCTATTCCTGGTTTCTTTGTTGTCCGATAAACTATGGAGTTTAATGAAATTCATATAAATATATATTCTAAGTTTACATTTGATACATACCCAATTAAGACAGGGGTTCACTGGGCAACATAAAAATTCAAAGAGGTGGCTGAATTCATTAAGCGAGAATCAAATAAAAAAAGAACATTGGGACAGAGGTGTGGGAAAAACTTATGTCAGAATTAAACAAAGAAACTCAAGTGCAGCCCTCCCCTCTGGAATTTAACCAGGATAAGTCCTCAGACGCACCTCATTTGGAAGCAGAAGTTACTACTCCTGCTCGGAACGAAAAGCAAGCCCTTTCTACAGGGGAGACTCGTAAGTGACCTTTTATTTAATTTATTGACAGTCAAAGAGGTCTTTTCTTCCCGGCATGGCAATGGTGAATTTTTAAAGCCCAATTCAAAGTACCCCCAGACAGTATATGAATGCTTTGAGAATGCATGTGAAAAGGTTCCTAATGCTCCTCTTTTCGGACATCGGAAAGATGGTTCGGGTCCCTATGTCTGGGAAACCTACTCTCAGGTTCGTACCCATGCTATGGACCTTAGCAGTGGCTTCGAACAGCTCCGTAAAACTCATGGATTATATGAAAAGGCTTCTCAATATCCTGTTGGTATCTACTCCATTAACCGCCCTGAATGGTGTATTGTTGACATTGCCAATTGCTATCGCTCGGCTTACACAGTGGGGCTATATGGTACATATGGAGTTGATGTCTTGTGTTATGTTATTGAGCACGCCGAACTTCGAATGATAGTAGCTAGTAGCAATAACATTTCCTAATTTGCTTAAACAAAAGCATCGTCTCCCTGGTCTCAAGATTATCATTAGTATGGATGCTCTGCAAACCAAGGAGGGAGCCTTGGGTCATGCCTTGAAACAATGGGCTGAATCGCTCAATGTTGTGCTGTTGACAATGGAGGAGGTCGAAGCCCTTGGACGACAAAACCCTGCATCACCCATTGTTCCTGAGCCAGAAGATCTCTACACAATTTGCTATACTTCTGGTACTACTGGAAATCCCAAGGGAGTGCTCTCAACTCACTGGAACTATGCCTCTGCTATTGTAGTTGGTGCGGTTCACGCAAATCTATCTGATTTCAAGGTTAAAGTTTATGCCTCCTTCTTACCCTTGGCACATACTATGGAGCGTACAATGGTGGTCAACCTTATACATTGTAACTTTGCTATTGGCTTTTATCGAGGGTCTATCCCAGACCTTATGGATGACATTGCAGAAATCCGCCCAAGTGTATTTGTTGCTGTTCCTCGGATTTTAAACCGTATATATGACAAGATCACCGCAGCCGGAGTCCAGGGTTCAGGGTTAGGCCCTGCTGTTTTCCGTCTTGCTCTAGGACAGAAGATGCATCAGTATAAGAAGGGTGCCGGCACCCACCACATGCTATGGGATTCGCTGGTGTTCAGCAAGGTGCGTAAAGCCCTTGGTGGCCGTGTCGAGGCCATTTTGACGGGCAGCGCACCCATTGCGACTGAAGTTTTGGACTTTTTGCGGGTTGTCCTTTGCCCAGTTATTTACGAAGGTTTGTCGTGATGTTATGTTAAACTCATTGCTATTAGGGTATGGATTGACTGAGATTGCAGGTTCGGGGTGTATAACTGAGGCTGATGAAGACAAGTCTGGTCACGTAGGAGGTGCTACACCCAACACCGAATTCAAACTTGTGGATATCCCAGAGATGAATTACCTTTCCACAGACCAGCCTTTCCCACGTGGTGAAATCTGCTTCCGCGGAGCCAACGTCTTCAAAGGCTACTATAAGGAGCCCGAGTTGACGCGCGAGGTTCTTGATGACGATGGTTGGTTCCATACCGGAGATGTAGGAATGATCGAGGATGGAAAACTTAAAATCATTGACCGCAAGAAAAATCTTTTTAAACTTTCCCAAGGTAAACCCACCTGTAATCTATTTAACAAGTCAAGGTGAGTATATTGCTCCAGAGAAGATTGAAAATATACTTTCGCAACATCCTCGCGTTGCACAGGCCTATGTGTACGGCGACTCCTTGAAATCTAGCCTTGTTGCAGTTATTGTTCCTGATCCTGAAGCCTTTCTTCCCTGGGCCAAGTCAGAATTTAAAATATCTAGCCCCAGTCTCGAAGATGCTTGCAACAAGAAGGAAGCCATCGATCAAATTCTCAAGGACCTCAATAATCACAGCAAGAGTTGTGGCCTCAATGGGTAATTGGATGTTCAGTTCCTTTCTAACTTGACAAGGTTTGAGTTAATCAAGGCCATATATTTGGATCCCACACCTTTCTCTGTTGATAACGACTGCCTCACTCCAACGTAAGTGTTCATCACAATGTCGCTAATAGCCCTAGATTCAAAAACAAACGCATCTCTCTCAAAGCCAGATACCAATCTGTGATCGATAGCCTATATATCAGTCTCAACTGAGCGCACTAATTAATAAAGAACGATCTTTTACACTCAAGGCTTTACTACTGCATTATTGGTGCCGAGTTCATACCAAAATTACTCAGCTTGAACTTCTGACTAAATATAGTGTGATCAGTGTATAAATCCCCGTTTTTCTTTAATGAGGTTATAGCCAACAGAACTAAGCCAGCATCTGTCAATGTCATAACCACATTTTAGATATGGCAAAGATAACTTGCAGCTAAGCAATTATATTACACATTCCCATTAAATTTATTTGTCATAGCTTCAATTTCATCCTCAAAGTCAATATCAGCACAAATTATTTCTAAAACTCAAAATGTTTTATAGTGCCTGCAAAACAGTTTTCAATTTATAAGAGTACTGGTAATTAAGGATGAAAAGTACCATCTCTCACTGGCAGCACTCTAAAGTGAAGCAAAGGTTAATATATCCCAATTATTAAACACCTATATTTAACAAGAGCCCGCCTTTTATTTAGAGGAGGTGATATAAAGGTACAAGAACAAATGCTCAACCCTTTGCTTAATCTCAAAAGCTTACAAACATCAAGTTTATGCATGACTGTACTGGACAGTCACTGCACTTTCATTAAATGCATACCATAACTATCCAATTGCTTTAGCATTTAGAAGTTCTCAAATGTTTTTGGTTCAATACTTAATATCAGAACTGACATTCCAATTAATATTTGCTTTATTAGTTGTAATCTTAGTTTTGGCCATTTGTAGAATGGTTGTGTGTATGATGACAAGCTGTCAACTGCAATGTATATTTGAGTCCTTGATTTGGTGGTGGCAATCAGGGGAGGCAACAGACATTAAGCAGTGGTGTCTCTAAGCAGCTGCTTATTGATATCTTTGAGAACTGATAGTGGTCTTTGAACTTGGATTATTACTTTACTACAAAAACGTTCTACATTAGATAAGTCTTATTTGTCTGCCTTCTTTTATTTCAATGCAAGGGCTTTTATAGAGCTTTACCCTCTTGCCAGGATCATCATCTGGAGCTTCTAACTCTCACTCAGCCCATCTTTCTATCTCCAGGTGTGACGGATCCAGGAAATTCATGCTTGCTTCTTCATTATCCCAGTCTGACTCTTTTACGGTTTGACGAGAATCCTTTATATAAGCTTTGATGAGCTTGGATTCCAGGCAAGCAATCTTGGCGTTAAATTTGTTGCCATCTGGTGATCACTTCCACGTTTTTTGCTTCCCATAGTCTTAGCTGCAGACCATCTCTTTCATTCCATGGTAGTCTTCTTTCAACCAAAAGCCAAAAACGCAAAGCATAAAAAGATTGAGGGGAAAGCTACCATTGTCACAATAAGCATCATTTTTTATTAATTATTATCATGTTCCCATTATATACCAATTGGGGTACATTCAGCTGAAAACCCCTCCAGTTCTGGAATCACACCTGGATTCCTATCACATGGTTTATGACATAAAGGCATCATCCAATCCAGATCTTTACCAAAAAGATCTTTTCACTCTTAACCTATAAGAATGTGCCCTAATACATTCCAGAATTGCCTGATTCTTTCCGTGGAAATGTATTGCTTTGGCTTGAAGCATTCCAGACTTCTGGCGCCAAAACCCTGTGGAATATACGTATTCCTGATCCAAGCTATCCTTGTTCCAACTGGGAACCAGCTGATCAATCCTGAATGTATAGACATCATTGTCTACATTTAGTTATTTTTGCATTTAATGGTTTTTTGCCTTAAAAACCCATTAAACTGCTTTGAAACTTGAACCAGGCGCCCAGCAATTTCCCCAGGCGGCGCCTCGGCGCTTTGCAAATCCATTAGGCGGCGCAGCGGCGCTTTTAACCCAATGAATTCGCCAATGCGGCGCTTTTAAACCACAATTTGGAGGTTTACTTTTGGCTAACCTTAACCAAACTTCTTGACACAGTCAAGGCAATTAAACAATATAATTAAATCCTTATTAATTATATTCCAAGCATATATTGATTAAACTTCTCAGTTAATTAATCCGTTTGAAGACAACAAGTCTTTACTTGACACAGTCAAGTCCATTTTGGCCCTATGATTAAATCCCCATCAATCATATTCCAGGGTATCAATTAACCTCCATGGTTAATTAGACAGTTTGAGACACCTAGTCTCATAATCTGAATTGTTCAGATTATTCATTACAGCCCTCAATTAGTACAGCCTAATTGATTCCTGGGTATCATTGCTACGCTGGAAAGTCTCTCCAAGGCCAATCCTATTGTTTTGAATTTCAATCTATGAAATTCATCACAATTCAACCTCTTTGTGAAACCACAGCTCAATGTGACTGTAGTACAGTCACACCAGGCCACCAGCATCAACCCCCAGAGTCAAACATCCATGCAACATTGCATGAGGTTCAATTACATAGTACCCTGTGTTGGGTACTGTCCAAGTCATTGTTCTGTGCAATTGATTAGCAACCTGGTGGTGGCAGAGCTTTGATGATGGTTCTATTTTTAGTACATTACTTTCGTTAATTGGAGGCACCTTCTATGAACCCTTCTTTACAATGACATCTGTGGTGCTCTAGCTCCTCGGACACCAGTACATGTCCTGGGTCAATGCCAGGTGCTGGCTGGGTGGGGTTGTCATTCTCCAAGTGAAGTGATTCCTTGGCTAAGATATTATACTTGGCCTGAAAGATTGCAAATTCCTTAAACACCTTCCCAATAACCATCCTAGCATCCCCTCCATAGACCATCAGTAGATGTGCTATCCTTCTTGGGCTGGTACCGGTCTTAGAACAGCCTCTTGAACTCCTTTTCTAGGAACACCTTGCCTCTGGATGTGAGAATTGGGGAAAGCTTAGGAAGAAACAAAACCTTTCACTCAACGACAATAAAATTGTGGTTTCAGCAAAACCAAAAGGTTGCCACCAACAATTACTAGAAGGCCAAAGGGGGGAAATTAACTGAACACTAAAAAGCAACAGAAAAAACCAAATGGCCAGAACTACTTACAAATTTCAAACTTGATTAGATTAGAGAATGATAAAGCAAGGTCTTTTATAACTCTTGCATTCATTTAAGAGAGGGGTTGGAATTAGGGTGGGAGATCAAATGTTATAAAACTAATCAACCAATGATATGGGGAAATATGAGTGCATTTATTGAAGCAGGAAAATCTTGAAAATTTTTGAATGGACAGAATCAAAAGGAAAACTGACTTAACTAAAATTGATGAACCTTCTTTGGATGCAATTATCACTGCCAGCCACTCTTGTACATGATATTTAACCAGGGGTGTCTCTTGGGTGGGTTAGGTGGGGACATCTTCAGAATAATTCCACAAGTATTAATCTGAAGGCTTTTCTTGGGCTTTTTCAGTAATTTTTTGGATAAATATTCAAACACAATTTGGTAGAAATCCCCAAGCATTTAGCAGAAATCAGAGTAGAGGCCTAAGGGGACGTAACTTTACACTGGGGGTTATTTTGAGTTGTTCAGTTAGTCAATCCCATTCCTTGTCCACAGTTTTACTAGTGGTAAATTTCCTGCAGCACTGTTGGTATATTTCCTTCTCTCCTGGGTTAGGTTAGAAAATATGGTGAGTTTTATTCATATTAAACTAAGTGAAATCAGAGAGAAAGTTTAGAGGTCAAGATTGGTGTTTATTTGAATCAGAAGAAAGATCCTCTTAGAAATCTTCTGTATTGTAGCCTGTTTTGGAGAGTGCTTTTTGGTTTGCCAAGTCTTGGGCTTCTTGCTCTATGTCTTGAACTCCTTGTTCTTGGTCTTAGACTCCTTCTCCTTAGTCCTGGACTCTTGTTCCTTAGTCTTAGACTCCTTCTCTTTAATCTTGGGCTCCTGCACCTTTATATTGGTCTCCAGATCTCTTTATAGCTCTAGTGGCCTTGTTATTCCACTTGATCCAGTCCCTAAAAAGTCTCAGATTGAACCCCCTTTTATAGCTCCTTGTTTCAGTCCTTATTCACTCAGAACTTCTGGTTTACCAGGCTTAAACTATCATTTTTTCTTGATCTATAATAAATTGAATCTTTTAACTTACTTTGGCCAATTGCAACCCTGATTTTTCTGCTTAATTCCCTCATTTTTTAGGCTTAAACCCTTTAGTTAAAGCCCTTAAAACAGTGATCAAACAAGCTTTGACCTGCAGCCAATGATTTGCCCAGATTAAACTGTTTTGCCAAAATGTTTAACCAAATGACTTGCTCTTGACCCTGGTTTGAACCTGGTGCTGTCTCACTCTGTAATAACCTTGGCTCTGCATTTTGAACAATTTTGCTGTGATTCCTGTCACGTTTCTCCAGAAAAGCTCAAGCGCTTTCTCATGTTTTACTTAAGGTATTTTCAAGCCCTTAATTCTTCAATGTTTCTCCAAATTTCTCTGCATTTTCTCCACATTTTAGAACTTTGAACTTGCCTGTCACTTGCTTCTTGCCTTTCTCAACCATTTTGGTGAAATTCCAGCCTTTGTCCTAACATTTTCTCTGTCCTGTTTCTGGCCTCTTTGGCTTAAAACTACTCGATAAATTCTTAATAAACTTGCAGTCTAATTTCTGTAAATTATTTCCTCTTTCTCTTCTATTTTCATATATGATATTTACTCTAATCTTTTTATCATATCTTTTGGCAGTTTTAATTAATTCTTTTACTGCTTCTTTATTATTAATAATCCTACTTCCAATAGTCCAAATCCAGCATTATTGCTCCTGCATCTACTTCTGCTGGTTCCTCTTAACCAACTTCCAATTATCCAGCTAGACCTGCTTTCTGATCTTCTGGTTTTTGACCAGTCCTTCTCCATGATCTTCCAGATCTTCAGCTAGTCCTGCACCATGACCTTCTGACCCTTCAACAAGTCCTTTCTAGTCCATCAGCCAGTCCTGCCTATGAACCACCTAGGTTCCTAAGATCCTCTAGTTCTTTAACTAGTCTTCACTGTGATCATCCAGTTCTTCTTACTAGTTTTCACTGAGATCTTTTCCTATGAACCACTGCTGGGTTTGAATTTTCAGTCCCTGTTACTGACGTCTCAGAATCAGTTAATAAGTCTTCCTCAAGTAAGTTAGTGTTTGACTGGGCCCCCGCAAGTGACCACCACTATAGGCCATCAACCACAGACAAATCTCATGTCTTTGCAGTTGTTTTTACTCACTCAGGTGGTTAGTCCTGAGCTTTCAGGCACAAATTAACCAACTTTACTTCCAAGAGGCCTGATTATTATCAAGTTCTACAGCTGTTTCCCTGAGCAGCCACCCTGATGACACCCCTGAGCATATTTATGCCCTCAATGATAGCTTCAGGACTTCTCAAAGCCTCCAGGAAACACAGACAAGGACCCTTAACAGTCTGTTAAGTAAGGGCCCCCACTTAAAGACCTCCTGCAAGTGACCAAGGGATTTTTTGAGCTACCTCAACTCATCCCTTCCCTGGTAGCTCTTTGTTACCTACCACACTGTCTGTCCTTCCAGCTTCAGTAGCCACCTGTTATCTACTGGGTTCAACCTCTCAATCAACATCCTAGAAGCCATGTCATCTACTGTGGAGATACCTGACCAACCCCAACATAAATGTTACCTGCTGGGTCTAAACCTCCTCAACTAACATCCTAGCAGCAAAGTGTCTGCTAGACTGCATCACCCTTCAGCCCTAGTAGTCATCAGTTACCTACTAAGCTG